>JRHT02000025.1:260758-351887 GCA_011800875.2 Suillus brevipes Sb2 | reverse complement strand
GAGGGCTTGGTTAGAATTGCATCCATGCCAGAGATATGCGAAAAGATTGCGCGGCAGACGCTGGAGTGTGCCGACTTTGTCGTCCATTACTCAGATATGAAGAGTTTTTGTGAGTCTTTTCAATTTGCACGGCAGGGTCCCCCCAGACTCAGTATCTCTTTACAGGGCGAAGACTTCGCAAGCACGTCTTCAAGGAAACAGAGGCCACGATCCAGCGTCACAACGAGGTTCTCGACAACCTCATGCAACAGTTCAGAGATAAAATGGCTCTTACCAACACCGAAACCGTCCACCGTATTGGTACGATCAACGTTAAATTCTCTTTGAGCCTTGTCTGACATTCGACACCGATGATTCAGCCGAGGATCAAGACATTAACGGCATGGAATATGTGCGTGGTGCCGGCCGGAATACGGCCAAGAATTGTCTCCCAGGCACTCGGGAAGAAATTCTGTCTGACATCAAGTGCTGGATCCGTAGCACGGGTGAAGACGAGCCGCGCATCTTATTGTTGTCTGGCACGGCGGGGAAGGGCAAATCAGCCATCGCTCATACCATAGCCAACTGGTCTCACGAGCGTGGGGGAATGCGAGCTTGTTTCTGCTTCGACCGCACCAGGGAAGCCGAACGCCGCCATGAAAAGATATTCACCACAATCGCACGCGACTTGGCTGATTGCGATATCACCATGCGGGGAGCATTGGCGCGTGCGGTTCGCGACGACAACGAGTTGAAGCACACAACCGACGTCTCAAGACAATGGCAGGAGCTAGTCGTAGGACCGATGAGAGAGGCCTCGAAAGCAATCACTGCGCCCGTGCAGATAGTCATTGATGCATTGGACGAGAGTGGTGACGCGAATACCCGGGAACACATTCTTGATCTACTATCTCAAAAGACGGATGCTTCTTCCTCCCAGCCCGCTGAGCTACCAGCAAATGCCCGCATCATCATCATCTCCCGTCCACTTCAAGATATCCGCGATGCCCTAGATGCATCACATGTCCGCCACATCTCCATGGATGATATCCCGCCCGCGTCCACACACAACGACATCCAATTATACACTTCGAAGAGGCTCGCAGGACTCCGCAACTTCAATGACGCGCACTTCAATGCACTTGCCGAGAAATCTGACGGCCTGTTTGAGTGGGCTCGTCTCGCCTGTGAGTACATCAAGGGCACAAACAAAGTTGGCCTGGGTCCGGCGGACAGATTCGATGCTGTGGTTACTGGAACATCTGAAACGGGAACACGTCTGTTGGATATGATGTATACACGCATCATGGAAGAAATCATGCCGAAGCACGAGCACAGGGAAGCTATCCCAGTGTTTTGCTCAGTGATGGGGCAAATCCTTGCCTCGTTGGAACCACTTCCCATGCCTGCATTGAAGGCTATGCGACTGCATTTTCCTGATCGACGCAACCGTTACAACGTGGAAGATGTCATTAGGTCCCTAGGTTCGCTTGTCACCGGTGTCACGGATCCTCAGACTCCCATACGTCCCCTCCACGCGTCCTTCTACGACTTCCTCACAGACAAATCGCGGAGCCACGACTTCTTCATCGATAGGTCAGTGGTACAGGGCGACCTTGCCTTTGCTTCCCTTCAGGTCATGGCATCGAAGCGCGGGCTTCGCTTCAACATCTGCTCCTTGGAAAATTCATACTTGCCCAACTCTTCTGTTCCTGACTTGGCAAAACGAGTAAAGGACTCCATTCCAGCCCAACTATCATATTCAAGTCGATTCTGGGGGATTCATGTCAGCTGTACGTCCTTTGAATCGTCGCTCGCCAAGGAAGTTGAAGCTTTCTTCCGTGGAGAGCGCCTTCTTTGGTGGTTGGAAGCACTGGCTCTGATGAAAAGCCTCGGCGGCTCGGTAGTGACCCTCTTATCTATTGTCAAATGGCTTTCGGTGCGTAGCTCGAGTTCATTTTTATCCAACAAATTCTTACGAGTATTGGGGTGGTCGCAGGGCCATGCTGAGTTCACGCATGTCAGTGACGCTGCCGCAGATACCCTGCGTTTCGTCCGAACTTTCGCAATCACCATCTTACGCAGCACTCCCCATTTATACCTGTCCGCTCTGCCGTTCGCTCCAAGGCAGTCGAGAATGTTTCGCAAGTTCGCTGCCAAGTTTCCTTCCACCCTCCGCATTGTTGCTGGCCATGTTGAAAATTGGCCTCAGATGGAAAAGAGAATCCACACGAATTACGAGGTTAACTCAGTCGCAATGTCGCCAGACGGAAAATGCATCGCATGTGGTTTATGTAACTACACGATCCAGGTGTGGGATATAGAGACTGGCGAGGCATTGTATGCCCCTCTTCAAGGCCACACTAGCGTTGTTTCGTCCGTCGCATTCTCGCCGGATGGATATCGCATTGTTTCAGGTTCATGGGACCAAACAGTCCGGGTGTGGGATGCGAAGACTGGCGAGGCATTAGGATCCCCTCTCCAAGGCCACACTGACAGTGTTCGGTCAGTTGCAATCTCACCGGATGGGAAACGCATTGTGTCTGGATCGGAAGACAAGACAGTTCGGGTGTGGGATATGGAGACATGCGAGGCATTTGGTGTCCCACTCCAGGGGCACACGGACCCGGTTCAGTCTGTCACACTCTCACCGGATGGGGAACGGGTCGTGTCTGGATCGGACGACAAGACGATTCGGGTGTGGAATATGGAGACATGCGAGGCATTTGGTGCCCCACTGCGAGGGCACACAGGCAAGGTTTGGTGTGTCACAATCACACCAGATGGGAAGCGCATCATGTCGGGTTCGGAAGATAACACCATCCGGGTGTGGGATATGGAAACTGGCGAGGCACTGGGTGCCCCTATCCGTTACACTGGCCCCGTTTCGTCAGTCGCAATATTGCCGCATGTAAACCGTATTGTGTCTAGTTCGGCTGATTGGACGATCGGAGTGTGGGATGCGAAGACTGGCAAGGCATTAGGATCCCCTCTCCAAGGCCACACTGATTATATTTGTTCTGTCGCAATCTCGCCTGATGGACACCGCATAGTCTCTGGTTCATATGACAAGACAATTCGAGTGTGGAATATTGACGCCATAGCGGGCAAGACATCGGTTGCCGCCCTCCAAAGGTACACTTGGTCCGTCAACTCTGTTGCAATCTCGCCAGATGGACATAGCATTGTGTCCGGTTCAGCTGACTACACAGTTCGGGTGTGGGATATAGATACGGGCAAGTTAGTTGCCCCTCTCGAAATGCACTGGGAATCTGTTCTGTCAGTTGCAATCTCATCGACCGGGAAGAGCATTGTGTCTGGTTCAGCGGACGGCGACATCCGCATATGGAATGTGGAAACTGGGAAGGAGTCGGGTGTTCTTGAAGGTTACACTGACGCTTGGTCTGTCGCAATTTCGCCGGACAGAAATCGTATCGTGTCTGGTTCAGGCGATGGGACAATCCGGGTGTGGCATATTGACACTGACAGGATATATCATCTCAGTGGGCACTCTGACGTGGTTCGGTCTGTCGCAATTTCATCGGACGGACATCGCATAGTATCTGGTTCGGATGACAGGACAATTCAGGTGTGGGATATGAGGACTGGCAAGGCATCCTATGCCCCGCTCCGGGGCCACACTGACTGTGTTCACTCTGTTGTAATCTCGCCGGATGTATGTCGCATCGTGTCTGGCTCAAGCGACAGAACCATCAGGGTGTGGGATATGGGGACTGGCGAGCTATTGTGCGCCCCTCTTCAAGGCCACACTGATGAAGTTCACACTGTTGCAATCTCTCCAGATGGCAATCACATCGTGTCTGGCTCGGAGGACGAGACCGTCCGGGTGTGGGACATGCAGACTGGCAAGGGAGTGGGTTCCCCTTTCCGAGGGCACACCGGACCTGTTTTGTCTGTCGCAATCTCGCCTGATGGTAAACGCATAGTGTCAGGCTCAGAAGACACGACCATTCGGGTGTGGGATATGAACTTTCTAAACCGGCATCAACAATTTGAAGCGCCTGCGATGTGTTTCTCATCGAACCCAGCTCATGCCCTTCATTCCGCTTCCTCCTTTCTCCGAGATTCCAACACCCCAGCCCCATCCTGCACGAACGAGGAGGGATGGATTGTCGGTCCCGAAGGACGACTTCTCCTGTGGATCCCGCTCAATTTATACCCAGGCGCGATGGATCACATGTATGCCCCAGGCCACACGCTGGTGATACCCAACAATACCCCACAGCTGGACTTGAGTCGTGTCGCACACGGCACATCATGGCACAAGTGTCGAGAGTAGCTTTCATCACCTTCGTGGCAGTGTCTTTCAGTAGTCCACAGAGTACTTGATGTTAATCGACCGAAGATCTATGCATTCCCTAGAGATTCTGTACAATGCACTTCATTCGTCCCGTTCTGCTACTTGATGGAATCGCTCTCGCACAACAGTCTACGGTTGCACCAAGATATCATTTACTACATTTACATACTCTTCTCCGATCACTACCATACTCTCTACTGTAGAATTACTTCGTTTACTTGCAGTATAAAGTGCGCTTAGTGTGAACTTGAACGACCTACTCAACAAGGACGATTTTGCCTCATCTTCACTCCTCGTCAAACTCTACTCCCTCCTGATATAAACAGATAGCTCACCGCAATTGACCTCTTCACACTCGTAGCCGTCCCACAGCATGGACCATGACAGCATCTAACTACCCAAACAACTCTCGACAAAGACAAATTACAAGCAGCTCAGGCGTTAGCAGCTGCTCGTCCGCCAAGAGCCTCTCTCGAGCATCTTACGACACACATTCACCAGGAGGAAGGCCAGGGACTAGGCGACGGGGATCGAAAGAAGTGATGCAGGGAAAGTCCGGATGTGCAAGTTAGAGTTGGAGAGGGACGAGTTTTGGCCAAGTTTTGGCGTCGACTAGTATGAAGGTTCGTTTTGGTAATGACATATATTTAGACGGGGTGTGCTCGAGCCACGAGATGAGATCAATTGCTAACATGTACCTTTGAAATAAACAGGCTTTCCGTCACGATGCCTAGCAGTGCCTGCCTCGAAAGAATTTTGAGTTATAAATGTTAGTGGAGTAGCACTGCGTTGACTTGATACGTCACGCGTCACCGACGGCACGGCGGGACCGCAGGGTAGGAGACAATTCGATCTATGCAAGGGCACGTTGTTACAGACGCAAATCACATACTCCCCACGATTCTCGCGTCCTTATTTCCATCACCGCTGACCATAGAACCCCGGCTGCATATAGACGAGGGAGTGGAATGAGTTCCTGCTGGCCGTGCATCCGCGAGGCAGGAACAGCTCGCCGTATGTGAAGATTCAGAGCCTTCTGAGAAGCCTGCAGCTGTCAATTGTGACGTGGATCACTTGGCAAGAGAGCACCATTGACACAGCCACTCTGACTGCACGAAAGAATGTCAGACAGATGATGACTAATCATTTGTGCATCGAGTTATGCCAACACCCGTCTTGCTGTCTCGGTAAGTTCAACCAGGCTCGCGATTTGAAAAAACCTGTGCTTATAATCACTATAGCGGACTTGACCCAGTGTTAGGCATTTTCACAGGTTTCTTTGCCTATTACCTCCACGAAACGCATCCACGCACCGCACCTCCGCCAGACAAGCAACTTGCGGCACTCGTACAGTGGAAATGGGCAAAATGGAAGCGTGAGCGGGAGGAAAAGCTAAACGCGCTCGAGAGAGAGGCAGATTCGTCTTCCAGAGTAGTTGGTTGACCACTTCCGGCTCAGTTACGGTGGGATGTATGCAATAATGGCAGTTAGTATGCATCGGTCAATCTTGGCGTTCTTTGAGCTCAGTTTTGTGTGCAGCAGCGGAACTAGTCAAAACACGCGCTGCTCGCAGTATTTTGTTGCAATGGAACTAGAGTCTAGAGATCATCATCTCGGCTTGAAAATGTCGAATGCATGGCAAAGTAACGGCAGCCAGATACTGAAAGTACGACTCGCGCTGCAATTAAGGAGTTTACTTATCATGGAACACGAGCTTGCTTCATACAGATCCTCGATATAAACACCACACGATTGATCAAGGCGTTCTCGCACTATTTTCAGTCGGTCTTTCATAATAAGATTTCGGGGTTGTACTCTTCAACGCCAGTCGTCATGATGAGGCAATGCGACGAAATCAAGAACTCGCTTGTCAATGCTCAGATAAACTTCTGTGCAGCGTTTTCAACGTCAACCTCACTTCAGACCTTATGAGTGCTGTCACTCTCGAACGCACTCGTCAGTCGTATCTATGCGCGCAGCTTGCAATTATTGCTTTCGATGGGTGGTACATCGAAGCAGCCGATCGATTTGACGATATTTTTTCAGTATACCCGATTTACTCTCTCGTGGACCACTTTCTGAACCTAGATTGAAGATATTCACGATGGTGCGTTACTACGACACCGCAGAGACCACTGCCAGTGATCGATGTACTGGGCAGCTCTTCGACTGGAACTTGGATTCGTCACAATAACATGGTGCGGGTCAAGGACATGACTTCTGTTCATCAAATGGTGGACATCAGGACATATTTCGGAGAAAGGGTGTCTCTGGCGCATTGCATTGGTACCTGCATGGAACGCAATGCTTACGGACTTACGACAACAAAACGCGCCCATGTGCAGAATATGATATCAATACTAGCCATAGGGCTATCTGTAAATGTTCAATGTTAACCATCGTCCTCACGGTAAACATCTGCGAGTGTGTGGTCTGCTTCATGGTGGAGAACCAGAAACAGGTCATTATATTAGGCCTAAATCTAACGAGATCTGATGCGTTGGGATGTCAAAAATTTTGTTAGTTAGGAGACTGTACCAGTAGTTCGACTATGATGATCAATCATGGATGTGACTGAACTTTGTAGAGTTGCCGCTTCGGGTCGCGGCGGAACGCTTGGCGAGAAAGTTTCAAAGGACTAAAAATTCGCGTAGCCACACACCCAACTCGAAGCTTCCCTTGCTGCTTCGTCGACAAACCTCTTCAGTTTAGCTAGATTCTCTCATCGAAAATGTCAGAAGCTGCATTCGAACGTCAGATTCGTCCCATCTATGGTTGGCTATCGTTAACGTGTATGCAAGTCAGAACTGACCTGTGATAGATGCTCTGGACCATGGATCAAACAAGTCTGCTATTAATGCATGCAATAAAGTGCTCAAAAAGTACACTAATAATACTCTTGTTAAAGTATGTGCGTTAGTATCCCTGTAGAGGCGGTTTAACACTTCATCCACGTAGGCTCTGAAAGCACTTGCATTGACGCGTTCGCAGAAAGTAGAGGAAGCGTTAGTTCTATGCGATGAGATCCTTGCTGCTGTTGTCACGGATGATTCCACACTGTCCGTGATGACGCACGTCCTCAAGGGCCTTGCCAGAAGTATATGATGGTCCCTAGCTCCTCCTTGCCCGTATTGAACCCATCTTGTGACAACAGACTCCGACATGGTGGCAATGTTTGATAACGCGTTTAAGCAGCAGCCTCAGAGCGAGGAACTCGGCGCGCAAACGTTCTTTGCTCATGTGCGAACTGGCAACTGGAAATCTTGTCAACAGGTGGGTATTTTCAACTGTTCCTTCTGTACACAAGTCGAATAATGTAACCCTTTAGGTTGCAACCCGAATGCACAAGCAGTTCCAGGAGGACCGATACGTATACTGGGCCGTGACAGGCGCAATTCTCCAGGTCTGTGCATCGCATTGTGTTGCGAATAACACGTTCTGATTATGGGGAGGTAGGCGAATGACCTTGGCACTCCTCCAAACATTCGCACATTGCTATACAAATTGGCACACCGTCATGTCACATCTTGTCCAACGCCATCATACATGGCTGTGGACCGCTTCCACTTGCATCTGCTCATTTTGCAGGAGCTTCAGCTGTGGGATGAAGCAAACACCTTGCTGGAAAGTGATATCGGGAAGTCGATCTGCTCAGCCAGTCTTGTGTGTAATGAGACTCGCAGGGAAATCTGGCGCAAACGCGGTCTATACAAGGACGAGGGAGAACGGGCTCAAGAGAAGATCAAAAACAAGTGAGCGGATATTAGGTGTTTCTTTTAATCTAATCTGATGTGCGCTTCAGGGACCGGAATTGGCTGGAGTTCGTTTCGGTAATCGATGCCGCTTTTGCTTCAGTGCAAGGGCCCGATGTTAGCGAAGAGGGAAAGTCAGAGTGCTCTGAGAACGTTGCGAGGACACGCGGTTTCCTTAACGAAATTGCCGAGGTAGATGGTTCAAATAACCGTTCTGCCTCTTTGGCACTTTTGGAGCTCGAGAAAAATGCGTTCTCCCACGGGATATCCTCTGGTATGATCCTTGCTGTTGGACCCCATGCACTGATTTTCGACTTTGGCAGATGAGAGCGCTCTGGTTGACTCAATGGTGAACTACTTCTCCCAGTTTGGTGATAAGGCGTGTTGTTTCGAAGATTTGCGGCCTTGTGTAGACCTTGGTGCCGACGCGAAATCACGATGGATAAGCTTCCTTGGATCTCAAGAACCCTCCTTTGTGCGTACAGTCTTCCCATCTGGGTTCCTGTGTCTTAAGCTTATTTGGTAATGTAGGCTACTACGGGAGATCTGCAACGAGTGATAAACGTTCGGAAGTTACAACGAATCAGTCTTACGGCTTCGGAACTTTCCACAGACAAAGAGTTACAATTGGTATCCATCTATATCGAAGAGTACATGGCGGGACTAGAGTTGGGTTCCAGCTTGCCCGTAACCGAGCTTCAGCCGGCCGACGATCTCGCGATCCTTGTCGGTCATGCGTTTGTCAGCCTGTGGACAATGACCAAGGACGAAAGCTATCTATACAACGCTGCTGTTGTGTTGGAATTCGCTTTAACGAGGAGTCGTATGTCGTTCCAGATTCGGTTGCTACTTGTACGCATATACCGTCTACTTGGTATGTATTCCTACGGATGCCCCAAAGTCTTATACTGACGAGTTTACAGGTGCTTCATCATTGGCTCTGGACCACTATCGTGCCATCAATATAAAACAAGTCCAAAACGACACTCTTTCCCACTTTCTTCTCACACGGGCCTTGACCTTCTCTCTTTCTGCAACTGGGGACCTGACATACCCTTCAGAATGCATAGAATCAAGCCAGATTTATGTCAGTAATTCCCAAGATGTGAGTGCCCTTCCTGCATGTTAGCCCCTCTCTTATTGTTCATAGACCCCGGATTTCATCATTCGAGCATTCACATCAGAGAAGTACAGTCAGGTCAGATTCTTTACACTCTTGTGCTTTCAGGATAGTTACCCCTTACAGGTACCAGAGTTTGTCTCTTTTGACGACAGGTTGGAGAACTCCCTCCAACGGGACGTCGTCAAGCTTGAGCACGTTCGCATGCGGATGACGCATGAACCTATCAATTCTGATCTGATAGATATGGAGCTAATAGAGCTGAAGTTTGTCTTTGATCGCTGTAAGGGCCTCTAGTGTCATCTATATACTTTTCTGACTCCTGTTCTCAGTCCACCATGATAATCGGGACTTTGGCATGCTGCCCAATTATCAGCCAGCATGTCAGCCTTCGCTAAACGACCAGACTCTGATGTTTGGCAACTCGACTGGAGTATGCTTTTCATCTACGTCGATACTTGCATTTATTGACCTTCTTCTCAAATAGCAAGGATGGCTGTGGTACTTCATCAAAATTTACATACGTGCTTTCCAACATGCCAGTGATCTGGACGATATTGTTGAGGAGAAGCTACTGATTGGTGACCGGCCAAAGAAGAGCCCAGAACCAGAAGTCCAACTTCCTCTCAGGGAACGTCTAGCCATCCGAAAACCTGAAGAAGCAGCAGAGGTAGGATACTATGGTCGAGTCATGATTCACGCTAACAATTTGTTAGTTGACGGTTGATGAATTACAACTCATGGAATGGGCCACTGCTGTCAGTGACTGGCTCGAGCCTTACCACGACCACACCCGCCCGCCTCCAGCGGTGGTTCTTGCTGAGGCCAACAAGCAGAATGAGCTTAGGACTGGGCTTCCGCTCAGGGGTGTCGACCTCAAGGCCCTAAATGGTGATGCCCATACCAATGGTCATTCAAAGAAGGACGAAGAAGCTCCTCCTGTGAAAGAACCTCCTCAATTGGTGACACAGTTCTTTGAGCGTACGTTCAGTTTGCTTAGGCTGGCTCACTGCTCACTCTTTTCACAGATATGCACACTCGCTTTGTACAGTTGCAACAAAGCCAGTGCCTTCCCTCAGACTTACTACACGTAGCAACGCTCACGCAAGAGGTACACTTTCACTCGGTCTTTAGTCTATGCTTTGTTCACTTTAAGTTTAGGCTTTCCTTCTCTTTGCGGTGGAATCTCATCGCTTCAAGACCGCATCTGTTGTCAAGATTTACAAATTGGGGGCAGTAAGTAGAGTGATATGCTTTAATAAAAAGATTTGTCTGAACCCATCACCTCGCGTTTCAGCTTGTGCAATCCCTCAAGGATATTCGTTTGAAGGCCTGCGCAGTACTCAAGACAATGTCGAACGACCTTTTGAAGATGGGCGAGGTGGCCGGGTCGGCTGAACGACGGAAGAGCTTTGTTGAGTCTTGCAAACCCGTCACCGACTTCCCGAAGGTAGGCCTGTGCTTTCGATTATCGGATCCTGCTCTAACCCTAACAATATTCGTTAGCTGCATCATGACTTTGTGCTCAATATTGCAAAGAACGTTGGCGAGTCGCGCAAAAAGGTACTCGAGGGCGTTGGTAAAGGAATGGTCAAGATTTGCGCCAATTACGGCCAGTAAACTCAGGCCTCCATGTTGTATACTGACATTGCATATTACTTTACATCTACACATTGACCCCCACTCACTACTCATGCTACTGCCACACTACGTACTTAGGATTATCGGATGTAATCGTGACTTTTCTTGAATTATGTCATGCAATACGCGTGACTTGTGACTCTACGCGTTTCTGTCGTGTCTTGCTCAGTTCACCCATCACGATAAATTCACTCACTAAAAGAACATCAACGAGATGAGTCAATGTAAGCAGTCATAATACCTTTGAAATCCCACTAATTAGACCGGAAAGTCAATGACTACTACGGAAACAGTGGTGCTGGAGGCGGGGGTGGTGGATTCATGACTGGTGGATCGCCATATGGAAGCGCAAATGGTAGCCCGGGAGGAGCTAGTCGAGTGCGTTGCATACGATCATTCCAATTCTCTACTAAATTGAATGCAACATAGAAATCCGAGATAGCCCACTCCTTACGACCTCTAACTGTACTTCAGCTCCTAAATGCAACCCAGGCGCATTCGGATGCGGAATGGATGTTGGATGATACAGAGCTTGGCCAGGTAACTTACATCCATCCTCGTGTAGCTAGTTGGACTAACCACGAATTTTCAGGTCACCGTCGTTGGCCACGTCGTTTCAATACAGAGCCAAGCCACCAACAACTTATACTGGCTGGACGATGGCACGGGTCGTATCGAAGCCAGACATTGGATTGACTCCTCAATAGAAGATAGTGGAACGGGGTCGAGTGCCATCACGTAAATTTCCTGCTTCGCAGGTCGCAGTAAAACTAATGCGAGGACAGTGAGGGGTCATACATACGTGTATCCGGCACGTTGAAAATGTTTGGCAGCAAGCGATACGTAAATGCGACTCATATACGGCCAGTCAAGTCGCCTCACGAGATATACTTCCACCTTTTGGAAGCGATGACGGTCACACTAATATGGGCGAAAGGAGCAGTGCGTTACACCAAATTACGATATCATTGATCTGACCTTCAGAGCAGCCCCCTCGTGCTGGACAAAATCCATCAACAGCAATGCCAAAGGCCCAGGTTACCGGCGGTCCCCCTGCAGTTGGAGGCTCTGCATACGCAGCTCAATCGCATTCCATAGCTACGAACACCAGCCAATACTCCCATTTGCCGAAGTTGGAATACACGATCATAACATTCATTCTAAACCAACCTTCTAATGATGAGGGCGTGCATGTTGGTTCTATTGCGCGTGCTGTTGGAGGTAGTGCTGTCACAATTAGGTATGTTGTCTCATGAGGTATGCTCGGCTCCGCTAGTCTGACGCAATCCCCAGTAATGCTCTAGATAAACTCATGGACGACGGCCTCGTCTTTACTACTATTGACGATTCGCACTTCAAAGTTGCTGATTGATGATTCCGCGATGGTTGTGTACTTTTGACAATGAAAGTTGCTTGCGAGTGCCGTGCCTGGCTAGTGTTGATGCACGATATTCTTGTTCGAATCCTAATTCATATAGTGGGTTGATCAATTGTGACTCATGTACTACTTTGTCTCTCGGTTCGCATTGAATTTGTTCGAGTCCCCTGGGCGTGGTTGGGACCTTAGCGCAAAACTGATTCAAATGTACATTGTAGTAATTACCTCAAAAGGAAGTCGATTGTCAATGTTGTTACACAGGGACCTACAAGTAGTAGGCAGTGCTAGTTAATCAAAGCTGGAATCAGTTTCGACGCGTCTCCCGCGCTCACAATCATGGATGACTATGAGCCTTTACTGGTGGAAACAACAGTAATCAAGTCGTCAGAATCAGAATCAATAAGACCGATTACGGTCTACCAAGCGCTGCAGGCAGAACGCTTACCAAACGAAGTTCAGTTTTCACTTGATGGGGCCAAGTTCAGCAAGGTGAGTCACTGCTTTCTGTATGTTTCAAATAGACTTAGTGTGATATAAATTTCTGAAGATCCTGCTGGTCACCCATGTAATGTTACGATTCTCGGATGCTAATGGTGCTCGCGGTGCTTATGATCTCGATGATGGCACTGGGAGAATATATGGGTCCCGTAGCAACAAAGCAGGACAAGATTACAGCACATTCTCGGCTATGATTCAACAATTGTACGTCGTCATGTTAAATTACAACATGATTCAAATATCTAATCTTATCATCATAGTGACAACAGTCTAGCTTGTGTCATGGGAAGTATTATCCAGCGCGACGGCCAGCAAAAAATGATTGAAATTGAGTCTATGACTGGGGCAGGATACCACCAGGCCATGTATCACACTCTTGAGTGCATGAAGACAAGTTTGATTATTGAGAGACACACTGCAAGACAAGTATGTGCATATTCAGGATTCATCATCTTGACACATAGTATATTCTAATTTTATATGCAGGCTCACGACACAGATGCTGAGATGTTTGTCGTCCAAGAACCCAAAGGGGATGCGGAAGACTCGGTAGCAGCTGACTCGCGAGCTTCTTGCTCATTCTTTGATCTGCCCCAGGATGATGATTCAGAAGCCATGGATATCGGCTCTCCGAGTCCTCAGATTCCTGTTCGGCCGTTAGCGCAGGACTATGGCAATCATTTTGAAGGTCCGAGTTCTGCATCGACCTCAAAACAATGTGCATCCCAAATTCCTACTACACCGCCTTTCGCACTCGGCGAGCCTGAAATTATTGTTCGGGTAGCCCATCCTTCAAGTTACACAGTCGCGCGAACACTAAGCCCCCTTCCTCCTTTTGGCTCTTCGCTCCAAACCAATTCTCATCACTCTCCACAATATTATAGCCAGCTCGCTCAATTGACAGCGACACGACTCGCTATCGTGTCTAGCCTCGATCAGCTCCAGGGTGATGCTATCTATGGGGTTTGGATAACTGATGTGTACGAGCGCGTGACACAGATGATCGAGACCACTCGAGAAGAATTCAGGTAAATGAATCGCATTCATCATCGTGACAGTCCATTGTTTATTTTCTATGGCCAGCACTGACATAGAGTGGCTTCTTGAAGAAATATACATATTCAGACCACTTGATGATGACCGTATTGCGCTCACGCCTCGCGCATCAATTTAGAGAGTTTCGTCACCTGCACAAATCAGTGAGTCTCATTCGATTCAATGGAGCTTTCCTTAGGGCAATGTGCTCATGAGTATTCATCAAGCTTCCTTCAAGGATATTCGGGAATGAGACATTGGGAGTCCTGGCATTTGAGCTATTATGTAGTTGCGAAGTTTGTGCAAAAGTCTTGATTTGAACTTGAAGTTGTTGTTCGCACTTGGACGAAAAAGGCAACTCCGAAGCACCGGTGTAGTAGTACTTTCAGCTATACCCCCTGCACCTTTGCTGCGTGTGCCCACCTGGCTCAATACGTACTTCTACAATACTATGAAGAGCACCAGGTCATGAATCAATCTCGATCTTAAATTTACCTTCAAGTGACGCCCATCATCATGTCCACTTGGTATTCTTCCTGGTTCCCGGGGCTTCCGTCGTTCGACTTCTCCTTACCCTCTGCAATTCAGCGTCGGTTTCTTTCGTTTGTTCTCAAGAAGTCACTGGGACATCTTCTAAAGCCAGGGCAACTCGATCTTCATCAGATAGACTCTCAGATAGGCTCTGGGGTCGTACAAATAAGGGATCTTGAGCTAGATGACCAGGTTCGCGTTTTACCTCTCGGTCTGACTGTCCATTCGTTGACTACTCCACAGGCGATCAATAAACTTCTTGAAAAATCACCCTTCAGACTTCATGATGGCTCCATATCTTGTGTAACTGCACGAATACCTTTCCCTAATCCTCTCACTTCCAGTGTAGGGCTTTCGGTACAGTCACTACATCTCACACTCCATGCCACCCCTCCATCCGACTTCGGCTCTCCAAATAATGTCAATCTTGCGCAGTCTGTTGCATCAGTAGCGGAGACATTCATCCATGGCGAGCTTACCCGTCGGGAAGAAGCCACGCTTCGAGAGTCTTTACATCTAGATCCTCGACTGCCGCACATTGATGACGAGGCTCATCACCTTCCCGGGGGACTAGATTCATCTACCCGTTCACACCCTCAAGAAGAGATTGGCGTTGATTCCGACCCTTCTGGGGTATCTCTGTTTGCCACCCTCTTTGAACATCTACTTGCACGTTTCGAGTTCTCTGCTGTGGACACGAAAATAGTCATCGTTCACCCCGGACAGTCAAGCTTTACTCTGTCAATACCAGAAATCGCGTATAGTACAGATCCGGGTGTCCCAAAGCAGCAAAGTACTGGAGATGGGCCATCGAGTAACATTGCTCCTGAAAGAGGCCTACGAAGTGGTCACATACGTACAGTCTCGATATCAGGTGTAGCCATTACCTCTCGGGACATTCGAGCTACATTACAGCACACTGTCGCCTCGCCACGAACCATGTCGCCTGTGTCGCTCAGTTCGTCCCATGCCACGCTGCACGATCATCACCACGCTCATCGTCCGGTATCACCCGCGTCCTCCTCTTCATCCATTGACGAAGACACGCAGATGATGATGTCCCAGTCCATCGTTGCTCTTCCGCCACGTAGTCAGTTTCGGGTTTCCCCGTCTAGCTCGGTTCTCAGTAGCATGTATCAGAGCGCGGTCTCTACTACTAGCTGCACCTCTTCAGCCATCCCCATTGAGCCCCTCGGAAACCTTGATACGGAAGATATGGCTCGGCCACGCTCTCGCAACTACACAGCAGGCAACCGAGTGCCCGCCCATGTACCTCACTGGGGGGCTGCAGAAGATCTTATTTTTTCTGTCGGTGCAGACCCTATTGTGGTTCGACTACAGACGCCACCCAGCTACACAAAGCATGACGCCGCCCACGCTTCGACCCCTGAGATAATTTTGCCTCCCACGGAGAATATCAAGCAGGATGAAACTTTAGGTCTCAGCATCAGTGTTGGCATCATGTCTTGTGCTCTTCGGGCTTGTCATGTCCGTATGCTGTTGGAAATGCTCAATTACTGCGGATCCAAGGATGCTGGTACCACTCCCAAACACTTTGAGGCCACACCAAGTCCGCCGACTCTCCCATGCGGCTTGCACGCAAGTCTAAACATCCGCGGAATTGTGACCCTTTTGATCACTGAGCCCCTAGATCACGAATTTCCTTCGCTCGAAGCATTTTTCCAGTCTCCACTCGTCCCTCCAAGATTACCTTCGACATACTTACGTGTAATGTTGGAGAATGTTACAGGCTCTCTTGATCTTTCCGGAACTCTAGGAAATCAGACTGATACAACAAACATCTCTCCGATAACATCCAACATATTCCTCTCAAATCTCTCAGTCTTCTTGTACCACTCTTCCAGGACTGCCGACAAGGATGTGGCACAAGTTTCGCTACCCCTCCTGATTACGGATCACCATCTGCATAATCAATATATTGTCAGCCCTTGTCGTCCATTTTTCTCTTCGACGTCCAGTCCAGCGCAGCCGCTTTCCGAAGTAACATTGCCGACTTTTGAAGTGGTAGATTGGACTGCTGTGAAACTTGCAGGAGGGTCTTCAAAGCTTTCGAATTGGAGAGTGAAGTCATCTATAGGGAAGGATCCGCTAGTACATAGTCCACCATCGAAATCTTCTGCATTTTCAACATCTCCACACCCACCTACAGCATTGTTGTTGAAGGAAGAAGAGCTCGAGGAGTTGTCTCTTGTTAGTGCTATTACTTTCACAGCTCGTGTCACCCCTGCGGCCACTCGCTCAGGGGGTTCGACCGACATCTTGGTTCGGATCGCACCATTGCATGTGTTCTTCGACGTCGACATCATGTTTGAGGACGGCAGTATGCTGAAGTTTCTTGACGAGGCCTTGGCCCTTGAAGGATCTCCTGCTCGGGACGCTTCCGATACATCCCAAGGGCGTAGTTCACTGGACGACACAGAAGAGGAGGATTCAGCAAGCGATGATGAACTCAACACTCCATTCATAACACCAAAGCAACTTGAACGCGAGAGGGAGAGAAGACGCTTGGAAAAACTTGTCCTCGAGGATTTGGATTTAGACATCGATTATCGGACTGGGGCACCATCGAGACAACGACTCCACAGCAAGCGAGCTACGAACGCCAAATTCAAGGTAGATTAGAGCGTAATCTGCAAGCGGTTGTATGTCTGACTTGTCGTGCTATTTGCTTTTAGTCCAAATCTCGGCAAACGTCTCATCCAAAGATTACCATCATCCTACCTGCTCTCCGCGCTGAAGTTCGATGCAGTTCACCATCCCTTCAGCTCTCCCGTTCAGGAGGCATTATATTGGATCTCCATGATGTACAAGTGTCTAACAAACCCCTTGATCCAGAATCACCGACTATCAGATTCGGGGATGGTGGTGAATCGAGGAATCCCAGTGTCAAAAATCTGCCAGGACAACTCTTCAGTGGCCAGATCAGGGGAATTGTTTTATCGTATGCGCACGAGGGAGACTCAAAGGCGCATGCCTTCATATCACTTGGTTCCTTACCACGAGCGGACGCTATTCACCCTGGATCAGCTTCATTGCTGTTGTCGGAACAGACGTCAGACTCACTTCCTATTCGCTTTCAATTGACGCAATTGGCACCATCAAAGTCTACTGTTTCTACCTCGACACATAGAACTTCCATCCTCATCAACGTCCCATTGATCAACGTCGTTCTTGAAAAGCCAGTCTTCGATGGATTACAAATTTGGGCTGACAGCGTCACACAGGCAGTCACCGCTGTCACGGAGGACACTGAAACTGAAGTCGCTCAGAGCCGCAACCCGAGCCTAATTGGCAGTAGGTTTTTCGCCAGATCAAGGCGCGTTGGGAGTCGCGGTAGTGACGAGAGCAGCTTCGGTACTACAGCGACAACGCCGATACAAAGCGAGACAGCTGTGAAAGTGATCGTGGCTGAAGGTAGAGTCAATTTTGGCTTCAGTTATTGCTCCCGTTGATACATTCGAAATGCAGCTCTAGTAAGAATACTGACATCCCGTTCCCAATCATCCGCACCCTCTATTCGTCCTTTCGACATATCCGCCTCTGATATTGACGTCCTTGTTGAATTGAAACCTGATGGCAGGGTTTGTGCAATCACAGAAATGTATCTTCGAATTCTCACGTCATTTCTTCTAATCAGGATGAGACTGTCATAACCTCGAGCTTGATGGACCTTCACGTCGGGGAGGTTTCACCAAAGTGGGAGCTCGTACCTCTCCTCGTGCTGACATTACCTCGCAGTCTGGTGCGTTGTGTAGATTATTTATAGTAGCTGCGTCCCTCACCAAAGTCTAGTCTTCTGTGCCAAGGCCAATGGTAAAGGCTCGCTTCACTTCCCTCGCTGTTCCAGAGACTGGCGCAAAAGAAACCAAGATACGGCTAGCTCTCTGGGGATTCACTTGCCATGTTTATCCTGATTTGCAGTGGATTTCGGACTTGGCTCAGTTTATGAAAGCCCCACCAGGGGTAAGTGTGCCCTCCTCGGCGCAGAATAGATTATTGACCTTTTCCAGGTCTTCGAATCAGTAGTTCCTTCAGAACGAACGTCTCTTTCTTTCCCAATTGCAGACGTATCAATCAAGACATATGCCCCTGGCCACCCTGGCTCTGCAGTCGTGTACATTGGCGAAGCTGAGCTAAACACTGAGCTTGCTGGTAATTCCAGCGAGTTCAAGCTCAAGTTGCTAGTTCCTTCTTTGTCATTCTTATTGGTCGACTCCATGGTCGATGCCCCCAACGGTCCAGGTTCTGCCAAAACAAGTGGAGGATCCAGCCTCAACTTGTGGAAGGTGATTTCTTCCTCAGCTCACAAATGAAACAATGTGACGATGCTCGTTCACAGAATTTCGGGTTTGCATCGATTGCAGATATCGCAGATCTGGACCTTGTGTTCAAGACTGATAACGCATATGTCCCTCCAAGTGTTGGTGTAAGTCATAGTTTGCCGGGTTACGTTTTGTCCCTCAATCAAATCTAGGTACTTGTGAATCGAGTCAGCTTACGGGTGCACCTATGTGCGGACACCATAGCTGCACTAACAGGTTACATGGGTGACTTCACATCCATATTCAAGTCCTCTTCTCCCGCAGAGTACGCGATTACGAAAAACTCTGTATCACAATATCACTTATAATCATTTTACAGACCAGCAGTGCCTAGGAAGAAAGTTCCCGCATCACTTGTTCATCGACCACCTGGACAAGGCATGATGGGTGATTGTTGTTATTACAGAACATGCGAGGGTTACTAAGTGTTCTTTTCAGCATCTCTCGACGAGCAAGCTTTCAGGCGGATTCCGGATGTCGGCAATGCAGCCGATATGATCAACGATGACTTACCGACGAATCTCGACTACCTGGATGAATCCTTTGGTTCAGCTGCTGGTTTGCGGGAGCTTAGGGACGATGACCTTGAAGATTTCGATGTGCAAGAGGACGGTCGAACAACACCAGTAGCTGGGGAAACGGGGGTCGTTTCTAAAGTAGGAGGGGAGACAATCCGCATCATCAAGCCTATCCGTCCTGTCGAGCATTATTACGACACGATTCCTCCAGAAAACACAGGTGACCTTACCAGGTAAGTTTTTGCATTTGACTTAAATCCTTTGTAATCGAGCTATCTGGCAGTTTGCGTGACACTACTCTCCGAGTGCGCATCCATGACTCTGACATATCGCTTTTCCTACACGACGGTTATGATTGGCCACGCACACGAAAAATTGTAGAGCAAGAGATCAAAGACATGCGCAAGAAGTTAGCCAAGATTAGGCAGTTGATTGCAACTGGCCAAACCCAAGACCCCAGCATGGAAGAGACAAGCACGATGTTGTTCAACTCAATTCACATTGGCCTTGATCAGGACTTTGATAGTCTTGATCCGACAGCTCTTGTCGCCGCCATTGATGACGAACTCGAGAATGCGGAAACAGAAAGCCACAGCTCTTGGCAAACCCTCCCTCCAGCATCACCCGGACAACAGCAGCGAATGCCCTCCGCTCGCATTCATGGGCGAAGATTGACAAGGTCCAAGGGCCCGAGTATCGAAATCAAACTAACTGGCCTAGATGCTGAAGTCGATAATTATCGGCATCGTCTGAAAGATGCTCTCGTCTCCAGGACGCTGGTTGTAATACATGATGCTGAAATTTTGGATCATGTCAAAACGTCCACCTGGAGAAAATTTTTGACCGAACTACGGTCGGACTCCCGAGGCAATATTCGTGAGACGGACTCCAGTATGGTTCGCGTCGAGCTCAAGACTGTCCGACCATCTCCTTCCCATCCTTCAGAGGAAACACGTTTACGCGTGAGTACTTGTCGAGTTAGGGCGTACTAACAGGGCTGAGACGATATCACCACAGGCCAAACTGCTGCCGTTGCGATTATATGTTGATCAGGATGCACTCGACTTTTTGAAGAAATTTTTCAGCTTCAAAGATCCCGATAGTCCGTCTGCACCTGCTGATACTCCCAGCGAGGAGACGTATATTCGTGCGTTCCTGATTCAAACGCTGATGGATAACTATATTAATCTTTATTCGCAGAGCACGCCGAGGTCTTCCCGATTGATCTCAAGCTTGATTACAAACCTCGACGCGTAGATTACAGGGCTCTGCGAGAGGGAAAAACGATCGAGCTCATGAACTTTTTCCATTTCGATGGTGCAGAGATGACTTTAAGACATCTGACTTTGCATGGGGTACGTACTGCTTTGGCATGCTTTTTCATGAGTTCACTGGTTTTCACAGATCACGGGTTGGCCTCGGTTTTTTGACACATTGAACGACCTCTGGACGCCAGACGTCAAGGCAACCCAACTTGTGGATGTCATTTCTGGAGTAGCGCCCATTCGTTCTATGGTCAATGTTGGCTCTGGAGTAGCAGACCTCGTTTTGCTACCTATTGCGCAGTACAAGAAAGATGGACGCATCGTCCGTGGTGTTCAGAAGGGTACCAAGGCATTCGTACAGTCAACCGCAATGGAGGCGATCAAGCTTGGAGCTCGGCTGGCAACCGGCACTCAAGTCATTCTGGAGCAAGCTGAAAGTGTGCTTGGGGGGCAGTTCAAGGATTCCATTACGGCCGAAACGTTCCACATACCGTATGACGATTCTGAGGAAGGACTGGATGAAGAATTGATCAGCAGATATGCGGCCCAGCCCGCTGATGTTACAGAGGGAGTTCAAACAGCATATCGCAGCTTGCAAAGAAACTTGCACTCTGCTGCCCAAACAATACTTGCTGTTCCTATGGAAGTGTACGAGAAGTCCGGAAACGAAGTGAGTGGAAACTAAAATATTTGCTCGATGCCAAGCTGACATAGAATCAGGGTGCGGTCCGGGCTGTGGTGCGAGCTGTCCCCATTGCAGTCTTGAAGCCCATGATTGGCGCTTCGGAAGCAGTCAGCAAAACTTTAATGGGACTTCACAATACCCTGGATCCCAACGTCCGCCATGAGAATGCGGCTAAGTACAAACATCGCTAACGTTCTGCTCATGCACTGTAATATATCATCATGATTGTAATAGGACTTGTATCTCATGGGTGTACCTTCCCCATCATTAGCTTGTATGTACAAATCGTTAATAATGCTTTCATGCGCTGTTCCTCTGTCAACCGAGTACTATTTCTGCTAAATGTAAGCACGCAAGACCGCCGGTTGCGTTCACCACGTCATAATGCTATGTGACTGTCCCGGCTGCCGTTTTTCGAAGCTTCAATATTCAATTCGAAGACGAAATGGCGAAAGTCCGTGCGATGAAGGCAATACCTATCGAGTAAGAAGATAAGACGCGTATTCGGCCGATTAGCGGGGTATATCCTTCTCGCTGCGAGAAGATCAGCCTTAACAATTGCCGAGATACTATAGACATTTGCCTCTGGACACAGGGAATTGCGGGCTTGTCTGTGAAATGCAGAACGGCGCCTGACATTGGCAGCCGCCTGACTCACCTGTGTGATGGTATTGGCTAGGCTATATGTACAGCCAGTGCGCGGAGTGGCCAGATATGGGATAGGAAAAAGGAATAATTATTCGTCCAAGTTCGATCAGAAATTCGCTAGTACTAGCACGCAAGGTTTAGTAAAAAATAGGGGCCCGGATGATCTCCGCGATCCTTTCAATTGTATTGTGCGTACCGATTTTCCGAACATCTGTCCCTGCCTTGACAACTCCTTTTGTATTGTCGCGATATATATATTGCTCTCAGAGTTTGAGCTTTCCAAAAACAACCTCCCTTGGCCAGCTGAACGGTAGCACTTTCTTCGCCCCGTCCGGTCGACGCTGTGTAGACACGAGCTAGCGGAATTCCCCTGGCTCGATTCTAACCAGAATCCGCTGGCATGAATTTACAGTCTCAAAATTAACTGCCTTTCTGAAATATGTTCGCCTACTCAATACATAATGTTTTTATCACGTTTGGATTATAATCAAATACCACTGCATGCGTACCGTTGTTATGTTCAGGTACCTATCTCAATACATGTAGTGGTCATTCGACGGTCCGCCTGTCAGCTAGCGCTGGGTCCCAGCACAACCACTGTTGCTTCACCTCGATATTTTTGCGTGTCCCACCCGGATCTCCATTGCGTGTTTTCACCCGAAAGGGAATTGCATGGATAAATTAGTGAAGGTATACAATGTGTGATGCACGACGAGAAGACAAATACAGATCAGTCAACATCCATGCCCATCGAGCGCCCTTCCCCTTTCATGAGTGCACTTCTGCTTTTTGCTGGCACTTTTATTTTCTCTAGCACTCCAACGGTTTCCTCCATTGCAGTTGGCTCGAGCAGCTTGACGGACACCGACTTCGCAGCCAACTTCTTTGTCCTGTGTGCGCGTTGTTTCTCTCGAGCGACCGACATTCTGAAATAATACAAGTCAGCGCGAGACAAACACTTGGGCACGGAAAGTTTGAACCTTTGTTTCCAGAATGCGTGTTCTCTCCGCTGTTTAATCTCTCCAATGCGTTTCATGGCATTGATTGTCGTATGTATCAATTCACGATCGTAGCGGACAGGTACATTTCTACGCTTCTCAAAGTCAATCGTAGAGTCCTTGGTGCGAGAAGTGAGTGGAGATTCCTTCAGATTGAGAAAAAAAACTTACAATCGTCATTTCCTTCCCTGCTGCTTTACGGAAAGCTTTTGTCCATCTTACTTTGCGAGGGTTTCGCTTCATTCTAGGAGGACATTAGACATGGATCGAAAGATGTGGTTAAAAAGTAGCTTGCTTGAAGTTTTTGTGACATCTGAAGGTTTGGCTCAATATGTGGACTCTGGTTTTCTATGATAAATGGGACTCACTTTGAAGTACAAAACCGGAATACCTTCGAATCATTGCGGACGAAGGCACTTCCTAAACATGTTGTGAGATGTTGTATTGACAGTCTCAAGTTTCTAGTGCTCACCGTGCCCAGGATAAACATTCGTTGAGCAAAAATAACATTTCTCGATACGCATATCTGCTTGCTACGCCTGTGGGCGAAATAGCAAAACGTGCAAAAGAAAGGTGAGCCGTGGGAAAAACACCATCGCCGAGACGGAGCGCTCCAAATATTCAGTACTGCAGTGTCAACTTATCCTATAAGTAATACTAGTGCATCGCTGATAGGCCTCAATCTCAGCTAGAGAACTTGCAATATTTTCAAAGCCAATCTTGATTCTTATATTAAGCACCTAATGAGCATAGGCTGAACATGATGATGCCCATTGTATCATTGCTTCAACTTCTCGACCATCTCTGGCACTGCCTCGAAAAGATCTGCTACTAACCCTACATCCGCCACTTGGAAGATGGGTGCTTCGGGATCCTAGGGACGAATTAAAGGGGTCGGAAGTATTGTGCGGACACACTTACCTTATTTACTGCCACAATGAGTTTGGAATCCTTCATACCGGCAAGGTGCTGGATAGCACCAGAAATACCCAACGCCATGTACAGTTCAGGAGCCACAACCTTCCCTGTTTGTCCAACTTGCAGGGAGTTGTCTGCGTACCCTGCATCAACGGCAGCACGAGATGCTCCAACCGCAGCGCCAAGTGCATCAGCAAGAGGGTACAGAGTAGACTGGAATGTCTCGGCATTCTTCAATGCGCGTCCCCCAGAAACAACGCGACTTGCAACGCCCAAGTCAGGCCGATCGGATTTCGTCAGAGATGTGCCAATATGTTCTGTGGGTGCATCAGAGACCTCAACAGATTCAAGGGCTTTGACTTCGCTCTCTGCTGCATCTCCTGCTCCGGCAGCCGCAAATGCGGTCGACCGGACAGTGAAAAACTTGATGGGGATGGAGGAGGATGCACGAACTGTGGAGATGGCGTTACCGGCATAGATGGGACGGGTGAAGGTAGTGCTTCCCGATGCTGCGTCATGTTCGAGGGATGTGATATCAGATACGGCCGGAACATCTAGTTTTGCTGCAACTCGAGGCAGAATAGACTTGGCAGAGCTGGAGTGAGCGGAAACGACGTGCGTGAAGGGCGAATTCTGTGATAAGAGCTTCTCCAAGAGTGGGGATACGGTCTCAGGTAACAGCGTGCTGTACTGTGGGGATGCAGAATGCAGCAGTGTGGTCAAACCATTTAATCTAGAAGGGATCAGCGACGGATACGAGGAAGTTTAAAAGCATACTTCTTGGCCTTCTCTACAATAGATGGCACCTCCTCGGGGCTGCCCACGACAAGGCCAGTGACTTGACCGCCCAATTGAGATGCTGCCGTCAAGGCAGAAAGTGATGCAGAGTCGAGGTCACCCTGGCGGTGCTCCAAAAAGACCAGAGCATGAGGTGAAGCAGCTGTTGCATAGCTGCGAGCGAGCACCCTATTGAGCAATGAAGTCCGTGCCTTCAACATCTTGAGCTGAGGAGGTGAGCGTTAACGCAATAATTTATGCTGAGTCTAGACTCTCAGGCTGTTTTGTCGGCGCGTGCCGGTCGACTCTTCTGCCAATGATCACGTGCAGATCACTACTATGAGCCTCATTTCAAGCTATGTACAGTTGCTGCATTCAATGAGTTTCCAACCTCGACGATATTCGCTTGGACGGAGTCTCGCGCTCCACATCGCTGATACTAATCCTATATTTAGTCGCACAGCTTGTTCCTTATCCTCATAAATCTCCCTCATCACTCATGTCACGGCCATTCTTCTTGTGCCTCTGGTCGGCCCCTCTGTCATGGTAGTATAAGCAACTGTTTTTTTTCAATCAATAGGTTGTCGCTCACCTGTCGAAGAGAACTTCGATCTGACAACGTTGCCCTGAATATCTCCATCCTTCTTATCACTTCGTTCTTCTGGCACTAGCTATCTTCCTGCCCCTTGAGAAATTCCCTGACCAATCTCCCGGCATCCTTCGGCGCGATGGTGGTCACTTGGCCCAACAGACACCAAAACGCACTATACTCCAACTGTGTTTCCGTCTTCTCGGCGCCCAGGCACCAAAAAATGAAATCGCCTTGTTGTGAGCATGTGAAGTCAGAAGTACACCGTGGTGATAACTGAATGTCTGAAACTCACTCATACAGAGGTGAGTAAATGTGCGTGCAGAACGCGACCGTGAGGGTGACAGGAACGGTGATGAGAGACGAACGGGAAGTCGCGGTGGGTGATAGTAGAGTATATGGGGTAATCATGTGTCGATCATGAGTGGTGGGCTGTGGCATGGCATGCAGAGCCTTGACAATAAACGGCCTGTAGGATATTCCATCAGAACGCAAAGGATAAACAGGGAGCGGAGAAAAGAAACTTTTTAATCTGAACTCAGATACTCACGTCCATAGTGGTAGAAGAAGAAGAGCGATGAGCGGCTGTCAAATGGTTCTAGTTCAAGTTCCTGTGAACCGGTCCGGTACTTTGACCCCGCTCGGGAACTGCCAGAACTTGAGTCTTGCGGTCGACTCTCTTCTGTGGGAGTCGGGGACCCTATCAGTGCCTGTCGTCATGTTCTATCACCCCGATGTCAGGCTTATCAGCTGACTGATGGCCCCATCCTATTTCTACATTCCCCGTTATCGTGACGCTTGCAATACCTGCAATGCTACAGGCTGCTGTGGGTACCGTGTTTACTACAACCCCAGACTTCAATACCGTCTATATAAACCGTCAGTTCAATTGTTTTACTTGTGCTAACTTAGTACTTTGAGCTGTTCTTTGAATTTGCGCCACATCAGACGTCATATTCATATTTTCGTTCGAGGTCAGTCAAGTTAAAACTGCAAACTTACTGCTGTTTTATATAATCTTATAGACCCCAGATGATGGACTCAGAAATGCATCATATGCTTCTAACAGGCTACCAGCATGTCGCGTTTCCCGACCTTTCTGATAGCCGCATTCATGATCACTCTGCCACCTACGTCAAGTCAGCATCCATTGACTTAATGGCTTTCCAGGAGTGCGGTATAGACCTACCAGGTTCCGCTGCCATGCTACTCGCCTCCTTTGCTAACATATTGGGCTTGTATTCTGCATCCTCTGACATCTTGGTCGGCATTCTATCCGCAGGCACAATTATCCCCTGTCGTTTCTATTGGAATCCCGAAACGGTTTGGCGTGATCTAGTGGATGTGGCCCGCCGTTCACTGGACAGAGTCGCCGGCCCAATTTATACCCAGTCTGAGTTGAAGGATGAGCTCGGCTTGAAAGAGGACCAGTCACCCTTTACTGCCCTCTTCGTCCTTGATGGACCAGAGAATGTATGCATCCCCGATGACCTTCTTAAATCTCCTTTGCTTTCGTTCGATCCTTCGGCAGCTTTGTTGTCTTTCTGGACATCGTCGCGCCTCGTACATCCTGACGTAGCCGATCAGCTACTTTCCCAGATAGTGGTTCTGGCGATGCACGCTGCTCAGAGTCCCATTTCAAAGATCTCAGCACACCCGTCCTACCCAGCTGATGTTGCATCTGCCATGCAATGTCTTTCCACAGGGGCTCGTGCATCCGTTTATGGACACATCCGTCCTGTTGCTATTGCCACAGACTTTATACTCCCCTACGTCCAAGCCGATCCCAATGCTTCAGCGGTGTGTTGGTACCCTAATTTGGCAGCGGGACCTAGAGACAGCCTCGTCCCCGAAACATTGTCTTATGGCAATCTCCACATCCAAGCCAACAAACTGGCTCGATACTTGATATCTCAGCAGTTGAAGCCCGAGGACAGGGTTGCTGTGTGCATGGATCGCAACCCGCTGTTTCACATAGTCCTGTTTGGAATTTTGCGCGCAGGAGGTTGTTATGTTCCGGTTGGTATCAATAAATTATCGTTCTTATATGCGCTAATTTAATGCAAGATTGATCCCGAGCTTCCGGACGAAAGGAAGTCATACATCGCAAAGGACTCAGGCGCTAGATTTGTCGTTTTGGAGTCTCATAGGCACTCTCCTGAGATATACGGGGACAATATCCTCGACCTTGACGATGATCAGATCTCACGAGACATACAGGCAATGACTACAGCCGATCTAGATGTCGTACTTCCAAACAATCTGGCGTATATGCTCTACACGTCCGGTAAACATATCAGATAATTCAGTCGCGTCCAGTGAATCTGACAACAAATTTAGGCACTACTGGCAATCCGAAAGGCTGTCTTCTCACCCATGAAGGTCTCGTTGAAGCGATACTCGCGCTTAGCTCCTTCTCCGCTGCTGTCCAAATGGGTAATATTCGAGATGGAAGATATCTTGGCGTTGCCTGTAGGGATGGTCTTTCCCCTTCATTCATCCTCCTAACTTAGGCTCTGATCCATAGCTGTCGCGTTCGACGTACACCTCGCAGAGATCTTTGTCAGCCTCTCTCTGGGCATGGTAATGGTTTCTGCGCCACGCGGACTACTGCTGGAGAATCTTCCTTATTATATCAGTCTTTTGGGCGTGACGCACGTTGGAATCGTGCCCAGCCTGATAGACGCGACAATGGGCGCTGTTCAAGAAGACGAAGCAATGGCTGGAATGAAACTGCGATTCATCGCCAGTGGTGGAGAGAAAATTAGTGACTCAGTGAGGGTCTTACATCTCAATACCCTATGGATCCTGAAAGGCGAATGATAGATTCTAGACAAGTGGGCGGATCATCCCAAAGTCAGACTTGCGAACTTCTATGGGTAACTGATCAATTTCTTCTTACTGCCTATCTCTTTCTTACCACGTCCCCAGGCCCAGTGAGGTGACCATAGGATGTTGTGCTCGTTTTATGGATGGCAACACACCCAAAGGCAATGTTGGACAAGCCTTCGCCAATGTTTCGTCTTATGTCGTTGATCAGGACCTCTATATCTTGCCGCGTGGAGCCGTTGGAGAGCTCGTCGTTGGTGGCCCCCTTGTCGGGCGCGGCTACCATGGGCGTCCGGATCTAACGGCTAAAGTATTCATCGAATGGCCGCAGAAAGGTTCTTGGGCGTACCGTACAGGGGATCTAGTGCGAATGATGCCCGACGGATCAGTGGAAATAATTGGCAGAATCGATACTCAGATCAAGCTCCGTGGAGTGCGCATCGAGGCGGAAGGAGTATCTGCCGTACTTCAGCGGGCTGCTCGGTCCTGCTTGCAGCTTACCCTTGATGCTGGGACTATAGTTGGGACCCACCCAGATATTGGAGGCGGTAGCTCACCGCAGCTCGTTTCTTTCATTTCCTGGGACACAGGAGTATCGATTGCTACGAGACGGGGTAATTCTAGGCCAGGACTAGTGAAGTCAGGGAGGGACCTCTTGCGCGTTTTGCGTGATGCTTGCGAAAAGGAACTCGCCACTTACATGCGTCCTGCCCATATAATAGCTCTCGATTGGCTTCCGCTTAGTGCTAACGGCAAAGCAGATACCAAAGTCTTGACCTCCATCTTTTCAGAACTAGATTTTAACGAATTGATGGGGCTAGCTGAGGACCCTACTGGCCACGTTGACGACCCAGACAGCGACAACCCTACTTCTGATCTCGAAAAACGGATACTAGAGCTTTTGAGAGAAAGCTTTGCAATCACGAGCCCCGGCGGACCTATTGGTGTACGCACTAGCTTATTCGCGCTTGGAATGGACTCCTTGTCGCTGGCGCGGTTTGCATCCACGCTCAGGGGAACCTTTAGTATCGACATTACTGTCGCGGAAATCATGAAGTCTCCCACTGTCCGGGCTCTATCTACTCGATTGGGAGGTCTCGTTGTTTCGGAACCAAACGTAGATTCACCAGATATCGACAACTTCTCCTCACAATGGATGCCCGACATTCAGAAGAAAATGCCGCATCTCCACATAGAGCGTGTTCTTCCTTCTTACCCTATTCAAGAGGGTGTTTTGTATCGCTCTGAGAGCTCACCGACGATGTGTGTGCAGCATATCGTGATGCGAGTTCGAGATGATGTCTCCATACCGCAATTGCACAGCGCCTGGGATAAAGCAGTGGCAGATATCGACGTTCTAAGGTTTGAACATTATTAATGTCTCCAAATCTCACTCATGGTATCATGATAGGACTGTATTTTTCTTTGGCAAGACCTTGGCCCAGGTGCTTTTGTCGCGTACAACCTGTCGCCTTCATTGGGAAGAGTCTTCCGTTGCGACAAGCGACAGTGAAACCTTTTGCGACTATTTCTTTAATAAAGAAGCCGCGAAAGTTGCTGTGGAGATCAACACCCTCATTACTTCTGTACCGCCCGTTCGTCTTCGGCTCTACCGCCAATCCTGTGGCACTTACACCGTACTATCCATTCATCACGCGTTATTCGACGCTATTTCTCTGTCACGCATACTGAAGTACGTCGAGGACGCATATCTTGACAAGCCGCTTCAGAATATAACCCCTCCCGATCAAATACTGGAGCACATCTTGTTTCGGGACTCGACTCCGGCTCGAGAGCATTGGACGTCGACTCTTCGTGATTTTAACTGGTCTTACCGCGACTTAGTGGATGTGACTCAATCAGCTTCTCCTAAACGGATTTCCATAACTCTTGATACCCCGCTTTCATACTTTCAACAAATGCTTGCCCATTGCCAAGTGACATTGCAGGCTATGTTGACTTGCACGTTTGCATCGGTTCTCGCAAACCATTTGTGCCCATCCGACGACTTGATCTTTGGGGTGAGCCTTACAATGCTTGAGTTGGGCATTACTGACCGTGCGGCTCAGACCATTAGATCGGGGAGGTTAGTACCTGTTGAGGGTTTGGGCGACGCCCTCATCCCTCTGCTATCTCTTGTCCCTATGCGCGTCTACCTCAATAACCCCGATTGTCTCCGCAAAGTCCAGGATGACATCATTGCTGCGATTCCATTCGAAAATGTTCCTCTTGGGCAGGTGCAAAAATGGGTTAGACCAGGTGCTGGTTTATTCGACATTCTTTTCTCGGTCACGCACAAAGACCAGACTGCGCACGAGATTTTTGATGTCGTGCGGAGTGAATTGCCTCAGCCTGACGTTAGTCTTCTGCCTTATACTTCATCATGCTTAGCTTGAGCTACTCTCATCCAGTTCTTCCTGTCCGTGGAGATAGTGGTAGACGTCTCGACAGATCAGCTCGTTCTTCAGGCAGCATTTTATGATGATGGATCGCAAGCCGCCAATATCGAATCGATGCTTCTCCAATTCGAGTCCGAGGCTCGCGGTGTCATGACTTCTGGAGTGCCCCATGCCATTGTTGTTCCACAGAAGTCCCTAGTCAATCGAGCGGAGCCCACACCACCAGTCGTTACAGCCGATGGTACACACAATTCTGATGGGGAAAGAAATGTCAGTGTAGCTATGCACTCTGTGAGGAGGATCATAGCGCAGTTTTTGGGCGTTGATCCTCAACGGCTATGGTCGAGAACATCGTTTATTGCGCTGGGTCTCGATTCGATCAGGTCCGTGGGGCTCTCACGAGCACTTAAGGAAGAAGGATACCACGTAACTGCAGCAGGACTTATGAAGTCCGCATGTCTGGCTGAACTGGAGTCCTTACCGACGCTATTTCAAGATGCTGGTGGTGCGCATTTGGAGTTGGAAGCTCGGGATCTATTTCAGAAAGAATGTCGCATACTAGAGTCCCATTTTGACGTCGCCACCTGTCGGTTTTCTGATCGCGATGAAGCCAGGATACTTCCAACAACCGCTTTGCAGGCAGGGATGTTATCACAGGTAACAAACAACTCCTCTTTTTTGAGTGCGGTTGCTGATATCTTGCTTCCTCAGACGGTTATCTCCTCAGGCTTACTCTATAATCATGTATTCATGTTCAAGCTATCATCTTCCGTGAACCACGCCCGTCTTCGTCAGGCCTGTGAAACCATTGTCACGAGCTTTGACATTTTCAGGACAACATTCCATTATATCATCGACCTGGGGAAATGGGCGCAAGTTTCGCATTCTGATGCGCCCATGATATGGATCGAGGTCCTTCTGCAGGCTGGAGAATCTTTAGATGCGATGATGAAAACTATCACCAAATCGACGAGCGTATCAGAGCAGGGAACGCTCACGCCTTCAGTGACGTTTTGTTTGGTCGAACATCAGGAAGACGCTGGGATCAAGAACTATTCTTTTGCAATCGCCATGCATCATGCTGTATATGATGGTGTTTCCGTTGGAGCGCTGCTCGAAGCGATGGAGCGGGCGTATCAAGCCCAGTCTTCCACGAAACTGCTTCAGTTCTATGACGTGCTTCCTTTGATACTGCGAGAAGAACGTCAAAGCATTCCCTTTTGGGCCCAATATCTGCAAGACTTCCATCCTGTCCCATTACCTCGCACGGAGTCTACACAGCCTTCGTCGGTTGTCTGTTCTCGTCGATTGAGGCTAGACCATCATGTTCTGAAGATGGCTGCCAGTGATGCAGGTGTCACTCTTCAGTGTTTGGGGCAGGCAGCTTGGTCGAAGCTTCTCTCATCAAAAGTGTCTTCCTACGATACAATGTTCGGGCACGTTGTCTCTGGACGCTCTTTTCCTGGCTACGAAGACGTTATTGGACCTATGTTGGTACGTATCTGACCAAGGAGCAGGCCTACACTGACCATGATGTAGAACACTATACCATGCCGTGTTCGTATCGGCGAAACCATGACAAATAGGGATTTATTGCGTTCTATCCATGCAAATAACTTGGCCGCCTTAGAGTGGCAACATGCTTCGCTTCGTGACATACAGTCCGAGACGGGGCTCTTTGATCTATGGGACAGCATATTTGTCTTTCAACCTCTGAAGTCCATATATTCGAGTCCTTTGTGGAGTATACTCAATGCAGACGAGTTTCAAGCCAACGTCCAGGTACGCGCCTTGTACTTTCTGCATACTTCTACTAATTGTGCTACTTTAGTATCCATTGAACTGCGAGTTTCACGAAATGGATGATGGATTTTCTGTGACGCTGGCTTGCCTGTCAAATATCATGGATCTGGAGTCTTTGGAGCATGAAATGTCACGGCTTGAGGCTTTTCTCGCTGCTGTTGTCTCTCAGCCGAATTCTAAGGCCGTCGCAGATGTTCCCTTGGACGGCAGAAAGCTTCCCCTCTATAACGATGTGCCAACCGTCAGCATTGCACCCCGCAGAGGAATCGACCATTTACCTCCTGCGTTGGTCAACGTTTTAATTTCTGTCGCCAAATGTTCTGTCGATAGGCTGGACCCGGACAGCCCGGTTGCGGCTATTGGGATTGACTCGATCACAGCGATTCAACTCAGTGCAAAATGTAGGGAAGCAGGAATTGCATTGACCATCGCGGATATCGTCGCTTGCCGTACAATCGGTGATTTGGCTACAAGGGTGGCTGAAGTGGAAGGACAGCCAAGTGCCCGTCCAACGAATCCGGATCATTTGGCTCCCGAGGTCGATTATCAAGCTGTCGTTGATAGATTCCCACCCGAGCGACGCGGAGACCTCACGATTAGTCGGGCAGCCTCTGGCATGAAATGGCTCATTTGCGCATGGCAAAGAAGTCATCATGCACGATTTCAACATGTGTTTGCCTATAGAATAACCCAGAAAATCGACCCCGAACGACTGCGTACCTCATGGACAGAGCTCACTGCTCGTCATCCCATTCTCAGGTCAACATTCGTCTCTACAAAGTCTGATTCAGACGTCCATATAGCGACCTTCAGTAACGACAGAATGGGAAGCTCATTTGCCGTCGAGCCATTCGATGATTTGCCCGACAGCACGGATGTCCTGCAGAGGCGGATGAACGTGATCATCACTTGCCCGCCCCCCATTGATGGACCTCAGACCTGCGGATTACTTTTAAATGGCTTGCACAGCCAATATCTACTGATTAGAATGCATCATTTCCAATACGATGCATGGAGTCTTGCCCTTTTGATTGAGGACCTTTCTCGCATCTACCTTGGACAACCCTCAACGGTCACGTCAGATTATGAAATGTTCATGTCAACGTTTGCACCGACGCCTGAAAATCTCCAGAAACAGGAAGATTACTGGCGGTCCATTTTCTCACCCTCTTTCCGGCCAGCATACTTTCCTCAGCTCAGACCTCTCGCAGGTCAAGATGGGATTGTCCCTCGAACTGTGGTTATCGCGAAGGACGCAGTGCATGGGGCATCTGCTCTTGAACAGCGTGCTCGGGCACATGGCGTGACGCTACAGAGCGTTTTGCTGGCATGCTGGGCATACATCCAGTCGTCCTATATTTCGTCGGAACAAGTGACATTTGGATTATGGCACGCAGGTCGAACAGGGCCTGTCAAAGATATTGACAGAATGGCGTTCCCATGCATGAACGTGCTACCAATGCATACTAATTTGGGAAGCAAAAGCATCATAGACGTTGCTCGTAGCATTCAAGACGACCTACGGTTGCGCACTCCTGTCGTCCAGCAGACTGATCTTCAAATGATAGACCAATGGATAGGAGGCGCGGGTGCACCTTTGTGCAATGTCTTTGTCAACTTGATTAGGTTTTCGTCAGACGACAAGGAAGCAGAGTTGTTCAAACCGGTAGATGTCAGTAATGTCCCAAACGAGATTGCTTGGAATCTAACTTTCACATACAGATAGCCTACACGATACCGGAAGGCGTCCCAGAACCCGATTCAAAGACTGTCGACCAGATCCCTATGTCGAATCTTATACAGGTCAGATCCATGAAATATTTCTCGCCTGGAGAACATGCTGAATTGCAATTTAGGACGATGTTATGGTTGAAATTATTGTACACCCTTTGGAGGATACAATTACGATGGCGATCGAGAGTGCACCAGCTGCCATGGATGCGCAACTCGCCAGAAAAGCTATTGATTGCTGGTCAGAGATAGTTGGAGGTCATTGGGGGAGTGCTCCTATCAACATGAGGACTATATTAATGTAATGGACCGCACTCGAGTACTCACAATCTAAATATCATGGCCTCTGCGGGCAGCGTCTAAGCATTCTTGTTCTAAGCCGCCGTACCAGATAACCTCAATACCGGCATCCGTCATCTTTTGCGCACCCTCACATTTGACAAAGTCATCGGGCTCTCGTACACCTATGATGCAACGTCTGATCCTGGCGCGAATGAGGGCGTCAGCGCAGGCAGGCAGGCCCGATGTTCTGACTGAGCATGGTTCAAGCGTAGTATAAACGTCTACGAGGGGAAGAATGTCTTCTATGACAGGCGACGCTTCCCATGGCCATGGAGAAACGAGAGATTGCAACTGCGCGGAAGAGAGGTTTTCAAACTTGGTCAAAGCATTTGCCTCAGCATGAGTGTTCCCTGGTAATTCCCTGGAGAAACCCTTGGACAACACAATCGGTTCTGAGTCTGGCAAACGCGCCACAAGAATGCATCCTACGCAGAATGCTGTCGGCACGGGTTCGCAGAACGCAGCCTGTTCTAATGCCTGACGCACGAATGGATCATGCTCATGCTCTTCCGACGAGTCTGGAGTTGGTGATTTAGACGTCAGCGTCATGTGTGAAGGTGATCAATAAGTACTGCCAGATTGCTACCAGTGCTTTGCATGTCAGCTTCGTTACTAATGACCATTCTACGTAACTTACTTGCTCCTGAATTCGGCTCGAAACATAGTAACTACGATGAGTGCAACCACTTGAGCAGCCCTTGTTTCTATTACGTAACAACATGTGGCGCGGCGAAGTCCGCGTAAATTCAGCACGTCTTGCTCATAAACCATCATGTCCTCGCCTTCAGCAGACCCTGTTGACCGTGTCATCGAGGAAGATGAGACCATGGACTCTGTCCACGAGGAAGAAGGGGAAGGGGATGCCACTATGGCAGATCCCCAGGCCATCTCGGACGATAGCTCTGAAGAAGCGGAGGAAGACGAGGAAGAGGCGAGAAGAATAAGGGAGGGTTTCATCGTAGACGAAGATGAGGATGAGGAGGAAGATGATGATGAGACAAGGCATCGACGAAGGAAGCGGCGTAAGAGGAGACATCGGAGACGCGGTAAGCATATGAATTGGGATTATTAATACAATGTTCTAAGTATTTTTTCAGACGAGGAGGAAGCCTTGGAGGATGATGACCTTGAGCTGCTAGAGGAAAACACAGGCACTTCATTCAGGAATCGACTGACTCGTTTACGACGCGGGCCAGAAGGCGGTTCTCCACCCGCTCCATCGACCTCTAAGCGCAAGCCAATTGTGGAATCATCAGAAGATGACTTGGATGATGAGGACCTGCCGCAAGTTCAGGATATTCAGCGGATTTGGGATGATGAGCGCGCTGGAGGTGGACGTGATGATGAGGAAGATATGGACGATTTCATCGACTATGAAGATGAAGATGAGGGTGCTGGTGCCATGGATGAGCAGGAACGCGAGGAAAGACGAAGAGAGAGGAAAAAGCGAGAGAGGGAGAGGCGGGAAGCTATTGGCTCTCGCCCTGAGCTAGCCGGTATCGACGACATGTAAGTCAAAGGTCAATTTCTCGGGTTCATTGTTGACATGAATGCAAATCCAGGGCATGGGATGAAATACATGGTGTCTTTGGAGACGGCCACGACTACGATTGGGCATTGTTGGGTGACGATGAAATGGACTTTGAAGAAGAGCGTCTCAAGCCAGAGATGAGATACCAAGATGTATGTATACTCTTTACTAACTCCTCCCATAGAATATATTTACTCTCATTCATTAGGTTTTCGAACCGTCAGAGATTCGTGCGCGTATGTTGACTGAGGATGATGACTTGATCCGGGCGCAAGACATACCAGAGCGCATGCAATTAGCAACTTCGTCACTTTCTCAATCTTCCACGCTATCCCTTCACCAGAACCTCACTGAAGCTGATTTGGACGACGCAGCAATGTGGGTTACCGTCCGGCTATCCCCTCGGAAGACAAAAGACTTCTTTAGTCCGGATGGCCCGTACAATATGTATCGCGAGCCTTTGGTCATGGCCGTGACGTACGCTCTTCGCTTTCTCTTCGTCCACGAGTTCGAGGTCCCGTATATTTGGACTCATAAACGGGACTACATCTCGTATTTCAACCCTCAGGAAATGCGCACTCGAGTCCAGCTTATCAGCCTCGCTGAACTCTGGCGCATATATGCACTTGGCCAGAAATATCGGTCTTTAGCTCAAAGGAGGAACGTCTTGGCCTTGTCGTATACACGCCTGAATGTCGAGGACGAGTATTTTGAGCAGACAATAAGGCCAAAAATCGACAGTGTGGAGGTTGTCACCGATGCAACCGAATGGTTGTCCATGACGTATAAACTCAGGAAGCAGGATGCCTTTGACTTCCAGTTCCACGACGACGAGGATCGAGCGGAAACCAGAAAGCGAAAGGCCCCCAGTCGCATATCTGCGTACGAGGTAGCCAAAAAGAGTATAGTTTCTAAACTTGCTGATGTACGCGAATCCTTTTTGAGTCACATGCACGCGTTTATGTTCTGCCTTATTACAGGGCTTCGGAATCAAACCACATGAGGTGGTTTACAACTTCGTTGCGCAAGAGAACGCACATTTCGTCGATGATCAGGAACTGAATCCCATTGCGTTCGCGGAGCAATTTACGGATCCGGATGCCGCTGTGGCACAACCCGCTGAAGAGTTACTACGTCGTGCTCGGATGATTCTTGCGACAGAACTTGGCAAAGATCCTTTGTTGCGTCAAGCAATGCGTGATCTCTTCAAGACTGATGCTTTGATCTCTGTACTGCCAACAGAGAGGGGAATGGCTAAAATCGATGAGCACCATCCATACTTTGTGAGTACTGTTGTGACTTCTGGTCGAGCGCCCACTCATCGTCTTTTGCATCAGAATTTCAAGTACCTTCATCACAAGAGTATCACGCAGATGATGGACACGCCACAGTTTCTTCATATCCTTGCGGCAGAAGCTGAGCTTTTGGTCACCGTGTCAACATTTCTTACCAACGATGCAAAGTCGAAGTTCGAGCGTAGACTCAATGATGCATTCGCATCTGACAGCTATAGTGATACTGCCAGAGCTTGGAATGAAGAGCGATCGCGTGTCGTCCAAGAGGCCCTTGAGCAACACCTCATACCTGTGGGTGTTAAGTGGGCGCGGGAATGGCTTCGAGAAGAAGTAGAAGATACACTCGCAGCCCACTGCGGCAACGTTTTAAGAGAGGTATTTTCGCTATCTTACTATTGATTTATTGTTGACTCGTTCTCAGCGCATCGACGTGGCTCCATTTATCACTCCTGAAATGAAACCCGGTGACACTGCATCTGTGCTTGCCGTGTCTTGGGGCAAGGGTGACCCACAAAAGGATGCAATCACCTTGGTTTTCCTGGATGAGGCAGGGAGACTGCGCGAACATGTCAAAATTGACAATCTTGTTGATCGTGATTACCAGGACGAATTCACAGATCTTTTGAAGCGGAGACGTCCCGATGTTATCGTCGTGGGTGGGTTGAGCATGGCCACGACTAAGTTGTCATCAAAGGTTAGGTCTCTTGTCAACGGAGAACCACCAGTTTCGGATCCAACAGCAAACGGAGGGGACGGTTGGGGACCTTCAGAGCCTCCCAGGGAAGCGAACGAACAGTCGTTCAACATTCCTGTGATGTACGTCCGTGACGAAGTTGCTCGTATGTACCAACACAGCAAGCGAGCCGCGGAGGAATTCAGCGCACTGTCGCCTGTTGCCAAATACTGTGTTGGACTTGCTCGGTATATTCAGAGCCCGTTGAACGAGTACTCCGCGCTTGGACACGACATCACTGCCATTCCTCTTGAGGATGAAGATCAGCACCTGGTATGTAATTGCTGCAGCCTTCTAGATTGATGCTGACACGTGCATAGATCCCCAAGGAGAAGTTACTTTCAGCTCTGGAGCGAACTTTGGTTGACGTCACGAACAAAGTTGGAGTTGATATCAACCGCGCTGTTAACGACTCCTACTATCAGCATTTATTGCCTTTCGTTTGCGGACTCGGCCCACGAAAAGCCCAGGTTTTAGTCAAAAAGATTTCTGCCATGGTCAATCCAACATTTTTTTTTCATTTAGTCGTCGCTCACGTACCGTTAATAGGGGGGAAATCTGATAAACCGTGACCAGTTCATCAAGTCATCATTGTTAACGACCAAAATCTTCCTTAATGCCGCTGGATTCTTGCGCATCTCACGAGATCCTGAAGTCAAGCTTTCCAAGAATCGCCATGCTGACGATGATGTCCAAGATCCCCTTGATGATACTCGTATCCACCCCGAGGATTATGAATTGGCCCGCAAAATGGCAACTGATGCCCTGGAATTAGACGAAGAAGACATTCATGATGAACATCCTTCTCACGTCGTCTCGGTCATCATGCAAGACGTTGACAACGAAAGAAAGTTGAACGAACTCAATCTCGACGAGTTTGCTGTCAGCATGTACGAGGCGAATGAAGACCGTAAACGTCACACATTGAATGTCATTCGGGAGGAGCTGCTGAAACCGTTCTCTGAGCAGAGGGCTCCGTTCCCCTCTCTAGGGCCATGGGATGTTCTCACGATGCTCAGTGGAGAGACCCCCCGAACTCTTCGCATGGGTCTTATTGTCTCAATTATGGTGGTCCGCCTTGAGCAAACACTCGTTCATATTCGTTTGGATTCCGGTATCGAGGGCGTTATCGATATCGGGTACCTTACCGAAGATGGCAACATAGCCCCCAAGGATGTCGTGAAGAAAGGACAAACTATACCGGGTGTCATCGTCGATGTCAAGATGGATTTACCTGCAGATCAGTTTTTCGTTAAAGTGTCTGTTCGCCAGTCTGATCTTCGCGCGGGTGATGGCCTTTTCCGATCTGTCAAACGAGACGATCAATGGAACCTTCCACAGTTTGAACGGGATCTGGAGATGCAGGCTCGTAAAAAACGCGCAGAGATTGACCGGACAAGGAGAGTAGTCAAACATCCCAATTTCCACAATTTCAATGCCAACCAGGCTGAGAACTACCTTGACAAGCAACAACGTGGTGATGTAGTAATTCGCCCATCTTCTAAAGGCGTTGATCACCTTGCTGTAACTTGGAAGGTTGACGACAAGCTTTATCAGCATATCGGTACGTATGTTGATCGCCGAAAGTCGACTTCACTCTAATCCCACCACAGACGTTACCGAAATTAATACGGGCCAGGGAGGAAATCTACTCATCGTCGACGAAAAGCATCAATATGCTGATCTAGATGAATTGATTGTTAATCACGTTCAGGCGACCGCCCGTAAAGTGGAGGAGTTGATGGCTCACGAAAAATTCAAGCACGGCTCCGAAGATGAACTTCGTAGGCTAAAGGCCCTATATTTGAATGACTAGGATTAATCTTGACATTTTAGATCTATTTTTGAAGAACTTCGTTGCAGCCAATCCTGCGAAGAGTATATACGGCTTCACCTTGAACCGGAGAAAGCCTGGTCACTTCAACCTATGCTTCCTTGCCAATAAGAACTCCACCGTCCAGACATGGGTAAGCAGGTGTTGCTTGTGTGTACCTCATGCTTAGTTGTATCACAGCCTGTCCGAGTCATGCCCGAATCCTATTGTCTATTTGATGCCGCAGTAGCTGGTGTTCCCGAGCTTTGTGACGCTTTCAAAGTCAGGTGAGCTTGAACGGTTCCTTCCAAGCCATTTTTAGCCGACACTGGTCCAGGCATCTACATCAATCCCAAAATTTAGCTGGCTCTGCTGCTGCCGCTGGAGGGAAAACACCGTATGCAGGTGCCGGTGCACGGACTCCTGCTCGAACGCCCGCTCACGCAGTCCCTGGGCACATGTCTATTCGTCAAGCCGCTCGGACACCTAATCCCTACGGTGGTCAGACGCCTGCTCCTGGCATAGGAGCACCGAGCTTTGGACCAGGCGCTCCAAGTACCAACTTTAATATACCCCCTCAGGCATCATTTGGTTACCAAACCCCCGCATATTCGGGTCCACCACTACCTGGTATCCCTCCAGGAATGAACCCTCAACGAGCTGCTATGATACAAAATACCGCAGGTTGGGGTCAAGATTCGGGTTGGTCATGATATGTCTGCTATTGTGTTACTTTTTCTTGTGTTCTTCATTAGTTTTTCAATGCCCATTATACTCTCTAGATGTACCAAGGATTTTCCTTCAGGCGGAAGGACGCGTAATTTATAAGAGCGAGTCATTGAGATTTCAAACTTCTTTTGCGCAGTCTTTACCTCACCTGAATCTCGATACGGTCAAAGTATGCCTCCTTGGTGGCGTGCGGAATGTCGCACACACGTTTGAAAGGGATCCATATGGAAGTCAAGGCCAGTGCAATGGGGTTGCGTATGATGCCTGCCTTGAACCTGTTTGCAGCACATGCTATGACAAGAGAAGTTATGCGCAGAAAAATGATTTTCTTGGCGGACCATCATGGTCCCTGGCCGGCATCGTGCTATGTAGCACTCGGGAGCCATGATGTACATAGAGGAAAATAGGTCTCACCCCTGCTCAAGCTACCTCACTGGTGTGCCATTATTTGCCAAAGTCTTAAATTTCGCAGTCACATCAAAAAGATGAAAAGTGATGTCATTGTGATACAGAGCAGGTAGAAAATCACTGGAGTAAGTGTTCCGAACATTGATGGTGATTCTAAGACCGGTACATCTTGAACAACTATCCTTGGACGTACAAAACTTCTGAGTGGGCACTGCAAGCCGCTTGCCACGTATCATCGCCGAACTCGATGTCGGTACTGAACTGGTTGGCTCTTGTGAATGCATCCAGTGAGCAAGTCCCAAATCGGCGATCTTGCTTGGTTTCTGCGCAAGTCCGCAAGGGATATGTCTCGTCGTTAAGTACTAACCGAATCTGTGGTCCATCAAATCTTGGCGGTGAATGAGTTATCAAATTGCAGCTCTAACGAAGGAAAACGTACGACTCTTCACAAGTGAAACTTTCCCATATCATCTGGGCAGCAAAGGGAGTTTGATAGGATGTTCGGAACCTTCGGTGCCGGCGTAGTTCTTCTGAAGACAGTGGGGGCTCATCTCTGCAAGTGAATATATAAAATGGAGTCTTGAGCTATATGGATAGAAATGCACCTATTAAGATCCATTGCAGCCATTGCAGCCGCGATAGTAGCATCATGACCAAATTCGAGATAGAGGGTCTGGACTTCACTAGTATTGGAGAATCTAGCACACGCGTTTATACTATTGGCTTGTCTTGACATGCGTCAGCACGTACCTATTGATTAGTTCCTTGACAAAGACGCTTCCCAGGATACGTCCGGCATTATTGGGCGTCAGGTATCCGACACTTGCGACCATAATGAGATCCATTTCATACCTAAGTATAGCATGTCAGTGTCGGACCGTCACATTATTCGAACAACCTTACTCAAAATTTGCTAGTTCATCCGCATGGAAAACATCGCACCACGGTGACTCATACCCTGCGGCTAAGTCATATGCGCATGCATACAAAGCTCCGTGCGTGTTGTCATCAGTCAATGAAACACCATAAGGAAGGAGGTTATTCAAACGTTCGGTAATGTCGGGGAGATACAAATCGCTCCATTCCTTTCCCACCTAAGCAACTAATATGTTATTAGACAATAATTAAAACCAGTTCACTTACCTTTGATGCATAATGCCAATCGATGCCAGGGCACGAAGTCCAAGGAGTGATCCAAGACACTGGGTCGGACATATCATCGACTGTAAGTAGTTTCTTATCCTCGGCTTCGCGACCAAAACGTCCCTGAGCAAAAAAGTACATGGAATCAATCACTCTTTGTGTTGTGCTGGATAGTAGTGTGTCCGTGGTGAAGTTCGGATACTTCATCCCGAATCTAGACGGCACATCAGCACAACTCGACAAAACAACAGAGGGATAAACGTACTCCACACCATGGTTGAAGAGCTGCTGACGCCCGATGACGGTCAGATTTTCTGGATCTAGATGTGACTCATATCCTTGCCCAGTCTGGAGGAAGCGGAGGTTCTCAGGTAGATAAGCATCCTGGAGAGCATCGTGACCATTTCTGAGCGTTTGGACGAGGGAGTTGATCAGCTCCACCTCTCTGGTACCAGTAGGTCCACGAGAGCCATGTCTGTGCATCTGCAACTGCGTCAGACGTTCACGCTTGGCAGGGAGAAACCCAGTCATACAAGCATCACTCGATCGACACTGCAATCACCAGGTAACTCTGCCTCGACATTGTGAGATGCAGGAGCTGAACGGTACGGAGTCAAGTTTCCGAGTCTCTTGAGAGGGTCCTTGTCTTCATGTTTATGCGAAGTGAATGTTAAAGATGCTAGGGTCACCCAGTTCACAATACTCGGGATGTACATCGTTGAGGATACTCAGGCTAGACTGAGGGGTCTTTGGGTCTTTATACACCCAGTTGGGCTTACAGCCCCGGATGCGAGAAGAACCCGAATTCCAGTTCGGCTCGGCTCGCGGCCATTCTCCACGCCTGGAGGATTTTTCCTTTCCCCGGTTCCGATGCATTGGGCGTCTGGGCTTGAGCTCATGTCAAGTTTTTCCTTCAAACCTGGCCAGGACTCGACGCCGCATCTGTTAGGGTATGTCAACTGGGGATGAAGACCAAACAGTCTAGCATGATGCATAAATTGGTCCCCAATCAATCGCACGGGACAAAGCAAAATCAATTCAACGTAGTGTTGGGGAGAGGTTGGGGTGCAAGCGCCATCCTATTACCTCTGTATAGTAATAGTCATTGATCATGACGGCGATCGGGGTCGTTAGATGCCATTGCGCAGCGTTGAAGTTTAAAGTTTGATGGATGGTGATTGTTAACTTCGTGATGTAAGTCCTAAAAAACCAATTTCGGACAAGTTGCAAAAAGAGACTGTGATGTGCCGAATTTAAATTGCAGCCTCTGCAGGACAGAAATACCTAGTGTAATGATGTTGGTCGATTCAAAGCCCACAAGTTGCGTTCCAGGTCTCATCCCGGAACCGAATGCTTGTGCTGTAATGATTTGCTTTTACGAAATTATCGAGGGAGCATGTCCCATATATAGGATCCATGCCTTGACCACAAATAGTCAAGGGCATGGTAGCATCGTTTAAGATAAGGCGAATTTGAGGTTCATCGTATCTAGAGGAAAGTTCAGAATTTCAAGCCTAGATTCATTGAAACAGTGAATACTAACGAGCTTGTGCATGTGAATTTTTCCCACACCATGTTGGCGGCGAAAGGTGTAAGCTCAGATGTCCGAAACCTCCGCCCAAAACGTATTTCGTCGGGGGACAGGGGTGGGTCATCCCTGGAAAATCGGCATCGTGAAAAGTCCCCACAAATGAGTATGGCGCTTACTTTGCTAAACCTAAAGCAGATAGAGCTAGTAAAATTGTGACATCGTGCCCAAATTCAAGATATAATGGGCGGCTGTCCCCCTTAGAATCTGTGAAGCTGTTGACAATGTGAAATTATTTTGTTATCAAATAGGGAACACGCCTACCGCTCAATCAGCTTGTTTACAAACACCGTCCCCACGAGAGCGGCCATATTATCTGGCAACATATAGGCGCACGAAGCGTCCATTAAGATGTCCCTCTCGTATCTCGATAACAATTGTCATAAGAAAGCTGTGCACGCAAGCTTAATCAATCGGTCTTACTCGAAATTAACCAGTTCGTCGGGTTGAAAAACACCACACCATGGAGAAGCACCGTAGGATGCCATGTCATAGGCACAGGCATATAAAGCCCCGTGAATATCATCTTCAGTGAACCCGACTCCAGGTAGAAGCGTGTTTAGTCGATCAGTGATTAGAGGCAGGTAGTGCTTGCCCCACGTCAAGGTCGCCTGCTTTCCAAAACTGTAATTGAACTTGGGACAAGCTGGTCCTGGTGCAGGAGTAATCCAAGAAACTGGATCATCTTTGTCATTGACGGTCACAATGCGAACATCTGGATCAAGTCCGAAAAACCCAAGTGAAAACCAACGTGCAGACTCGACCACTCGACCGGAATCGCTAGATAGGATGACGTCGGTTGTCAGGTGTGGGTATTTCAATGCGAACCTTGCGGGTTATTATAATGATTGCCTTCGTATAAAATTGAACCTGACTCACTCAACTCCATGGTCAAAGAGTTCCTTGCGTCCAAGTATGGTCAAATTATTTGGCGTGAGGCTGGAATTATATCCTGCTCTCAGAAACTCGAGCTCGTGAGGCAGCTCTACTTCCTGGATTACATCTGTTGCGTCATAGAGTGTCTGAATCAACTGCTCTATATATTTGTGCTCGCCAATGGGACCACGAGAACCATGACGATGCATCTACCTTGTGATTAGCCTAGCAATGATTTATACTGCAAAATTGCAACTCACCAGCATTACTTGGTCAATGGTGCAGTCAATAGGGAGTTCTGATTCGATTTGTGAAGCATCGTAGTGACGAGCACGATGATACGGGGAAATGCTGCCAAGATGATTCAGGACACCCTGAGCAATGTTGAAGTAATCATGGACATAAGGCGTGGACGAAAGGAGGGTTAAAATCGCTTGCATACGCATCCCCGAGATTTGAGGTGTGCGTGTGATCAAGGGTCTCGTGGGGTTGCCCCCTGGTTGCCCAGAATAACACGTTGCAAATGGTTAAACTTAAGTTCAATTAAATCTCCATTACGTACTAGGCTAAAAGGTAACACGCACACTTGACCGTCATCATGTCCAACGACATTGAACTCGAAGACTTTTCTAGCAGGAAACATACAACCCACTCGGACGATGAAACCAATGTAGACTTGGCCGATAGCCACCAAGATGGGGCAATAGGTCTTTGGACATGGATTTCAGCTGCCTTGTAATGCCACCCTGCTACTTCTTCCGCGAGCCTATTGTATTGAAACATTTACCAGCTTAATCGTGTTTTCTACAATCTTGACACTGTTTCCAAGGTTTCTCCTCTTCATGGCAGAACCATCGGGGGGACGTAGTGTACTCTCACCCCTTGAGTCCTTCCTCGCGGCACAGCTGGCCATTGCGACGGGCGCAGTCGCAGTCACTCTGGTATTAACGGTGAGAAGGGATCGCGTGCTTCGAATTTCACTGATGGGCCGGCACTTACAGATTCCAAATGCCTCACCTACCAGTTTCCAGCACGATGAGCATGTGAACTCCCATCCACTCCTCGTGCCTGTCACCTCTGCCTCAGTTCTGTTGGCATTCATGTCTTACAATAAAAGTGGTGTTGGCTCTCTTGGCAGCTTCATTTTTTTAGGGTCATCCTTTGTCGGTTTATTCGGACTATGGGTGGTACGTGTTTCCAATGATTTTATTAGAAGTATACGCACACGATCTGGGGTCTCCAGCTTCTTTTTGCGGGGCCATCTGTGATCTCGAAAAAGACTGGAGTTGACAAGCGCACCTCCGCATTCATATTTGGAAACACAAACGCGGCTTCCCTCCGCAAGAAGGAGTGGAGTAAGCAGCAGACAAGGAACAAGACCTCGTAGGACCTATCAAGTGACCTGCACTGCCAAAGGCACGACCCTTGATTGATATAGAACAGACCCAGCGCCGTATTAATAACCATCCTGATCATGCCAGTCACGGTTGTCTGTATTAGTAAAGTATTAGCAGAGAGAAGATTCACAAGTAACATGTATTTCGTACATGGTTCTCAGAAACTTTAACTTTATTTGGGAATTCATCGTCCAGCGTTGCCACCCATACCCATCATCTTAAACATATCCGCGAGGTTTGGCATGCCACCTCCCATGCCAGGTAGCCCTCCGAGGCCGCCGAGACCATTGTTCATCTGTCCCATCATTCCTGGGGTGGCGATCGACGGATTAGCACATAATAATCGATCGGAAGAAGACTTACTTTGCATCTCTTCCATATCAAGTTGGTCGCCCCCTTGACCCTGCATCATCGCTTTCATCATCTCCTGCATACCACCACCGCTCCTTAACTGCCGTTGCATTTGTTGAAGCATCCCTGGAGGCATTGCGCGCTAGAAGGGGAAGGGTCAAACCCCGCTAAAATGACAAAATGGTCCACTCACTTGCATCGCTTGGATCTGGGCAGGGGTAGGCATGCCGTTGGCTCCACGCCCACGCCCCCCTGCTGCGCTCTGCATCTTCTGCATCGCTTGTAACCTGTACTTGTCACTTAGCCAATCAGTTTTCAACCGAAGATCGGACCCGTACCATCCATTCTTCCCACCCGCTTGCTTCGCCATGTTGGCCATCATCCTGTACTGACAAAGCAGCTCTTCGACTTCCCGCACACTCGTGCCACTGCCTTTTGCCACTCGTGTGACTCTCCATGTGAGTCCTACCGGTTTACCATCCTTCCCCATCTCCATAAATAACGAGCCGTCTGAATCAAGCTCGGCCGATGACATGCTGTCAGTGATATAGATCATGCGCTTCATTCGCATTGAACCTTCTTCGTCTGAACCTTGAAGTAATTCCTGGGGAAGGCCCGGTATCATCGAGGCGATCTTACTTATTGGTCCCCTGGGGAAAAGGTTTATGATTACGAAATGAACCTTAACAAATAACTTACATGTTCATCACGTTTTGAATTTGCTCCCTCCAGTCCCTTATGCTCAGTTTGCCTTCCTCGAGTTTTTTTGCCATCTCCTTTTGTTTGTCCGGATTTTGCGTGGCGAGATCTTGCATATGCTCCATAAGGCCCTGCATGTCACCCAATCCAAGAAGTTTGGATATAAATGGCTGAGGTGAAAATCGATCCAGGTCCTGCAGATGTTCCCCAACCCCGAGGAAAATGATCGGGGTCTTCGTTGCGGCGACACTGAGCCAGGTTAGAAGTCAGGAATCCCAGAAGTTATTGAAAATGATCATACGCTGAGATAGCACCTCCACCCTTCGCATGACCGTCCATCTTGGTGACAATGATGGCACCGAAATCAGCGCTCTCTTTGAACGCCCGGCTCTGTGCTTCAGCCGCCTGCCCTGGGTCCCAGGATTCAGTGGCCGTTGTGATAGCACAGAGCAAAATTACCTATACTGGCATCGAGGATCATTACAGTCATGTTGGGCTTGACCGCTTCCCCGATTTGTACCATTTCTTGAAATAGTTCAGATTCTTGCTTGTGACGACCAGATGTGTCGACAATGATCACTTCAAATCTCTCTTTTTTGAATTTCGAAACACCTTGGGCTGCAATGGCGACTGGATCTGTTTCAGTGTATGAACCAAAGTAGGCTACTTTGGCCTTGGTTGCGGACTGTCTGGTCTGATCAAAAGCACCCGCGCGGAAAGTGTCCGCACAGACGATACATGACTTGAAACCACGTTTCTGATAGTAGACAGCCAGTTTTGTGCATGTGGTGGTCTTCCCATTTCCCTTGGAATTATTGTAAATGGGTGAAAGAACAGCCTTAAACTAGGAGACGTCACGGTGCTTACCTGAAGACCCACGGCCATAATAACATTAGGTTGGCCTTTCTTTGGTTTGTACGGCTCGACTCCTGGATCAACCAAGTGAACTAGCTCATCGAAGACGGCCTAAGTGACAAGCAGCATAAACACCGATATAATATTCGACGGGTGTACGGACCTTCTGTATGAGATTCTTCCGGCTGGAATCTTTTGACTTCTCTGAGCCATCCAGAGCTGCCTTTACCTTTACCTTGACTTTCTGTCGTAGAGACGCGACTAGTTTGACATTCACATCCGATTCTAGTAGTGCAGCTGTGATCTCCTTGAGTGTTGCATCTAGTACCTGTGCGGCGGAACAGTAAGTGAACGAATTTGTGAATCAGGAGTAGACGTACCTTCTCGTCAACGACAGGCGCTCTGTTGAGCGACGACAACGCAGCATTGAGTTTACGGCCAAGGTCAGCGAGAACCATGACAGTTGCAGCTGAGGAACGGTATATTGATCTTGAAGTTGCCGTGGGAATCTCGATCATAACATGGCTCACAGCGACTCTGAAGGCGAAACCATCGATGATCTCGAATTCGACGCAAGAACGGATGGCGATGCTGAAGAAGAGAACGATATCGACGAGGACCTTCTGGGTGCTTTGGACAACGGCGTAGACGAGGTAACTGAAGCAGACGAGGTAAATGGGAATTTACTTTACATTACTAGTACTAGTAGCTCTTAACATTTTGTGTAGGACTCCCCTTCGGATGACTCAGAAGATGAAGATGACGACGACGACGAGTCAGAGCCTCCTGTTGAGGTCCAACCCTCTTCGCCGTCTGTTGGCGTCGTCCGAGCAGATGTTAGTAAAACAGCTTCGATTTCACCCAAACCACCAACCCCTGAACCGCCCAAAGGTACACCAGACTTCCAAGTTCCGAGCTCATCGTATCTTATTGACTAATTACCAGTAATACCTCAAATTCACCAGCGATCACCATCCCCTTCAAGTGTTCGAAAGAAGACAATTGCGTTTCCCCAATCTCACAGCGGATTACCACCGCGAACTTTCACAGTGGAAGCAATATGTGCCATACCCCACCCGGTGCCTACACATGCACTTGCTTCGTCCTTCTGCATGACACACCTCCTCACCGGTTCGGATGATGGATTCGTTCGTGATTACGATGTATTTGCCACCGTAAATGGCAAGACCACACTAACCGCACCGCAAAGACACCACTGCAACGTCGTCGAAGGAAACATGAAAGCCGGACAGATACGATCTTGGTGGGAAAACCCAGATTTCGTTCCTCAATCGGGGTATCCTCCGATGGGAGATTCTTCTCCATGTCCCGTTTATAGTTTAGCAATGCATTCCGATGCAATTTGGGCACTAGGAGGAGCTAACGTATGCTTTCTAAACAGCATGATTTCTCCGAAAACACTGAATCGGGAACTTCTGCAGCGTGGCCACATCAATCTCTTTACAGTACGACATGATCCGGGCCGTTTAGTTCATGTCCTGGCGAACGGACACCGAGGACCTATATCAGCTCTTTCCATTGATCATAACGAGAAGGGCTTTTTCAGCGCGGGATGGGATGGTGAAGCAACTGTAAGTTATCATTTTGATAGTACCAGCGATCGCCTAATAGATATTTAGCAATGGGATTTAAACACTGGGCAAGGAGTCCGAAAGTTTACTGCCCACGGCGCGCAGCTTGTTGCTATTGCTGTTCGACCGCTCGGCTCCCCATACTATTCCGACCCTGTATCCTCCGCGGGAAGCTATGGTTCCTACTCGGCATCACAACCCACTAGGGAGAATGATATTTCCAGGGCCGTCAACGCGGAGCCACCGATCGCTGTCACTGACGCTCAATTCAAGCAATCACCCAGCGTTTCTATTGATCCTCTCTCAAACCACAAAATGCAAGACACAGATGCTAAATCTGATGCTTCTTTTGATCCATTGTTTGATGGTGAACCAGACGCTGATGGTGAATTTGACAACGAGAACCCAGCTTCTGACGAATTCGGCGCGTTACGTTCTCAGGCTCTACCAAGGGACGGCTCGATTGCGGGCAATAATTCGAACCTGGCTGTCCCTGAGGTGGCATCTCACCCTGGCCAACAGCAGGTAGTATCACGATCGCCCCAAAGCTCTGTTGCGCCTCCAAAAAACGCACCACCTTTGCTAAATGCTTCTAACAGTGCAGCATTTTCCCCCGATATTTTAATGATTGCCGCAATCGACGGACAGATTATGCTTTGGGATAAGCGAGTTAATACACCAGGTACAGGTGTCGGAAGACTGTGGATGAGTGAAAAGACACCACCGTGGTGTGTTTCTGTACGTATTCATATTTGCTCACTGTTTCGCGTTCTTAGAGCGGTCTCCCAGGCTTGTTGGTCCACGGACGGGTCGCATATTTATGCTGGGCGCCGAAATGGAACAGTCGATGTTTGGGATGTCCGATTACTCGGTCGCATTGGACCAAATTGCACACCAAGACTACTGAAGAGTCTTCGCAATCCACCGAGTTCGGGTGTTGTTTCTTGTGTGGTGCCCTTCCCTGATGGCCGCCACATCGCATGGTGAGTTTGCTCGTGACGTTGACAGGGATGAGAAGATGAGGCCCCGCATACCAGTGCATCGACAGATAATATCCGTTTGTGGAATGCCGCAGAGGCAGGTGAAGTGGACGGAAGTATGAAATCAAGGGGTGGAGTCCAATTCAAGATAATTCCAGGTCATCACGGGGGCTATGTTTCTCAGATGCGTAGGTGGTGTCCTATTGAATAGTCATACGTGCCCTGTCAACTGACTGTTCTAAAGTCATAGATCCGGGTGGCCGTTTCCTTGTGAGTGCTAGCAGTAACCGTGGGTGGCATGGGGATTCCACACGTACCGTATTTGTGCATGACATCAAGCCAATACGATAAAGTTCATGAGTTTGGCATCACATTCACATCTCCAGATTTATGACAGCTCGGCTGTGAGGCTCAAATGAAGAAACCTGAGCTGGTCACTGTCAAATAGGATTAGGATTGCGCTATTTCAAATCCCTCTTTCAAGTTCCGCGGTATAGCCGCAAACCTTTTCGCGAGAATCACATCGTTGTCCACACATGGATGCCAACTATGTGCCATCTCGTTATCCTTTTCAACTGAGATATAAGACTTGGGAACACAGCACAATGGAACTTTAGCCCACCAGCGCTTGCTCATGCGTCTCAACTATCCCGTGATCTTCCCTCTCAACCAACTTACCTATGTTGGCGAGGATGACTCTGCCTTCTTCTGCCAGATACATGGCAGGAGATTCAATGCCCTCAGTACAAGGTATATGCTACCCGCCGACGAGGAAGAAGTTAGGGTCAGTCTCTTTCCCTATCCGAACTCCCTTTCTTGTCTCATCCTATTCCAGCGATCAGAACTTCAGCACAAGATCATCCAATTCCTCTTCAATGGAAAGAACTATGTTGGCCCCATCGCTGACATACTGAGACCAAGGGAGGGACAGGAACGTTGTCGTGTTCTTGACTTGGGTACAGGTGGCGGGTTCTGGTGAGTCTTCTGGGAATTCCGTGGCACACGGGTATCTATAACCGCTCGTGACAGGGCTATCGACCTAGCAGACGAATTTCCCTCAGCAGAAGTCATAGGCGTCGATCTCGCCCCCATTCAACCACGGTAACTCCATATCATGCGATCGCCGGATGTCGCTAACCTTTTTCTCTAGTGAAGTGCCTGCCAACTGCACGTAAGTTATCCCCTCTCAGTACTGGTACTTTGTCATTAATGCAAAATTAGGTTTGAGCTCTGTGATCTGGATCAGTTTTACCTACCTTACCCGAGCGAGCACTTCGACGTTATCCATGCAAGATTCATGCATACAGGAGTAAGAGATACCTTACTCGTCGTTCGTCCCGACTCACGAATCACAGATAGAGAATTATCCTCGATTTCTTCATGAAATCGCACGGATGCTTCGCCCAGGGGGACTCGTCATACTGATTGAGCCCGACACTGAACCTATCGCGGATGAGAAATCCGCGTCACACTTCACCCGCTCCGGACAGCCGTCTGGAATGCGTGGCTGGTTCACACTGTGGGAGACTTACAGGAAGTGCTTGCGTGACAAGGGCATTGACGTTAATATTCCTTCGGAGCTCTCCAATCTCGTTGCATCGACTGGGGCGTTCAATAGGATTGTCTCGCAGGAAGGAAATATTCCAATAGGGTTCTGGCCAAAGGGTATCAAATAATCACAGTGCCAAAGCCTCTTGGAGCTTATCGATTTGTTATAGATCCCGTCGCTCTCAGTATTGGTCAGTTAGCCTGGATGAACTATGACATTATGCTTCCTGCGATGAAGCCTCTTTTCTTGTCTGCTGGGATGCGGGACTGGGAAGCGAAGAAATTGATCGAAGAAGCTCATCAGGACCTGTACTACCCGCTCGTCCGAGCTTCCTCGCGGCTCCATATCGTGCACGCAATCAAGAAGGCTAATTAACACCCTGTCTCGTTTTCATGTTCCCTTGTTCAATCTTGCTGTCTGGGCGTTGGAAAAGTACCATAGCTCTTCATGTATCCTACCTGTTTATGTTAATCATTGGCACAAGCCACACGACGTACTGGTGAAAACATTTGAGGCAGAACAAGTCACACAGGCAAACAATACAAGCATATCACCTCTGTTCCTTTATTAAGTACACAAAGGACTGACCACCACCTATACCCATGACAGAGAAAAAAGCGATGACGATGAGGCAGCAGTCGCAGATGATAAACATGCCACACAGCGCGCAAACGAAACGAAACGAGGGGACGAGCCGAGAATCTGCTCCAGGAAACAACATCTTCAAACCGCCTAGTGAACTCCCAAGCTACACCGTATGCTCCTTCAGTGCTCAAGCTTCATCCTTTGCGAACTCGTGGAGCACAGCGAGGGCTTCGTTGACCTTGGCGGCCATAGCATCAGTGGACTGAAGGAGGTGGAAGAGTTCTGAGTTGTCCATCTCGAGCAACATGCCAGTGATCTTGCCGGCCAGGTCAGGTTGGGAACTATGATAAGAGATGTCAGTAACAATGCGCAATCGATTCGATGATAGCTTACGGCAAGATATTCATGTAAATGATCTCGCCGAGCATTTGCTTCTGCTCCATAGGAGATGCATTCGCCATGGCAGCCTGGATGGCGTCGGCCTGTGGGTGAGGCGCGCTCGCAGGGGGGGAAACAGCTGGACCAGGAGCGGCAACAGCATTGCGGGTCTGAGGATTGAGCTTGTACTGTTGCTGGCTGCGAGCACCAGGAACAGGAGCACCAGGAGGACGGGAGGGAGGCGCACCGCCCTGGGGAGGACCAGGGCGAGGAACAGCTCCATTGGCCGGGGGTCCATTGCCGCGCGGGAGGGGAACATTAGGATTGGTGGGGGACGCACCAGGTCCACGGGCAACGGGAGGACGAGGACCTCCACGGGAATAGCCAGGCATGCCAAACTGAGGAGGTGCACCGTAAGCAGGCATGGGCATACCGGCGGGGGCTTGCCCGTTGGTTGGAGGGTAGCGAGGGCGTGGGGGCATCATACCAGGTTGGCCGTAACCCATCATGCTGCGACCCTGAGGAGGGAAACCGCCAGGTCCAGGGTAGTACAGGGGAGCACCCATATAAGCAGGCCCTGGCATTCCAGCAGCCGCAGCCTGTTGCATGCGGATCTGGTTACGCTGAGCAATCTGGCTTTCCAGTTGCTGCCTGCGGACCTCGCGACGTTGAGCGAGAGAGACGTACAATGGCTTTGAGCCAATCATCTTGTTGTTCATCTCTGCGACCGCCTTGGTAGCTTCGTCGGGGGATGAAAAGCATACAAATCCAAAGCCCTTCGAGGTATTCTTCTCGTCGCGCATGACTTTGCAACTAGTGATGGTACCGAAAGGTTCGAACTCGGCGCGGAGCTTCTCATCATCGACATCATCCTCCAAGTTCTTGATGTAAAGGTTGACGCCCGCGTACTTGCTAAGCTTCTCCATCTTGGCCTGCTCGTACGACTTACGCAACTCCTCCTCGCGCTCAGCCTTCTTCTGGGCGCGGGAGACAAAGAGCTTCTTGCCGTTGATCTCCATGTCGTGGAGGTTGTCAACAGCTCTCTGGGCTTCCTCGTGCGACTCGTAGTTGACGAAGCCGAAACCCTTGCTCTTGCCCTCGTCATCGACCTGGATGATCGCGGAAGTCACGCTGCCATAGCGGTTGAAGAGCTCCTCGAACTCCTCTTGGGTGACCTCAAGGTCAAGGTTCTTAATATATAAATTGGTGAATTGGGCCTTCATCTCGTCGAGCTTGGATTGACGTTCCTGTAAAAATGGGAGAAGCTAAGTATGAGACCACACGTTCTGACATTTGACGCGAACCTTGCGAGAGATGTGGTGACCGACGTATACCTTCTTGTCGTTCAACAGCATGCCGTTGACAGCTTTGATGGCGGTATCGGCAGCTTCCGCAGTCTCATAATGAACAAAGCCATAGCCCTTTGAGCGACCCTGCTCGTCAGTGGCAACCTTGCACGACAAGACGTTGCCGAAGGCAGCAAACGTATGATCAAGAGCCTGGAATGATCTATAAGATACCGACAAAGGAATATCTGCACAAAAGCCTACCTTGTTGTCGATAGCCTCGTCAAGGTTCTTGATGAAGATATTGCCTTGACCAGTTTTCCGCAAGGCAGGATCACGCTGGGACCACATAATACGGCTTTCATAGAATTGTGATTAATAGTTCCAGGCATCATGGCGTGCTGGCCACTTACCATGCACGATTCTTAATAAGTGAATAGTTGAGCTGCTCAAGGGCACGCTCACCTAGATGATCAGATTAGAAAACCATACTAAGAAAGAATCGGCTACAATCGACGTACCATCACTGGTGTTTAGATAATTGACGTACGCGTATCCGAGGGAGCGACGCGTCACCGCGTCACGACAGACACGGATGCTGGAGCATGCCACGACCTTTCAGAACCTAATCGAACCAGGCGACTAAAACACGCACCTTGCAACCGGACCGATCATATTGAAGATCTCGAACAACATAGCTTCCGTGAGGGTAGGGTCAAGTTCGCCAACGTAAAGCGAAGCGGAAGGAGAGGATGTGACCGAAGTCTGAGGGTTGTAAGATGGAGCTTGAGCTGGACCGGCAGGTGCAGGCTCGGGTTGGACCATAGGAACGGTCTCGGGAACGGAAGAAGAAGACATATTTGGTTTTCTGGGTTATGGGGGTCGTTACTGCTTTGAGGACTTTTTCTGCGACTGCACGGACATGAAGATATAGATTGATAAACAAAATGAACGGAGATGATAAGAAGAGACGAACATACACAGGAGGCAACAAGGTAACCGCTTTTTTTTCTAAAGTGTTTTTTATGAAATTTTTTGGTCTTTTAGGCTGTTGAAACTGGTTAGCACGCGACACTCGGAAGATTGGATGACGAGACTGACCAAGGTGGTGGTTGTAGAAAACAAGTGAAGCTGGACGCTTTTAGATCAATCTTCAATTTTTAAACTCAGCTTACTCAGACCATCCGCTGGTGGAAGCAAGGGTAGAAGCTCAAACTGTTTCTTGTTTCATCTTTGTTCGACCAAGCCTGTTTCACTGATCTGAACCATTGTGCAGTGATCATAGCTCAGATTCGTACAAGAGTTCGTGATCAGAGAGGTAAGTGTGAGTACATGCACCACATGACCGAGTAAGTACTATTCGAGAAAGAAGTATCATAATCAGCCTCGCGTGAAATAAGCCTTTGCGCCATGAGAAGCCAGCTCCGCTTTAGCCTGCATGACCGCATTAGTACCCTAAACCTGATGCACGTATGTCAAAATAAACTACCTTGTCCATGCTATGACCGGCAGCTGAATGGTGGTTCCATATCTGCAGGTGTCTCTTGTCATGCTACTACTGCGCAGACTGCGCACGAAGCAACGCACCTGACGGTAATAAAAGGCATTCCCTAATCCTTGCACCGTCCAGCCAACCGTGGCGATTGTGCCAAGAATGCCAGCGGCCCAGTGGCCTTGCGCGTACATCTGAATCATCTGGATAAGCCCTGCAGACCCTGTACTAGGAATCCCGATGATCCTGAGCGGAATGAAGATACGTTCAGCTTGACAGTCGTGATTTGCGAGGCATACACGCACATGTAAACACTGAAGAGAAGGTGGAAGCCACCAAAGAAGAAATAGAAGTCTGTGAAATGAAATGCGGCTTAGCGTGATCGAGAGGATCAAAGTTTAGTTCAACGGACAATAGTAAAGCGCTTGCTCCTGCACGGCGTGTCAATTTGAGAACATGCTTGTAGGATGTTGCAATGACGCTAACCTTCATATAACCATTATATATGGGCCTAAGGAGGTGTAAATTTCTGTGACCCTATTGTAGCATGCATGACTTACCTATACCACAACAAGAACGACAGAGGCGCGATAATAAACATGTATCTAACACCACCTTATTGAGCAAGGAAGAGAATGCACACTAGAACGTTGCTCACCCTATACTTCCACCGAGGTCCTTTCCGCCGTCGCTTGAACCAGCAATTAGAAGAAATATACAAGCCACCATGTTTATGATTAGGGTCCCCAAAAGAACAAGCCAGAGCTGGTACAAGCGAGTGATCAAAGGTCTTGAAGCCTCTGGAATCTCTTCGGAGATGGCATGGTAAATGACGGGGTAAACTAGTATGAGGCATGAGCATTCGTTGCGATGAAATGCGCAGCCTGGCTCCTACATGGTGGCCAATTGTTGCGTCCATGGGTACGAATGTGTTCTGCTCTCTGGTTCAGTTCACGCTCACGTCTTTCCAGGTCTCGTTCTCGTCTGCTAATATCCTCAAAATGGGCGTCGTGTTGCGCAGGCTTTTTTGATGATGGGTCGTCAAAGGGATTCGTGTCAAGCGAATTGCTCGAGGCAAAGGGGTTCTCAGTGAAGTCGCCTTGCATAAATACTAGTTAGGGGGATAGGTAGGAATTTTCAATGAAAACGCACTCATGACTTGAGAGATTCTTTTGCTGCTACTTCGCTTCAGCTATGTTCCTGAAAGTACTCGTGCGTCGTAGAGAAACTGTGCACAAGTGACACGACTAACCGAGGAGCGGAATTTGCCGGGATAACATCCCTATTTCAGAATTGTTATTTTGTAAAGCAAAAGTAATATTAATATTAATTACTATAATAATGATAATTATTTTCGATCATTAAGTTACAACATGCCCGCCCCAGGCACTTCTGATTCGTGGACAATTGAGCGGCCAACATGTGCGTAGCACTGCTGCGGGGAACTTGTAGTCATTGAAAATTTTCTGCGAATGAAAAGATCATCTTACAGCAAGATTTCGTCACCCATGCTACACCACATGTTGCGGCCTCGGACAGCGAGCCCAGTCAAGGCTGGACTTGACCGTCCACAATCACCTGTGGCACAATAAAAATATCGTGATCGCACATGTGCAATTGTCGATTTTTACAATGGAGGACAACGTTTTGCCTTGCGATGACGTGGGAAATGAAATCCATTAATCTGGATATACAAGGGATAAAGTCTGAAAGACTGTTTCGGAAGTAATAACCGCGTCTCTTCCTCCTACCACTTTCTTTCTCCCTTCAATTACCGTCAGGTAAACGCATTCCTTTCGGTTTTTTCATAACGTCGGTTCCTCGCAATTGACTCACGCTTTTCGTGCGTGCTAACACCATTTTTTCACTTAAATAGTCGGACCTTTGCAAGTGTCCTGTCACTCGTTGATCACGAACAACTCGTCTTCACCCCGCTCTCTCCATATTTGCATTCTTTTTCTCCTATTTAGATCACGATGTTCACCATGATCTCTACCTTTGCAACACTCGCCCTATCCCTCATTGCTACCTCTGCGGTATCTGCAATCGTCGTTCCTCGCGCGACTGCACCCAAAGGCTGGGACACGGCAGCTCTCGAGGTTCGTTTGTCAATCCCCTGTGATTATAGCTTTTGTCTTGATGTCGCTTCCCAGTCCTATGCCACCTACCATTGCAGGTATCTCGCACTCCAGTGCCAAAACCAGCACAACACTCAGTTCTTTGCTGATTGTTGCCACCCCCTGGCTGTACGTAATTCGTTGTATGTCTTAGATCAATTTTGCTCATCATCCATTCAGGCCAACGAGAGTGCTAGCGCTCTTCCTGCTCAGTGCCAGATGCCCACTGGTGTCTCTTGCAGCAATGGTGTACTTGTATCGGTTGCTAGCACTGATAATGGTTGTGATGAGCCCTCGTCGACTCCAACGGCCTCTGCTCCTACATCCTCCTCGAGCAGCGCTGCTGTAAAGTCTACTCCTGCATACACCTCGAGCAGCACCACGGAGAAGTCTACTCCTACACCCACTCCAAGCAGTAGTTCCGTTCCCGTGAACGTTGCCCCCGCTCCGACTACATCGCATACTTCCACGCACACCTCGTCTGCCGCGGCGGTATCGACGACCGCACCATCGACTGGTTCTAGCGACAGCAGTCTTAACTATGGCGGATTGTGAGTATATTTTGTTTTATCATCGCTTACATACTCAAATTTGCATTACAGTGCAACTTACTTCTACCAGAACGGCAATGCAGGCGCATGTGGAACAGTCCACTCTGATTCTGACTTCATCTGCGCTATGGATCAGACCCGTTATGGCAACTCTGGCAATGCCTCCCCTCTCTGTGGCCAACAGGTCCAGATTACGAACGAAAACAATGGCAACACTGTTACAGTAACCATTGCTGATGACTGCCCGACTTGTGCAAATGAAAACTCCATCGACCTTTCAGTTGCTGCCTTCCAAGCGCTTGACAACCTCTCTGTCGGCGATCTTCCCAGTACGTTCCGTTATTTCAACTATTTTAATGTCCCTGGCTGACCTAACCCTTAATAGTCAAGTGGAAGTTCCTGTAATTTTTTCTTAGCAAGCGTTGCCTGGGCCTTGCATCGTTCGCTTGTTTTCAGTCTTTTCTTCGTCGCATTGATGCGTTATTTGTTTTGACGGGCTAGCCCCGTTGGAGCGCGGTAGTTGACCATTGGCGTTGAAGAGACCAATGGCCCTGGTGGTTCTTGGTCTCCACGCCCACGATCAAATACCCACTCACTCCACTGGCAACACATGTTCATTGTTCATATGGTTTTGCAATTACTCGGAATCACGCATACTTACGAATTTCTTTTGTTATCAGGTTTTTATGATATTCAGGGCATGCAATATGTTCCATACATTGTTGATAGCTAGCTACAGTAGTGTCATGGACAATTGTTCATGTTATATTCGCATAGAACACGCTGCGCGCAATACCATAGATATTAAATCAATTGTTTGACGTGTACTAGAAGAACAAAGGGAAGTACAGCAAAGGTTGGCGACAACGTGATAATTTTAAACTTGACTTCTGTATCCTCGATGGTTGTCGATGATGCATTCTCGACATCGGATGGTGACAACGTTCCACACTAAAGTTAGCGTTCCTTATGGGGATAGGGGATGATTTTGTCACTTGGCCGGCATCCGAACAACTACCAACAATTGTTCGAGCAATTTCGCATCGTGACACGAGCTCGAGGTACCACGCTAGTACTGGAACGGTAGTGACGGCGATGTACAGTACACTATAGCCGACTGGTTGACGATCCCTCATCTTAACCCTCTAACGTTAACTCTTATACATGCCTTAATGGCCTAACTATATTCATATTAAACGCGGACATCTCAAACATGATGCGGTTTGATTATCCAGTGTAAAACGTAGACTTGTAACAAAATTAGTAATCAAGGCGAAAAAAAATGATTGCCGCATCATGTGCATCACAGTGCATGAGGGCTGGGTGCGGGTGTGAAACGGATCAGGCCTCAGGCCCTAAGGCTATGCATGACCGAGTTTGAATGATTAGGACTGCAGTGTACGATGAAGTTTAGACATATCTCGACGAGTGGGTTAAGTACTTAGCACTTGTTAAGTGCCATTATTATTATTCGGGTAATATGGTCATCGCAGACATTTGTCACGACTGAACAAACACGAATTCAGAATTCTTTCAAGTTTCAAGACAAGGAACAGGATCACTATCAGTAGGCTCGGGCACGAGCACACGTCGCCGGTCGGCTGTACAGATTTTCCAATTCCCATAGAGCGCTATCCAGCATGAAATACTTACCCAATAGCTGCACCTCCATATATAGGTTTTGCAAGCTTGGCAGTTTGTTGACAGTCAACTTCGACGCGTCGACGGTCAGGTTTAACCAGCTTCAACCATTGTCTCGTTTCGTACGAACAGCCAGCTCTGAACGAGACCCCATGTCAACTCTTGCTCAGAAAATTCTGGTTGTTGGTGGCAATGGCTTTGTTGGTATGAACTTCTAACTCTTTATATCATGCCAAACCGTTTATGACTTCTAGGCTCCGCGGTTTGTAAAATGGCTCTTGCCCGAGGAATGGAGGTCACCAGCATAAGGTAAGTCATTTCTTCAAAGTATGATAATTCTCCCATTCGCGGTGTGGCAGCTCTTCCGGAAAACCTTACAAAACTCCACAAGGCCATACCCCTGCATGGGTAGAAAGAGTACGTGCCGCATGTCCACTTCCCAACCGCATCAGCCCGCCTAAACTCCAACAGGTAGAATGGCGGAAAGCCGACGCCATGAATCCAGACTCATATGCGGACATCCTCCCCGGTGTTGACGCCGTTGTCCACACCGTTGGCACGCTTCTGGACAATACGCAGTACAAGCAGAGGATGCAAGAAGGCGATATATTGGGCTTTATCAAATCCCTTGCGGGCCGAGGTGGTCCTCCACCAGAAGGACAAAGGAGCGCTTACGATATTCTCAATTATGAATCAGGTGCGTGATCTTGAACAGCCTCGTTTTACTGCGCGGTGTTTTACGCGTTGTCAGCCGTGCGTGTGTGTGAAGCATTCGTCGCGAGCAAGCCCGTATCCGGACTTACACGTGTTCGCCCCTTCATCTACGTCTCCGCGGAGGATGTCAACCGACCTATCGTCCCCGTGCGCTATCTCGAAACGAAACGGGAGGCTGAGAAGCGAATTGAAGAAATCGTCCGAGATCATTCTCAATACAAGGGAGTGTATATCCGCCCCAGTAAGTGAATATCAGCAATAATTCAATTTATTGAACGACGAGCCATACTAGGTTTAATATACCACCCGCATATCCGACCAATGACTACTATTCCAGCTACGATATTCGATGTATCGGCACGGATCCATAACGCAGTGCCAACGTATATCCCGATGCCTTCTTCGGTTCTTCGGTGGTTAGGCACGTCGGTGTTCCCCAATGCCACGGACCAAACGCCTTCCGCCCTGAATTCCATGGCGAACTTGCTCTCGATTCCGCCAATCCATGTCGATCACCTGGCCGAGGCAATTTGTATTTCTTTGGATCCAGCTAAGGACATACGTGGTGTCGTTGGTGTGCGTGATATGCGCCAGCTGATCGGGTTGTCCCAGACGGGACCAGAGGAGTCGGCCGCAAACACGTAGAACATTACCTCAACTCCCTTGACGTCATACTGTACATTAGTTTATTCCCAGCACCGATATTTCTTGGTCGAGGTCATACTGTACATTAGTTTATTCCCTCGTACATATTTCTTGGTCGAGAGATTACGCACTAGTTTCGTGAAGAGAATTACAGAACGTTAGCAATAGCACCATTGGGCGTTGCAGTTGGTATAAAAATATTAATTACTCGGGCAAGGCTCGGGGAACTTGAGGCCTGCCGAACGTTCGAGGCCGCAGACTCGGGGGACATCAGTCAAGAAGTGCTAAACGTTCGAGGCTTCATGCCTGTAGAATGTCTTCCAGAGAGTAGGAGTTGTTATCTGGCTGGTACTTGCTCGGAAATGAATGAACCAAGAGGTAATATTACCTGGTCTGGAAACTTTGAATCATATATTCCTCGCTCAAATGAGAAAAAGACGCACTCCCGGCCTGCCGTATAGTGCGTACTGGGTGACCGGAGATATGATTGTATATTGCGATCATGACGTTGCTCTAAACTTAACGTTCAGCTTCACAGTGATAAAAACACTTCAAGGGGGTTCGCCGACTTACCTTTAGGTTCTAAGATTGTGCACTGATGAGGTCCTCAAGCCAGGTACGAGATTCCTGGGATCTGAATTGGCAGTCATCTGAGCAAAGGTCATCGCTGTACTCGGAAAGGTCGGATGAGGAGCTGGTCATGATCAGTCACATGCATGTTGACGTGTGAGATTGTGACGAGTAGATGTGGCAAAGACCAGACATTGATGAAGATCGTGAGGGGGCGTCTGGACTCAATTGCGTGATTTGCGCTTACTTACTTTGGTATGACACCTAGCAACAAAGTCTCGAGTTCTAGGCTTCTTCCCCACTTTTCTCCCCATCACCACGTAACACCCCCGCCTTTCCTTTGCGCAGTTTTCAACTTGTTGCCCGTGAAGCGAGAAACCGGATACTTGTTCGTCTCTTGCAACTGAGGCGATTATCGAATCAAAATTTATTATCCAAACCGTATCGGACGACATTAAATAAACACATCATTCGATACAACCCGCCCGATTATAAACCTAGCATTAATTCTCTAATCCTACCCGCTTCCCTCCTCATGACATTTCTATTCGCTCGCGCACCGTCAATACGAATCGCCCCCATTCCGACCGCGCGCTCTATCTCCCATTCTGTATCAGTTTCGAAAGCACTCCCATTCTATCTCAACAATTTGCGCTCAACAGACCAAAATGACGGCAAGGTCTTGCGTATGCTCATGTTCGGTAAACCCGGTGCTGGCAAGGGAACACTCTCAGCCCGCCTCGTGAAGAAGTATGACATACTTTCCCTCTCCACTGGGGACCTTTTGCGACAGCACATTGCGGAGAGGTGAGGTCAATTTCCATGTGTCATTGTCACACACGTGACTACGGCCCCATGGTGCTGCGGTGCTGACCTTTTCGGTATCAGAACAGAAGTTGGCAGACAGGCAGAAGAAATCGTTGCACAGGGCAACTTACTTCCTGATGATGTCATGCTCAAGGTTGTTGCGAGTAAACTTGAGTCACTCAACAACAGGGTTAGTCTGTCATGATTCCCTTCGACATAGTTACCGGCCTGAATTAGAGCTCCATTTTTACAGCATTGGATTTTGGACGGCTTCCCGCGAACGCTGGGACAAGGTAAACTGCTTGATGCGTATCTCCAGTTCGTAATTTTAATTTTGTGCTGTCGGGCCCCGTGTAGTACTAACTTGGGGCTCAGGAACCAGAATGCCCCATTAAGTTTTGTAGTCAACTTGGATGTCGCAGACAATGTAATACTGAGTCGGATATCTGACCGCTGGGTTCATCTGCCATCTGGCCGCGTGTACAACATGTCATACAACCGACCAAAAGTGGATGGCTTCGATGACGAGACAGGCGAACCCTTGACGAGGCGACCTGATGATAACCCTGTACGTGGATTCAAAGCCTAAATGTCTGCATAGCAAATTCCGACGGACATTTCATCAGGAGATATTCTCTCGCCGTCTCAAGAAATTTTATGATTCTACCTCGCCCCTGCTCGCATATTACGCATCGTCGGTCAATAAGTCGGCACGACTTGTCACTTTGCAAGGCGAGACGTCGGACGAGATTTGGCCTCAGCTAGACGCTGTTGTGCGAAGGTCGTTCCCTGGCATTCGAGAACGCGCTTCAAGCATTGCCCAGCGGCGGTATAGTCTCGGTGACCCGTTTGCAATGGAGCAGGAAAAGCGAGCGATCAAGCGCGCCGCGGCTGGTGATGGGCCTAATCCATCTAAATTTTTAAATTAGCCGTGTTTCGTGGTCAAGTGTTTTGCTGTTCGCTCTTTCGTTCTTTCGCCATTTCTCCAGTTGTAAGTTGTCCGGGTTGATGTTGCATATTCTGTTCTGCCTACGTTTGCAGGCCCACGCCTTCCAGATATTTTGACATCACCGTGTTTATGTTTATCAATTGTATTTTTACCCTTGCAATTATAACCGTCGATAGGAAGTATGCAGCTGTTGGATCACCGCAATTGGCTACCGGGCGATTGTCTCTAGAACTTCGACACGTATGATATTGGAGGTAGCCAGGGCATGTGTGCCTCTAGACCATTCGCTCGAGAACTTCGGTCCGTTGGACGAACAAGAATTACTAAGTGACCAAATGTCTCAATGTAAGAAAGTAAGCTTTATCTCAAACCTACCACTAGCATGTCACCACGGACATCTCTCGCTCACCTGTCGACGTATAAACGTTTTATCCACACTTCCAGGTCATCACTTAACTTTATCGGGCTTCCAGACCCAACTTCCAACCTCCGGCCTATCATATACACCACTGCCACCTCTTCATCCTCCCCTTCCCAGTCTACTCAGCACCCATACTCACTCAGAGAATTCTCAGACGATACCGTAGACCACGAATTACAGTGGAAGCTCCATCGAGAACAGCTCGACGCGTTCAACCACGCATACTGGGCAGAGGTAGGTTCTGCATTATCGTGATTCAGAACAAACGACTCAAATCGATCTCCACCAGAGTAACACCCGCTTTGAGGCTGCCAAATCCTCAGTCCTCGCTGCCCTCCCACCCAATGCACCTACCGAAGCACACGAATACGCCTTGTCTGACTTTTACAAGAAGTGGGTCGTCCAAGAACGGGCGCGCCAGGACGAGTATGCAGTAGAGCTCAGGAAACGCACATTCAAGGATTTCTCACTCTCCGCCAAAGTCGAATTTCAGAGGGCAAAAAAGAGGCTAGCAAACTGGAGATTTCTATAATATATATATAGATTTTGCAACTGCAGGATTCGTGCGATACTATTCTATCCTTCTCTTGCGTACCCCAGATCCAGCATCACCAGCTCCCTAACACGATGGTACACGTCGGCCAGTCTCAGTCCTTCGACTCCTGAGCTCTCGGCTCTGTAATCTCTCGCTAGGTCACCCACCATCTCCTCCTGTATGCCTGGGAAACGCGACTTGATCTCGGGCATCAAAGGCACTGATAAGCACTCGTTCGGGTCAAGGTCGACACCCGGTATTTGAGATAATTGGGGGGAGGGCAGGATAACGCTGAACGTGGTATAGAGCGCGGTTGCGCGGAAGCGGGAGGTTAGTTGAGCATCAGTGATGTTGGCGGTTTCGCGGATGGAGTTCCAGCTGAAGTAACCGTTAATTTCCATAAACCGAGACAGGGAAATGCAACGTACTCATCATGATTATATATCCTACACCATATTCTTCTGAAGGACGATTGTCTCCTCGCGTCTGGAATATCCTAGTGTGATACTTGTAAGTCCAGTGAGAGAGAGGCCATGATAAGCGCGACCTACCTCAGCATGCGCAAGTAAGTGCAACGCAGTAGCATAATTTTCCGCGCCTTCCACATTATCTTGCAATGTGAGCACGTCCACCGCATCTTCCAAGCTGAGCGCCTTGCCCTGGAGCACTTGCCTCGCAAAAATCTTCATTATCTGTCATAGAAATCAGCACCACGCTCAAATCAAGAGAACGATAGAAATCCACGCACCCCAACCAACCCGTGCCTCCGCTCCGCTCTCAGTCTCGTTCCTTTCGCCCTTATTACCGCATCCACTTGCGCGTCTAGGCTCTGTTTTTGTTTGCCCCGCAAACTGCTGGCAGCTTCCCGGAACTCCTGAGCCATTCTCTCCTGCACCGATATGAAATCCAGGCTATCATGGAATGCTGGACGACATTTAGTGAAGCACATCAGTATGAAAAGCAACTGATCAGACGTACCATCCAATACAGCTTCATCCGCATCCCCACCCTCCTGCATCTGCGCCAAATGCGCAAGCTTGCCTACGCTGAGCATAAACTACAAAAGACACCAATCAACACGCGCCAAACCAAGCACCGAAATCCCAAAAAGAAACTCACATGCTTGACACCCACATCCGCCGCTCCATTCGCCTCCCTCAATAGCCTCGTGCCAGCAACGCTCCACCGCCCCTGCCCCAAATCCCTCAACCATGCCACTGCATCACATTTGCCTCCATGTCCCTCCTCCTCCGCCCAGTACTCATCCATATACTTCCCCCACTCACCCCTCCCACTTTCCTCCATTGCAAACACCACTCTCGCTTCCCCATGCACCACACACCACCGCACGACCTCCCTCGCAAACATTCCCCCAAAGCGGTCAACATACTCTTCGATCGTGTGGACATGCGGATTGCAGGACGGCGGGTAGACGGCATCTTGGTGTAACAGCGCAGCGAGGGAACGGAAGTCGGCGTGAGATGCGGCGAGCGTCAGAGCGTTTGGGAGATGGGAAGTTAGACCTGTGAATTCATGGGGTTGTTAGGAAAATGAGGGTGGGGGATGGGGAAAAAGGAGGGCATACGAAGAGTTTCGAGGATCTCGGGGCGGAGTTGGTCGAAGCGTTCTTTGAGCTCTATGTGATCCCTCTCGGAACCAGGTTCGTCCGCTGCTATGGGGCTATTCGTTGATTAGCTGTCTGCTTTTGAGGGCAATGTATCAAGACGAACGACTTACCTGCTGAGCCAATCCAATCTCTCTTGCATACACGCAAAAAACATAATCGCAAGCTCCGCGAGAAGCTCTCTTGATGCATTTTTAGTGTTTGCTTTGCTTGGGTCGAGCGCGAACCTGTAACAGAGGATCACGATAAATATTATAAACGCATTGCAAATCCACGCACCTCGTAGCAGAATCGACAAGCTTCAACACACCATCAATGGCACTCGGGCGGCTCGTCCACGGCTTGATCATGGGCAGCTCGACACCATACACGGCAAGATTATACGCCCTATACGAGAGCGCTGCTTGCAGAATCGTCTAGAGCCTACATCAGAACTAGCAGGCACAAAACATGTGAGAGATAACTCACAACAATAGCCCCTCCAACCTCTCTCATGGCTCCTTCTCCAACTCTCTCAACCTGTTCGACCATGAACGGAATAAGGCGCCCAATCTCTGCTACTCTGAATCTGAAAAAATCTCGGACGACATCGTGTGAAGCGGAGGGATGTAAAAGCGGGTGGGCGGCAGTGAATGCGTGAATGGCGTCAGTGACGAGGGAGTGAGAGGCCCCAGCGCTGTTTGGATGTAGTCAGAGTGGTAAAAAAAAAAGGAAGGATTGGGTTGAGTGCGCACTCTAAATACTCATTCATCTTCAACCAAAGCTGATGACAGGCATAAAGCTTTTCCGCGTCCGTAGCAAGACGCTGACGGCTGCGCTGCGACATCTTTCTGAGTGCCGCATTGTCGTTAATGAAACGTATGAGCCAGCTGAGCCTATCTTTTCGCGAGGTGAGTTGAGAGGTGAGGTCATGATTTGGGCGAATAATCTCTGGGTCTTTTCGGTTGGAAAGTGTCACGCCAACGAAAGACAGAAATCACAGCAAGAGAAATCAGCATCTTCAAGGTGGCCGCGAGATTAAATGCACGTACCGCTCTCGAGAACAGCCCTGCTTAACCCCTCTGCACCTGTCATGAGCGCCTCAGCATCAACCTCAGGCGGAAACGAGAAATGTAGGGGATTATCAGGGTTGCTTCCGTAAAGTATGGCTTGTGTGAGGAGTGCTCTTATGAGGATCGCGCGGCCGGTTCTATGGAGTTAAACATCAGCAAACGGAGTAAAAAAGTAATGGGAGGAGGGGAACGTGACTTACGCCTCATCGAATGTTTCGACCCTCCCCAAATCAACTCGAGCACGCATGAGGACCCCCGCTGTTAGTATGAATACATCTTCGGGCCCAGATCCTTCTCCTTGTTCCTGTTCTGCAGGAGAAGAGTGCATTGGTGGTTGGGTTAGTGGGAGTACACCGAGGCCAAGTATCTGGTCTGTGTTGGGGGCTTTGAGGGTGAGGCGATCCTGGTAGGGAGAGTCTATCCCGGGAGCGGTCAGAGTTGTTCGCTGGGTTTTGGCAGGCCGAAACTAGAACGTACCCCGAGCACAAAAGACAACCACATCTACGAATCTGATGGCTACGACTGCACCTCCCCCGAGGAGTGTCAGACGAGGATGCGAGGGTGCCGATGCGGCTGTCTGTAAGCACCCTTGTCAGCTAGATCTTCGCGCAGGGCCAGAGGTAATCGCTCACCGTAGCATATGGCACCCCTGTGACACCTTCTGTCTTCATGCCTCCACCTATGCCCTCTATCACACCTCCATCTCCACCTCCTCCCTCAAACATCGGCACCTCAACCTGCTTTGTGCTGGCACTAAGTCTGACGAGGGCATAAATCCTTCTCGGTACCGGCACGCCCATACCAAACTCTCCGTACTGGTCAAGCGCCATCGCAGCTGTCTCTTGCTCGGACCCGGCATATGAGACGAGGACAACGAGCGTCCCGTCGCTGTAGACGCAGCATCGTCAGCAAATAAGCTAAAATCATATTTAAACCTGATGAAACCGCACCTCTCCACGCCTAAATCAACACCCTCCAGATCTTCCACGTTCCCCACTGCCTCTCGGACATCCACTTCACCCAGTAACACCTCCTTATTCAAGCTCCACCTCTGCACGCGGGTCTCGCTGAGCGCCCATAGTTCCTTGTCCGCTGCTATACCCCTTCCAACCTCGCCACGAACAAAACCAAGAGCAAGAGCAGATATATTCCCCAGTGTGGGTTGGGGAGAAGGCGTAGACCAGAGGAGTCGCGCAAGAGAGAGCCCAGGTGCGGGCGGCGGTGCAAAGAGCCTTGCTGAGAGTGTATGCCGCCCGCTTTGAGATGTAAGTGTGAGTCTAAATAGACGTCCATGCGAGGTAGATGCAATGTAAATTTGACCCTGCGAGTGTACGTCAACCCAAAATGCATGAGCGTGTTGAGGCACCTACATCAACCCTAAGCAATCCAGACGTATACTCTCCCTCTCTGAGCTCGAGATTGATGGTTTCGAAGCTGCCGCCACCTGCCAAACCGCTGGTTATACTGTCCCAGAAACGGATGTCACCGCGGATGGAGAGAAGAACGAGACCAGGTTCTGAGCGTGACCTGGAGGGGACAAGAGCGTGGAATGGTGCAGATGGTGGTTGTGCATAATCTCGAGGGGGAGGTGGACACGGAAGGATGTAGCATGTAGTTGGTTTGGTGTGATGCCAGACGAAGCAGGTGTTCGAAGATGCGGCCAGGGTGTACCCCGTGATGGTATCAACTGCACCAGTCCAAGATTGAGAATAGAAATCTGTGAATGGCCAAACTTATTTTCAGCGCTCGCATGAATTGAGTCGAGCTGACAGACGCACCAGCACCCTTTAACTCGCGTCTGACTTCAAACGGGAGTGCAGCATGGAAAGCAACGCTGATCTCATCCGTGCGCGCGTAAAGGGTCTCCCTCCCTGATCCCAGGACGCGTTCATTATACATTTGCAAGTCGTCGACGTCCATGACGTCTTGTACTCCAGTGATGTCCTCGGTGCGCCTGGAGGGTGTACCGGCAGGGCGTGCACTGACCATGCGGCGCTGTCTAGGCGGCGTCACTGATTGACGCGGTGTAGCGTATCTATGCGTTTTTCGTGGTGCAGGCGACGCCATCCTTGCCTAAGTTTACAGTACTTGAGCCTGATGGATACAAATTGCAATACTGTTTGATCCAGTCTGTAGGAGGAAGTGAAACAAACAAACATCAATACCTGCTCATCGCTCTCCACAACGAACAGCACAGTATGCTAGGCATAGAAGACTACGGCAGCGACGTCGACAGCGAGAACGAAGCCCCGTCCACTGCGCTCCCTGCCAAAGCAGAAGCACAGGTACCACCACCATCGAAACCCTTAGGCCTCTCTCTCCCTCCACCCAAATCATCTAGCTCAACGAATTTCTCACTTCCACCACCATCAGTCAAAACAAAACGCACAAAGAAAATAGAAATAACGCTCCCCTCGCTTCCTTCAAATGATTCTGATACAGACGACCGACCAGCAGCCAAGAAACCCAGAATCACATCTGGCAAAGGGGCAGGCGCGTCATCCCTTCTCAACATGCTACCTGCGCCTACCCAACCTCTGCCCGTCAAACCCAAGAAGGCCGAACGCATGCTTGGAGGCGGAAATGGTCCAGGACTAGTATTCCATGCACCAGTGAGCGAGCAGGACGATGGCGAAGGAGATGGCGAGGGGTCATCCACGTCTTTCCTACCCCCTTCGCTCAAGAAGGGCAAATCCAACGTTGACCTAGATCGTGAGGACTCCAAGCCACAAGCACTGCCAAAGGCACCCGCTGTGAACTTCTTCTCTCTTGGTGTGTACCCTGCGACTATGCGTTTCTCATCCTAATCCCCTGCAGGTACCTCTTCGAAACCTAATTCTACAGTACCCTCTACATCCACGATACACAGCACATCCACACCAACCGTCTCATCTGCCCCTGATGTCGCTTCGTTTACTCCCCCACCTCCGACACCTACTGACCCCTACCCCGGATACTACCTTCTCCCCTCCGGTGCTTGGGCCGCTCACGACCAGGCATACTACGCCACATTCGTCAAAAAGTGGCAGAGAGAATATGATGCCCATGTCCGCGCGCTCGAGAAAGGCGAGGTGGAGAGAGAGGCAGAAGAAGCAGCGGAGGTCAACATGCAGACAGAGATGGAGAAAGCACGGAAAGAGATAAAGGAGAGGGAGGATAGGAAAGCTCTTACGGGCGTCAAGACTGGGGAGCCAGAAAAACCACGGATGAATGTACAGGTCTGTATGCTGCTTTTGATGTTTCCGACCACTCCTCACGATACTACTCTCCACAGGGCGCAAAACTAGGCTCGACAGCCCGCTCACGACATCAATTGACAACCCTTCTCACAGATGCTTACCACAACCGGGAGGCACTGGAGGAGAAGATTGCGCAAGCACGCAGGAACAGGAAAGAGGCAGGAAATAAATATGGTGCGTGACATTTACGGTGTTGTAGCCTCTGCATCACACGACTCATCAATCCTGCAGGTTTCTAGGTTCTTGGAAACGATTATGTATCACGTTAGGGACATGCTGGTATAACTATGAGGGTATGTATAATATCCACGAGATGGGCTATGCTATATATTCAATAGATCCACATCTGTCCATTCACTATGCTTCATGCGCCAAGGTCGGACCCGGCTCACCTCGATGCCGCGGCTTGTGTGACTGCGCGTCTCACCTGGCAGCAGAGAATTCTACCCAGCCACAAATGATATCGTTTGCATCCACGAAGGGAAAAAAAAAGGAACACGCACTCGTGACACTCTTCGTTCCCTCGCTAATCGCATGCTTCGCGAGCTCTCCGGGAAGAATGAGCCTTACTGCCGTCTGAATCTCGCGCGAGGAGATAGTGGATTTCTTCGTATAAGATGCGAGTTCTGCACAATGGGGAGGACAGTCAGAACATACACTAAAATTGGTACAAATGACGTACTGCTCGCCTCCGTGGCGATCCTTTCGAACAGGTCATTCACGAATGAATTCAAAACGCCCATTCCCTTATTCGATATACCAGTATCAGGGTGGACCTGCCTCAGCACTAAGAGAAAAAATACGTCAGCCAGTTATTGCATTGGAGCGCAAGCGAAAGCGAATAGCTGAGCACGCACCCTTGTAAATATAACTGCTGTACGTCTCCCTTCTGGCCTTCTTGCGCTTCTTTTTCAGGTCCCCATCCTCTTTAGAAGATGTCTTCCTAGCTGCTTTCTGCTGCCCCGCTGACGACACAGGTGCTTTGGCAGCTTTAGAAGCGGGCGCCTTGGAGGCGGTTGAGTTAGGCTGCGTCAAAGGTGAGCGAGTTGTGAGTTCGAACATCAACCAACGAAGATACCTTGAACGGCATACAACAGACCAATGGGAGAGAAATCACAGAAAACGCGTAAATGCATCCCCGCGAAGACACGACGCGCTTTATACCGACGCGTTCCAAAGCGGAGTTTGAAGCGGTCTTGTAGCACTAGGAACGTTACTTTTTGGGCGCCCGCCTAGCTCAATCGGATAGAGCGTCAGACTTTTACGATTGTTGGATCCCATCTGACGTAATCTGAAGGCTGCGAGTTCGACCCTCGCGGTGGGCTATTCTTCTCTTTTGCTATTTTTAATAGCCTGAGTTGTGCCATACTAATTTCAACCTGAACTTTTGCTGAACTTCCTATTGTTTGGTGTAACGGTTATGTTACGCGGCAGCTGACCTTGGCCATGAAATCACCTTCAATGAGCATATTTTTAGTTATCACCAGCCTCGCCACTTTGTTCGCATCGTCCATCTTCTTCTTGTACTGATCTCCCCCCTGCCTCATCGGTTGGCTTGCGAGTACCTCCATGGCAGCGCTAGGCCTTTGGTTGAGCCCGGTCGACTAGAAGCAAAATGGAGTGGCCCAAAATATCATTAAATTGACGTCCAACGGCCGGAACTACCACCGAGTTCTGGCTCTTTCAGACAAAGGAAGATCCACGATATATGCGAACCAGCCAGCAGCAGGGTTGATAATATACGTGCTGAGACGATCGTGTATTCACTCCTGCTGCTAGCGGGTTGTCCGTTATGTTCTTCGTTAAAGTCATTTGTGTGACAGATATGTAGTCAGATGAATGAAGATAGCATCATTGAGATGAAGACAACTGGTCTTTTCAACATCTTGATAGTTGAGCAATGGTGCAACTACTTTGCCTCGCGGTTAACGCATGGCCGAGTGTGGCCTGAAATAAACAATGAGGAACGAGGAATAGCTCTATATACCCTTTGATTGGTCCGACTCTGACTTGGCGAGACCATATCTGTCAAACATATTGCGGTTTGAAAGTTCATCAGAGAAATGAACAGGGCAATATCGAAGCAATCTACGCAGCTTATAGATCATCTTCAGGCAAAGCAAACGTGAGTTGAGAATAATATTTCAAGAAAAATGCTTGACGTCAAAAATCTGACAGCCAGATAGGAGAGTCTCTAGGTAAGAGGATGCTGCAATACATATCACTCAAAGGTGATTCTATTGCTTGCCTTCCTCTGTGCCATGCACTTCAGGCACCGACGGAGCACGATTCACCCACCCTCCAACGATCCATGATCCTGCAAGTAAACCGAGCAAGGCCCAAACTCCTTTGGTTTGCTCATTGTTGAGGGGCCTAGACTTTGCATGCAGTTCAGGCCCTTGCTCCTTGGCAGCCCGCACCACATTCGAGATCGCCTCGCCAACTCGGAAACCCCGTGGCAGCCCAAGATCATTGGCCAATTCACGAAATAAGCCAGATTCAATCGTAGGTTTGGCTTGGTCTTCAGGCTCAATAACCACCACTTCCTCAATAACCACCGCGTCCTGAGGCTTTTCAAGGTTGTAGGTGGGACCACCATCAGGATGTGTCGCAGACCCCGAAACGACATGTAATTTTGGGTGAGAAGGCTCTATGGGCTCGGGTTTCGGGCTGGAGGAATCCCAAAAATCGGGAACGAAGGGCTGAGGGGATGATGATCAGATGTGAAAATACAAGGTTATATCAAAGAGTTTGCATGTGGAAAAGACTCGATATGGTCGATGAGGAGCAAAACCGTTAGACCCGTAACTTAAATCGGACCGCCCCATCGATCAAGGAAAGAGAGAAAATACTTACTGCTTGAACGGGTTCGCATGGCCCATCTTGAGAGATGTCGGGCAATCTGACCAAGAAAAAGTCGGGCGTCTTTGAGGCACTCGTGGGCTGGGATGCAGGCGGTATGCCCGGGGATGCAGCCTGTGGTGGAGTGGTAGACGAAGACACATTGCGAGATGCGGCGGATGCAGGCTGCGAAAAAGGAAGAGCTCTAGATTCCTCGTACTCCTGAATTCGGTTTATGATGACAGATTTGTTGCCCTTGCTGATAGAACAATCAGTTCGGGTTCCCATGTGAATGAAACGAAGAGAACAATGCAAAAAATATAGACCGTAGGAGCCGAAAGTAACTCACGTCGAAAGACCTCGGGTTTTCGCTTCATGACGCAAAGTGACCATGGTCTCATTTTCCCAAGTTCGGGAGAGAAGAACCGTAGAAACAAAATTCCTGTGGTTTACTGTGAATCGTGAAGCATTTGGTAGATTTTTCTGGCACACTACAGCTCGAAACATGATTTTGATGTGTGGTTTGGCTGCCAACAAAGGACGGTTTGGGGCGTGCAACATCAATGATGTTCCGTGTTGTCACCACGTGCCACGCATCTACACAGCTTGTTGTGCGAGTCACATCTGAGGCATTGATTATCGAATGATTGGTTTGACATTAGAAGTCCTTTGTCAGGCTCGTATCGACGTCGGGCCAAGGGTTACCTGGTGTGGGTATTGATTATCATCAAACTTGGCTAAAGAAAGTTCTCGTGAGTCCGGGTCCTGGGACTGACTCGAGCGCTTGGTGACTTGATCTATCTTTTGCAGCAATTGACTCCTTGCCTCGTGTTTCTATCGCGTGTTCTCGACCTGCTAATAATCAAAAATCCTTTTTGAGTCTGGCATGACTCTTTCCCTCATACTCTAATCCCCAGCCCTCCGTTATTTCAGCTATGCTTCTCTCTCCAGCGTAAGAAAAGGCTACAGATCTCACAATTATCAGCCTTCAAATGTTTTCTTCATGCAGATCAACCAGCGCCAGTCTCCCCTCTCAATCTTTTTGGGGAAAATTCAAGAAAAAACCCGACAAGGAGAGCGAGTTCCGCGAGAGGCAAGCCCAAATGGCGCTTGCACGACAGCGACTCCTCACGCTTGCTTACGAGGATATGGAGACAGTCAGAGTGGTACGGACATCTCCCCTTCGCCCTCATATTTTCTTGTAACATCTTTCTTCCGCCACAGCTACCAAATAGTTTCCCCGTATGTGGCGGTGGTTGTTGCCCGTGTCCGGCTGATTTGTTCCTGCACAGGAACTCGAAGCGGTAGCTAGAGATTGGACAAAACCTCCCCCAGATGCCATCTTCGGCCTGCGTGTTCCTGTTGAATTCGCATCCCTTCATGCCTCTGTAAGTTGGCGCCGTCGGGTTGGATGGTATATTCTGACGTCATTGCCAGCGGCTGGTATCCGGGCCCTATATCTATGTGCGTGATCGTTATCTATTTCTGATATGGATTGCTCATGGCAGACATGAGTAGTTGACCGGCGAGGATTCATACCAAATTGCGATAATGGGTGTGCAGGGGCTGCGGGTGGAGATTGTAAGCGACGCCCCTCCGCCACCTGATGAACCACCGTAAGTTTGATGCCGTGATCATAAGCTAGTCGAAGCTAACTGTGTCATAGGCCACCGCCGTAAGTGCACTTTTGAGTTAGTTGCGCACTGTTTGAGATGTCTTCAGTCCGCCGCCGGTCACGGAAATGCCTGCCACGTTTAACCTGGAGCTCGTACCCGGTCAACACGTGGTCCTAGAAACAACAGTTGCTTCTGCTGACGACGTCGATATGGCCCGCATGGAAGACGGTACCGTCGTCGATGGCCAGTATTGGGGCAAGCTGAACATAGTGCACGATGGGGGCACCCACACTGTCGACTTCACAGGCACCCGTATAGTCAACCCTGACGTTCCACCCGACATGCTCTTCGATTCGCGTGTCATGAGTAAACTTACGACCGCTGCCAAGCCTGCGTCTGTCAAATGCCACCTGAGCATCCTTTCACCCGCCCAGCAGTATTGCGATGTCATTCTCTCAGTCAACCCGCTATGGAGGCTTGAACTTACATGGCCCCCTGCGCAGCCAGTTAACGAAACCAAAGTGAAGTATTTTCTGCGTGTTCACCCTGGTGGTGCGCTCGAGCATTTTGAGAGTGAGATGGTTACGACGGCGTTATATTACGAAGCTGTGTAAGTGCCATGCCTCTCATTACTGGATCATTGATCCTTATACAAAGCAGACCTGACCCATCCATGGTCGACCCTAATGACTTTATTGCACCCCGAAACGGATATGCTATGTCTTTCCGAGATTTCGTGCCCCACCTTATGAGCGTCTTAGACCAACTAGGCATGTCTATGCATGCGCGAACCAACTTCATCAAGTGCGTGTTCCCATGCCATTCATCTGACACGGCTGACACTGACATTGACGTATACAGTAACAACATTTCCGCATTTTCCGCCCACAAAAACATTGCCTACCGCTTCCTCTCCCCTTCGAAGATAGCCGCCGCTATTGACATTTCAGTTACCTCTGACCCCTGCGTCTTCACGCGATTATTTCTAATCTTCCGCGGGTTAACGGACGATGATGTGGGGCTTTTTGCAGGTGCAGGCGAGAAGGAGGCGAATTCGGTCAACTGGAGGGAGATTGTGGGGTGGAGCGAGAATTCGAAGGACACGACTCAGTTCAGGCTTCTTGAAACTTCTGTGTTTGAAGTCTCCTAGGAGGGAGATACATTTGAGCTGAGGTGTGTTAGCCGGTCTTCCCGCCTCCAGACATGTCTCTTATTTCACTAGTAATTCCTTGTTGCTCGTCAGAGACTAGCATCCTTCTTTTTCTGTTTTGCGACGCCCCGATTTTTTGAAACATCTCTGCATTTGATATCTTAGAACATTGTCGGGCTATACCATCGCTGTCCTGCACATGCTTTCTTGTCACGTCCGCAGTTATTATATCTATTCGATATCTGTTACCCCTGCGCAACTTCATATTTCTCTGGTCCTGCATCATTTTGACGACCCTGCCTTACATGTTTCTTTTAGCGATTTCTCTTTGTGATCATGTCATTGTATCCGCAGTTTCTGTACCGTAGTCGATATCGAAAATGTAACAGTGAAGGATGATCGATGAAGCTTGAAGCAAGAGCAGCCAAGGGTCGTGACGCAAAAGCGCGTGACAGTGACGTCACGCGACGCGTTTGATTGGTCTCACCAGTGGATTGATCTTGTCTGCATACACCAAACGTACACGATGTCTGAATTAACAACATAGTAAGTCTGCCTCATCTTTTGCGCACAGTCCCATGCTCAGTATTTAACTTAAGTGAACTTGAGCGTGAAGCCAACATCGCGCGCAACCGCGCACTCCTGGAGGAGCTTGATCTCAAAGACGCTGTCACCCAACTCGGCATTCCGCCCAAACTAAAGCCTGCCCCAGGAACAAGAGCCAAACCCATACAACCTGCGAAGAAGGTGAAACGAGAACGCGAAGTTGTAGAGGTGCCTCGTAGGCAGAGCGCACGTCTTAAGAAGGAGGTCGTGGATCCAAACGAAACTGCTGCCCAAAAGAAGCAGCGGGAGGTGAGCGCCAGTACGACAATAATTCTCCAGCACTTATGATTGATTGCATTGCAGGAACAACAAAAGAAGAGGCGCCAGATTGAAGAGCAAGAGCGCCTCGAGGCTGAGGAGAAAGCTCGTCTCGCAAAACGCCCCAGACATCAGGAATTGGATCTCACTACGTTAGGGGACAAACTAGAGGAGACAGAACTCAGTTCACTCCGATCGTCCCTTCAAGCCGTCACTAATGTCCCGCTTCCAAAACGCACCGCAGATGCGAATGCATTCGTATTTCATGAAGACCAGAATAATGAAGCTGAAGTCAACGAATTGAGAAATAAACTCCAGAAGCTGAGGGTAGTGTCTCGCGCCAAGGTGACTGTAGACAGAGTCTATAGCGCTGCCTACCACCCCGAGGTCACCAAGGATCTAGTGTTCTTTGGGGGTAGGTACCGTGATCAAGTTATTGGCGAGTCGCTAACACGCAGGTAGACAAACACGGTCAAATTGGAATATGGGACGCAAGAGCTCCTGCAGATGAGGTTGAAGATGAAGACGGCGACATCTCTACAGACTCTAGAGAAGGCGGCAAATATTGGCGCATCCAGTGTCACTGGCCAGCTTCTTCGGTATCGTCAATATCATCTATCAAATTCGACCCAGTAGATGCACATAGTGTAAGGACCTATTTTTTTCATGGAATGGCTGTACTAAGAGCTTATCTATAGCTATTTACGACCTCATACGATTGCACAATACGCCGCTTGTCTTTCGTCTCGGGGATTTCGCAAGAGATATTCTCTTCAGAACATCTCATCACAAGTATGGACCTTCCGGTTGGTGGCCACGAAATGTGGATATCCGACGCTTCCGGCGGCCTCACTCACCTTGATCTTCGGGAACCCAAAGACAAAGCCTGTTGGTATGGTCTGTCAACTGCGAAAGTTGGCACCGTTAGCATCAACCCGACCAGTCCGCATTTTTTGCTCACGGCGTCGAACAGTCGTGAATTGAAGTAAGATATGATTATCATCTATGCCCCTCTCCTTTTCACAACAGTGGGTTTCCAAGGGTGTGGGATAGCAGGAAACTACAGAAACTAACCTCCGCAACTGGCCCATATCAACTCAGCCAATACACTGTCCAAGACTTGGTCTGGTCAAAGAAGGGAAAGGGTACTGTTCGCGGTACATTCCAACATGGAAAGTCGGTGAGTTCAGCCTACTGGGACCCGAGAGGGAGAAGTATCGTCAGTACGAGTTACGACGATTCAATAAGATGTGGGTGCTATATTTGCGTGCGTCAAGACAATCTGACCATTTTACAGTGTGGGACTTGGATGTCGCGAAGTACGATTCGTCACCCGCTTTCCCCTCCTTCACGCCGTTCCGCGGGATAAAACACAACTGCCAGACAGTAAGGAACAACCTCATCATCGTACTCCTTTATCCTTTACTGACGCTTTCCAGGGCAAATGGGTGACTATTCTTCGTGCGGTTTGGAATCCCAACCCAGACGTATACCCCCACTTCACAGTCAGTGATTTATTACAATCGGGCGTAGTTTATTGCCTGACTGGTGATATCGCAGATCGGGAATATGAACTACGCTCTGGACATATATTCATGCAAGGTACTCACCCATGCGTTAGCTGGACCCGTTTGACTGGCTCTGACATTGTTAATTTTAGGGACACTTGATTGCGAGACTCAAAGACAGTCGGTAAGTGATCTGAGTCTTGGGTGACCATAACTAAATTTGTCATCTCAGGCTCACTGCTACACAAGCTGTAACATGCTCCCACCCAAGCGTAGTCGAAAGATGTGCAACAGGAAACGCAAGTGGGCGTTGTGTACTTTGGGCACCACCGGACGTAGAGTGACAATATTTAGTTCACACCATTGTATGCTCCTTACTCTGCCCCTCATAGCATCTTAGTGCATCAATTCTGTCACTGAAAATGGTGAAAGACCCTGGGCTTATGAATGCCGGGAAGTGTATGGACCATTTGAGCGGATGTCTCACAGTCGCCTAATTCAATAACTCGCCAGTCGTTCAACGTTGAACTAATTGTATGCGTCGTTTCAATGTCCAGTCTCCTAACTTTCTTCTTCGAGGACCATCGAGGAAGCGAATACCTTTAACCTCTCCTGGAACGTTCAATGTAACTCGAATGGGCTCCTACATCACGTTTCATATCTCAACCATAAAAAACACGCATGGCTACTTCCTTTCTCTCGGCCTCATCCATCCCGATGGCTGTGATGTCATCCATGGCAGATGCGACAGGGTTCCTAAGGGAAAACAGGAATGATCTGGTGCGGGTAATTGCATTTGCGAGCTGGGAGGTGAGGGAGTCTGATAGATCAATATTCCTCTCGTTTTGCGAAATATCACTTGCCAAGGTCTGGAGTCCAGACGCTTGATGTGCATCGTCGAGATTCTGCCGTGTGCAAATGAAGGTATAAAACAGCGTTATGGATTGTGCTCAAGATCCCACTCAACAAAATAGCAAGACGCTGTCGCAGTAGGCGATATATCAATCGACGTTTTCGGGTTCTAGTTCCCAAGGCTGACTTTCTGAAACGGTGGTGGTAATTGTTGAACGATTTGAACCCTCGTAACCGTAGCTTGCCATGCTACATGATCTGAGGCTGTGGCGGGCAGCTACCTCGATGCTTAACAAATACTTCAAGCTCGGCTCACATGATTATCCTTGCACTACTGTGTGGTAGTCGAATGAAGCATGTGGTCGTAGAGGAAGGCACGGCATAAGCGATAAATTTAAAGGCGAAAGCTGTGGGCTTTCATCATGGCTGCAAGCTTGAAACGTGGAAAAGGATAATGCATGTCGGACAAACAAAGCAAAATAACGCGTCTTTACAAGGAACCGTGACATTCATGTCTCTCGATGACATCTGGGATGCGCCAATTTCTCCTGTTCGCGCTGTTACGCCGCATTCGGATACAGTCAGCTCCCAGAAACGCCCTAGAGAAACATTATTTCTTTCCGACTCAGACAACGAGGACGAGCAACCAGCGCCGAAGAGACCTACTAGCTCGGCACCGAGACCAGACGTAGATGCGCTCTTCGCTGACATCGATAACGATGATGCAGAGGAGGATGACCTGAGATATAAGCCCCTTGCACCTGCCCTTGACCTTGAGGCACTCCGAAAACAGGCCGAGGCAAAACACGCGTTGACACCCCATCAAATTTTGCCCAGCAGTTCTCCGCCAAGAGATTTAGGTCCCGACGAAGACGATGAAGGGGGGAAGGATAACAAGGAAAAAGGAAAAGAAGGGAAAAAAGAGCGAAAGAAGGCTGCGTTGCTTGATGAAACAAGTTTGATAGGAACATCGGGGTTTCCACAACTCATCCAGAATATCAAGGATTTCAAGGTTAAAGGGAAAGGCCACGAGGTGAGTCACACTGACAGCGGACTTGTGCACTGATTCAGATGCCTGGATGTCTGTTTAGCATTCAGACCTCCAGCGGATTCTCCAAGTGTACCAGTTTTGGTCTCATAGATTATACCCCAAGACTCCGTTCAAGGACACCGTTGAGCGCGTCGAAAAATTATGTCACTCAAAACGAATGCAGGTACGACCGAATATCGATCGTGTTCCCATATCACAATCACACTTCAATGAAGGTCCGATTAAGCGTATGGCGTGATGAGGCGAAAGGCCTTGTCAACGGTAAGGAACCAGGAGAACGCGGTGACGAAGACGTCATCGACCTCACCGATTCAAATTTCGAGGGTGCAGACGTGAATGACGATTCGTCCTCTTTGCGAGCCCCGTCTCTTCCACCCTCATCGTCAGAAGCCGACGACGACGACTTTGACATCGATGCTGTCGTTAGAGAGGAGGAGAAACGCCTCGCTGCGTTCAGAGCACAACGTTCTGTTTCTCCTGTACCTCCCGCACCAAAGGCTCAATATAAAATCTTGCCACCCGAGGTTGCAGATGGGATGGACATCGACGAAGAGGCCATGTGGAATGACCTCGAAATGTTCAATGACCCGATCCTAAACCCTGCTCCGCCGCCTCTGAAAGGCAGTAAACCAAGCCTCTCAGTCGATGACCAGGATGAAGAGATGTGGGATATGGTACGGGAGCAGGAGAGAGAAGAGTATACAGCATCGATGCAACTTCCTGTGTCATCTGTGTTAAGCACGCCTTCGGAAGAGAATGCTAACACGTCTCTTGGGACAAACGACGAAGACTTTGATGATATATATGCGTAGATCCAGATGGTGCGTGCACTGGCATGAGTGAATGCCATATTATCATAATCTTGTCGTTGGATACGATAGCCAATCTTTTTCCGATCCAACCAATGTAGACATACTCCTCGATATTAGAAGGAACGGCTATCTTCCTTTGTCTATAAAGGTTTGGCTAGGACAGACTCGGAGATGTTCAGTATCATCATGTAATTGCAAGCACGGTATCGTTTCCTCGAACCTCGAGCCTTGGCGAACTCACCGAATTCGAATAGCCACTGTTATCCGTTCCCCCATCATACTCAGCGGCAGAAACCGAATCATTAATCTGTTCACCCATTGCTCAGCATCTATATCAGAAACCAACCCCCGAACACTAGCTCGTACCCTGCCTAACAACATCAACTTGCTCCTGCGGCACAGTGCGCCTCTTTCCTGTTCACAGCCATCAGCTGTTGTATATTCTGAGGCGTCCGCGATTGTCCAAGTATCTCTATGGATCTAGCAAGCGGCTGGTCATCAATATGTAACAAGCACATGCACACAGCCATCCAATTTACTAACTTTCTCAATGGTTATTGCGATATCTCAAAAATATGCTCCATACGGCCTTTGGGAGTCTCCAATCACAGCTCATGCTGTCGCTGAGGACGTATGTTCTCCAAATTGTTTTCGATCGCTTGGTAGTATATGAACCTGATCTGCGCCATAGAGCGTCTCTATGAGCGATAAAATTGTAGACCCAGTCACAAAATATATCTACTACATTGAACAGCGTGCATCAGAGGGTGGTCGATACGTGCTTCTGAGCAACCAGACTCAAACTGAAGTCTTCGCCAAGGACTTTCTCAAAGAATAAACCGTCCAGCGCGGAGAAAATTCGTCATCGCATCGCAGCCCCACACACCTCCCGCATCTCCAAATCAACTACTCAGATGTCTGGACTCAATGTCTCGCGCATCACGGACCTTTCGACCAACCCTACCGACGATTTATCTCAGAAGACTGCTGAGTGGTTAAAGTCTTTAACCACTCAGCAGTCTTCTAAGTCCAATCGCTCTACGGCTATGCGTAAGAAAAACAAGAAGCAACGCTCCCAGAAGCCTCTTGCAAACCTCGATAATTCGAACCCAAAGGAACTGTGGCTTGACCTTTCCTTCTTAAACCGTCAGTGCACGGAGAAAGATTATCTTTGCAACTACTGGCGCAACACAGTAGCTGACGAGCAAACCATGCGGCTCGGTTACTTCTTGGATGTGCTCGATGCGCACGAGCGCGAGTTCAAATAGTCATCGGAGAAGCCTTGCCACAGCTCGCGCTCGTGCGCATCGAGCACATCCAAGAAGTAACCGAGCCGCATGGTTTGCTCGTCAGCTACTGTGTTGCGCCAGTAGTTGCAAAGATAATCTTTCTCCGTGCACTGACGGTTTAAGAAGGAAAGGTCAAGCCACGGTTCCTTTGGGTTCGAATTATCGAGGTTTGCAAGAGGCTTCTGGGAGCGTTGCTTCTTGTTTTTCTTACGCATAGCTGTAGAGCGCTTGGACTTAGAAGACTGTTGAGTGGTTAAAGATATAGCAGTAGGACGAGATAAGTCGTCAGTAGGAACAGAAGTGGCACTCGGGTGGTCGGATTTTTGAGAAGAATGGAATAGAGTGGCACCCAGGTCACGTCATGTCGAGCGTACCTAACAACGATTGGATAGGCAGCCTTCACGAATACCTGGACGATTTTTCCATTGGGAGCTCAAGGAAGGAAGTGGATGGAAGATGAGGTTTTCGTTCCTACCGAAGAATACAAAGGTTACGGAGTTGGTGACGACTTATCCCCGGAGCAAGGAAGGCAGTTAGATCGTGAGCAAGATTCCACGCCACGCCAGGAAGTCAGATCTATGGGGCGAGGAACGTAGTCGTAGCTGGACTCGACTATTATTAGATTTCCAGTTATTACTGAATTCGCATTGATCGTAAGTACTGACAATGAAATAAAATATTGTTTGAACATGGACTCGGAATATTTTGGTTTATTGTTTGCATCGTTCGGTTTCGAAGCTTTGCACTCGAAGACATAGTTTAGGAAGAATATTAGCTCCTGGTAATATGGTAGGGTGTAGTGCTTAGCAAGAGCCAGAACAGCTCCTCCGAGTCGAGACTCGAGACCAGGCTGATCAGCTTCTGAGGATCTTCAGCTGTAATCACGTGACCCCAGCCTTGATATACAGATCTCGGATGCGTAACTCGTGATCACAGCAACAAATCTACGATAGACAATGTCTTCAACCAATCCAGTTCCAGACCTTGAAGCAGGTATCCAATACTGGGCTACTCAGCCCGCAAACTACGATGGCGTTCTTGGTCTGCTTCATTGCTAGCCACTTTGCCATCGGCTAACATCACATCCAGGTGGATTTGGAACGGGGGTGACTCTGATCTCATTCCTCGCCAACGAACCTCTGTACTGAAGTCTTGGTGACAGTCACTACCTCGTGTCGATTCTCTCGGATCGCGTCGCTTCCTCCTCGATCTCCTCCCTGAACTATCCACAGTCCCATCGCCATTTCGGAGTATCTCTGCCCCCCCGTCCGAAACCAGGCGTATTAGAGCTCTTGATGTTGGCGCAGGTGTCGGGCGCGTCACGTCAGACGTCCTCCTTCCTCTCGTCTCAGATGTTGTCCTGCTCGAGCCCGTAGAACCTTTCATCAACGAAGCCCGATCACGCGGAAAAGCTAGCGAATCTGGTTTAGAAATCAACGACAGCGGGTATAGGGTTTTATGGAAGGGCATCGCTGATCGGTCGAAGAGTGTCACATTCTTCAAAGGTGCCTTGCAATCTTTTGACCCAGTTGAACCAGGGATACCTCTGGATCGTGTCGGTCATCTGCCGCAAGATGGTGATGACGATACGAAATCAAAATTCGATGTGATATGGTGCCAATGGTGCCTAGGCCACTTGAAAGATGATGAACTTGTGCAGTTCCTACAGAGGAGCAAGAAGGCTCTACGTGGTGCGAGGAGTCTCATCGTAGTGAAGGAGAATGTATGCCGCGAGCAAAACGCCATTTTTGACGAGCAAGACTCAACCTTCACTCGGTTCGGAAGAAGCGATGTTGTCTTACAAAATCTTAACTTTGCTTTGCAGATCAGACCTTGGGTTCAAAAACATTTTCCGGGATGCAGGTCTCAAGATTGTTCAAGAGAAAATTCAACACGGGCTTCCCGAAGGGCTGTATCCTGTGAAAATGTAAGTGCGCTCTTGCTGATACTATCTTGTGCTTACTTGCTTCAGGTACGCGCTAAGGGAGATATCACATGCCCTTCAATAGTTTCTCATTGTCGTCAACAAGGCATGCATGATATCGAGTCCGTAGTGCAAGAGTGTGTACCAGCCAACAAACACATTACTTATCTGAGCTTCTATTCCAACGTCATTGCCTGCGCAAACAACTGCTATTGTTCGCGCTGCAAGAGGTCAACATTGTTAATATCCCGAGAAGACTGTGAACAGAGGTTTGATACGACGATGTCGCAGATTTATTCGTCGAACTCAATAACGCCAGTCATGCCAACAAGCCCTTCATCATTTTCGCACCACAATTCCGCCTTGTCCTTTGCCACAATAGCACCATGTATCGTCGCGGCACAATTCACAAAAATTGGATTGTGTGCGCGATAGCTGAAGGCGCGCAGTTGGGCCTTTGGGCGGTGGTAAATGAGGCTCTCTAGAAGCATAAGGGCTGTCAGGGGCCCATGAACGAGTCTCTCTAGGGACAGGATTTAGATGGTATTGAATGAGAAGTGAAGCTTGAGCTCACCTGGATATCCTTCGACTTTCTGTGCATAATCCTTGTCCAAGTGTATGTGATGTCCGTTGAATGTGAGAGCAGAAAAGCGGAATAGCGTCGTCAGGGTCGGAGTGTACGACAGCGAAAATTCAGACTTTGGGAGATTGTTCACTGATTAGAATTGTCCGCATCAGCACCCAGGTAAATTACTGGTTGTTTGGAGGACTCGCCTTGACGGGGAACGCGTCTCCGTATACTGGTTACAGATGGTTGGTAGACATGCGTTCGTTCCTCCACCATCGCAGGTTCACTTCGTCCTTCCACAGTCACTTCAATTCTCTGTTTGACGAATATCATCGGATTTCCGGCCTCAAATCCTTTCTTCTCGATGTTTGCTACAGTAGACACTGCAGCCGCTTTCTCTCCTACTTTCAATGCCCAGTCCTTGTTCCATGTCATGGTACCACCCGCCCACATCCGGCGTGAGAATGGTTCAGGCGGACAGAAGTCAGCGTCGGTCCCATCTGTGCGCAGTGATGCCTCAGGATTCCGTGGGTGAAAGAAGGCAAGGTGATGTCCAAACCCGAGAGGTGTGCCTTCTACAGGGGATGCAAACGGGCGACCACGCGTGCCATCACGAGTAGGCAGAGTGATGTGGAGGTCTGAAAGGTGATTAGAATGAAAGGTATCGGTGAGCACAAGTGATTTCGGGGATGCTATCCATGCATCGAGAGCCTGCAGGTCTGTTGAAAGGAACCGGCGTGCAGGTCGGGTCCACGAGCACATATGAAGTTTCGCTGATTGTCCAAATGGACGTACTTAGCTATCTTCCAGTAAATTCTTCTTGGAAATTCCAAAAATAATTGAGTACTATGGACATTCCTATTTTTTGTAACCACGAAGTCACAGCTACATATACGAGACGCCAAGCTACCATCTCCTGGTTCTTTCTCGTACAAACAATAAAAACTAATCGCGTCGAGGCTTCTTCCCTTCATATTTTGGCGGAGGGGATGTCTCATCTCCCGGTCTGGGTCTCTTCTGCTTCAGAACGTTTGGGAGCGGACGAAGTTCTATAACCCCAGCACGTTCTTGCGCACCACGGAGAAATTCTGCAGCTTTTCCATGCATATCTTCCAGAAGGATGTTGTCAAGCGCTAGCAAGGGATAATTCGCCTCCGCCTTTCGATAGCCATCTAGGAGAGCTTTTGCGAAATGAGGAATATGATAGCAAACATCATAGCACGTCTTTGAAAGGACAGCTTTGCAGTTGCTTTGGAGTTTATTAATGCTGGTGAAGAAGTTCCGGCGTGATATGCGGCCGACCGTACCAGGAAAGGCCAACTGGAATTGGTTCCACTGATCATCAAAGGAATGGCCGGCGTTCTCCGTTGTTGTGTCCGTGTGATAAAGGAAGATCCAGGTAAAAGCCCACCATACGGATTCAATGTCGTGCAGGAAATTCATGCGAAACGGAGGGTAGATCGGGGTGTCTGTACCAGGTGAGAGGGGGTCGGAAATTGGGAGGAAAAGATAATCCTGGCATTCTACTTCCGCCGCCATGAAATGAATCGTTCCCTGTAGACGAGTAAACAGCGAAAGAGATAATCTTCAAAAATTCTTACCGTTCGAACATCTTGTGAAGTATCTGAATCTATCTTTTTCGCGTACTCAAAGTCAACCAATTTCCCGATACCCCCAACCCAAATTGCGTTCCCGACGCTCAAATTGCGATGAACCCAGCCTGCTTTGTGCATATAATACAAGGCTAAGGTTGAATGAGCGACTGAGGAAAGGAGAGTGACAGTGGTTTGCTCACCCTTAAGTGCGCCTGACAAGCAACTCAGAATGTCGGCCAAAGGAGTGACATCCTTGAGAACTACTCCGACATCATGGAAGATAATGCGAGTATGGACTCTGCGTGGGATGCCAGTGCCATTTCGCGCAATACTGCCCAATTGGGTGGCAGACAGCCGACCAGAGTCGGGTACGTTGCCTGTGCTAGATAAATGTGGTTTTGTGGAAAGGATGGGATTGAGATCGATGCACACCCAGGTACGATTATGCTCTCCTGCAACCATCGGGGTCTCGTCTCGGGTATCGTCGATTGCGACATCCTGCCAGAGCCGGACTCCAACGAAGTGCCTCTTGGCATTCGCCAACTCATCCGGTTGCAGCTTCTCCTCACAGGAAGCCAAGATATTTTTTAGGATCTCGCCCTCTGATTGGCGTCCAGCTTCTCTCCATGAATCTTTGACGGGAACTTTCTTTCCCTCGGCGTCCGTAGCTTCGTACACGTGAGTTCCACGCCCAACCATAGAGTCTGCGCCATAGGTTGCAAGTTCACGTGTCGTGGTGAACACTGCGTCCCCGATAGTGAAATTGTATTGGAAAACCTCCCCATCACGAATCCGCTCAACAGTGGGGTTACATCCGAGCTCTTTCATATTAGAAGACGCAGACGCAGATCCAAGAGCGTAAAAGAGCGAGATAACACCATTGATATTCTAGATGTGCCATGCCTGTTAGCACCCTGACACCCAGCGCGATATGTTTGCGTACCTCGAAGAGGTCGATAGGTTCTGTAACCGCAAGGAACGCACGATTGCTGAGCCACAGTCTCAACTGTGTGTCCTCGATTGTGATACCGAACGCAAATCGACGACGAAGATCCTCGTGCATGATATTGTGAAGGCTCCAGATTATCTTCTGTTCGTCCTAGAGCAGGCTTTGTGAGCGAACGCCAACAAGATCTGTAACAACTTACATCTCGGAGAGACTCAATATCCCGTCCCTTCTTGAACTCGAATGGCACTGCAATATCGAACCAATGGATCTTGGGCTCGTTTTTGTTGTTGCTAAGTACAAGGCATCCATCAGGCCTGGAAGTATTATTGTGCTGCGAGAGGGGTGTTCCATTCGGGTTCGCTAGGAACGAGACTCCACTATTCGGGACTTCCGCCAAAATTTCAGCGATGATGCGACCGAGGGGCTTAAACGCATTCTCTTCGGACACTTTCGATGTGGCAGGTGGGGTAAAGTCCGTCCATTGCAAGCCACTCTCGTTTTTGGTGAGAATCTTGCTCTCTGCCAAGTTGTGGCGTATCCGCTGCAGATCCTGCTGAGAGGGCATGGCACCAATGCATTTCACGAGACAATCGAATGGAACCTGCATATACCTCAAATCAGCGAGAACAGCAATGTGGCCCAGTGTCAGATCCCCCGTGCGATAATCAGCTTGAGAGGTATGACGTGGGACGGGAACTGTATCTGGCGGTAACATTTGGGAATTCTATGATGGTGGTGTATGAGGGGTGGGCATCATAATTCGATGAGGCAAGTAAGGACAATGCAGTGGCTTTGGCAAAATGAAACCGTAATTGTTCCACAAGAACAGTATTGTTACTGCAGCGTTATCTTAAATTTTTGCCATTTAACGGACTCGCAAGTGTGGCTACGTACCTCGCAGGGACCAAGAGGAAGTTTGTATTCTATATGAGTTCGAGGTACGAGAACTAAAGATAGAAAAGTAGCCATATGAAATATTTCAAACACTGAGCCTTCGATCATTGAAAGATCAGATGCATTGCCAAACGCTATGCATTTGACGATGATAGTAGGATGAGAGAGAAATAAAATTACGTAAGCTACATAGATGGTGACATAATATAAGGAACACCTACACAGTAGTCACGTGACATCAATTTTTTTTTGGAATACATTTGTATACCACATCATGTACCTAAGACAAATAGCGGTCGCAAGCTCTGAGCCTACAGTAAAGTGGGTTGAACAGTGAGAAATAAGGAGTAGGACTGAAGGTGACCAGGTCAATATTGAAATAAAAAAGTTTCAGCTGGATATTATGAGAAAGAAAGAGTAAGACATGCACAGGAAATTAAAGATAGATTAACCATGGTCTGCAAAACCACCTGGGACGTCCTTGGAGAAAGCATGGGATTCAACAACGAATTTTGTGAGTGCTTCAAGGCCAGACTTGGTACTGAGTAAGACAGGTAGAGAGAGTGTGCATGAGGCAGCGCGCAAATGATGTCGGTATGCATCAAAATCAGGACATTCTGTGAGTATGTGTGCACATGTTTGTTGTGGGTGGTCTAGTGAATAGAGGCGAGCAGATCAGGCGGGAGCTAGTAGATGGCAACAATAATCTCAGTCTGTATTCGAGGACTCTAAGTCCATGTACTGTACCTAGTAGATAGCAACAATACTATTCTAAAGTCAGTACGTGTTTGAGGGAATCTTTAAGCGAAAGAACTCACATCTCAGTCTGTATTTGAGGACTGAGATGTTTGTTTGATATCTAAGAAGGTTATAAGGTAAAAACTGGCTCGATATGTATATTAGCGTTGTAAGGGGAAAGAGAAAGTGAGATATTGGTATCTGGACGTCGAGTGACACTTGACATCTCTTTTCTTTGTGCCTCTGTCAAACGGGCACGCTCACACTACTCCTTTGCTTCCATTGCCTCCGATATTCCCAATTCCAACACTCCCCCTTGAGCAGGACTGAGTGACATCATGGTCCTGAGCTTTTGAAAACGTGGTCGGGGTAAGGGCTTGGTGAACGTGTCAGCTACGTTGTCATCAGTAGGACAGTAGCCATCAGGAAAACGCCGAGACTTAGGTAAATCTAGTTACATTTGATAAGTCTGCACAAACAAAGTACCTTTGGACTAACCTTGTTAATGCTTGACAAAGAAATACCACGTAGCTATTTGATGTCCACTCTCTATCACTTGGCTGTACCTGTGGTATGGGCCTGCTTCCATCTACCTGTTGGGCGACATTTACATATAATTTTATCATCCTACACCTTTTGTCATCCACCTCCGCCTTTCCGATGATGACATAGGACATCTATGTCATTTAATACTTACATCAGGAAACCAACCCGAAATTGATATGACTAGATTGAGCTGACAAACACAACTCATTGTGACATGTTTAGATCAAGAATTAGATATCTTTATCTTAGCATGACATATGTATGAAAAAATATATGACTATGCAAGGTCCTCACAATGTCTAAACAGACGCCCACCCTCGATACAACAATATATTGCTGGACTGCATTGGACCGACTGGCTGAGGTGCGAGAGGAGCCGAATGTTCGTAATGCAATACCGACATGTATCAACGTTGTTGTTGTTTGCTAGCTAAGCTTAACATTGTGCCCTCTACCACAAACCCCTTAGTGCTGATGCTAGGTATGCATTTCTGATGTTGGCTTGCACGCCCATGGGATGTAATGTCTGACTTTTTTCACATCCTCACAACCTCTAAACAGATGCACACCCCTCGATAATCCATTATACGGCTGGGCCACATTGGGCCATCGCTGCCTATGCCCAAAGGGTGTTGAGTATCTGCAACGTGGTATAAGTCTGTATCGGTGCGCTTTTCTTCTACGAGCGAAGTTTACCATTGCACCCTCCGTCACAACTTCCTTAGTGATCGCATTAGGTATGCGCTTGTGATACTAGCCTGGATTGTCAAGAACTCTCATACTGCTCAACCGCGACAAGTTGCTACCGCCATACGTAAAGTCTTCGAATTATTTTGTTGTCTATAGACTCTCCCTAAATGCCGGAAGCAGTTGCAATTCTTAGACACTAGATTGACCTGTCCCTTCCATTGTCATGCAGTCGAAATTTCAATTATCCCGTTCAATAAAATAACTACAATATAGTAACAGGCTGGCATTAGTGTAGCTTTCTAACGTGTTTGTCCTCTATATATATGATGAAATAGAAACTACGAGGGAGTGACGTTGGGACTCGAAATCTCTTTCAAAGCAAGGCGTCTTTGTCGAATCTTTGACAATGCGCTGTTGACAGAGATTGGTCGCTTGGCAGCAGAAGCAGTGGGAAATATTTGACTGGCAATATATGAGCATCTGCGACATGAGAAGTAGTGATAGCATACCGATTCCACCATAGTATTAGTTCATCGATTTCCTTGGATTCTTCAGGGTCTTCAAGAAGGTCCAGAAGGCTATGGTAAAAAGTCTCTGAATCAGTGGTTGTGTCGGTCCTCGAGAACACCGAGGACGAGCTTAATGCAAACCGGACCTTCAGGCAACGTCAAAACTGTCTGCACACCCAATCGTAACATTCGACGAACCTGGGTTGCAATGTAAGCGATAGAACCAATGGTGACAGAGGTCATGCCATGCAGGCGAGCGTTCCCGGACCGCGTGGCTTTGGGCTCCCTCTCAACACCCAGACGCCTCTAGTTACCGGGTAAAAACACATACGGTTGATATGAATACTGGGACTTCTAGACACCACGCCAGAGGAATCCTCGGCCAATGAACATATGCACTCACAGCAGAAAAAGTGTTTCAAAAAGGTGGTGTAGACTTGTAATGTAAGTTGGTCCGCATGTTCGTACAAAAGTGTAGAGGTTCAAGT
>JRHT02000025.1:241094-253112 GCA_011800875.2 Suillus brevipes Sb2 | reverse complement strand
TATAAGTGACTACCAAGTGCTGTAGCACGAAGCCCAGTTGCAGCATGCCCGCGACCTATACAACGAATACATCTTCCAGCACTTCAAGCCCACCCCACGACCCCGAATCCGTTCGCGCGCCCTCAAATACTGCGTCTTTACAAACGTGAGCGTCCATCGCGACCACGTCGCTGGGTGTAAGAGCGTGTTTTAGGCGTATAGTTTGTAGAGGAAAAGGAGAGTCTGTTAGTTCGACGGGAAAGATGGTAGTGGCTATGGTGACGCGTGGGTCGAGTTCCGCGTAGGTAGGATAAGGCGGCAGTACAGCTATTGGAAGAGGAATGGAGCTTAGGAAAACTACAGCTTGAGTAAACCTAGGGTCCAGTGTTTCCATAAAAGCCGTTACTTGCGCGTCTGTCATAGCGGTTTCGACGGCAGTTGGTGGTAGGGTAAAAGCGCAGGTAAGAAGTGTGGTGGGGTCCTGAAGAGTGTTGTGGATGCGGGTTTTGATGGAGCGGATGTATTCCATGCGTTCACGCTGAGTCATTTGAGGGTTTGGGATGGTTTTGCGTAGGCGGTTGTCCCAGGGGTGATGGCGAGACCATGGAGGAGTATGATATGGAAACTTTAAGTTCTTTTCGAGCATTGTCTGAAATTCGATGCCGATGATTCAGCCGAGGATCAAGACATCAACGGCATGGAATATGTGCGCGGTGCCGGTCGGAATACGGCCAAGAATTGTCTCCCAGGCACTCGGGAAGACATTCTGTCTGACATCAAGTGCTGGATCCGTAGCACGGGTGAAGACGAGCCGCGCATCTTATGGTTGTCTGGCACGGCGGGGAAGGGCAAATCAGCCATCGCTCATACCATAGCCAACTGGTCTCACGAGCGTGGGGGAATGCGAGCTTGTTTCTGCTTCGACCGCACCAGGGAAGCCGAACGCCGCCACGAAAAGATATTCACCACAATCGCACGCGACTTGGCTGATTGCGATATGACCACGCGGGGAGCATTGGCGCGTGCGGTTCGCGACGACACCGAGTTGAAGCACACCATCGACGTCTCAAGACAATGGCAGGAGCTAGTCGTAGGACCGATGAGAGAGGCCTTGAAAGCAACCACTGCACCCGTGCAGATAGTCATTGATGCATTGGACGAGAGTGGTCATCAGGTAACCGACCCGCAAATGACAAAATCTTATAAAGTTATATCTGATTAAAAATTTGCATAATATATGTCACAATGGCACATCACATGAGAAAGCTTTAAATACCTGGACTTGAGTGCTGGAAACTGCCTTTGGCACAATGGTGACAGTCGACTTGCAATTACCCACCAAGATTACGACATATTGCAATACGTACCAGCGGTTACAAGGGATGATTGAGTCGATTACTGTTGCCTAGTTGACGACCAGCAGCATCACATTGCAACCTTTGACTGTTTTTACTTCCTTCACAATGTCTAAACAGAAGTCAACCTTCGAGAAAACAATATATGGCTGGACTGCGTTGGACCAACACCGCCTAAGGCGCAAGGGTGCCAAGTCTCCGCAATGCAATACTAACATGTATCAACATTCTGTCACTTTGCAAGCCAAGCTTGCCATTAGCGCTCTCTATCACAACCTCATTGATGCAACACTAGGTAAGTGCTTGTGATGCTAGCTTGCACTATCCAGGGGATGTAATATCTGTCATTTTTCAGGTCCTCACAATGTCTAAACAGACGCCCGCCCTCGATACAACAATATATTGCTGGACTGCATTGGACCGACTGGCTGAGGTGCGAGAGGAGCCGAATGTTCGTAATGCAACACCGACATGTATCAACGTTGTTGTTGTTTGCTAGCTAAGCTTAACATTGTGCCCTCTACCACAAACCCCTTAGTGCTGATGCTAGGTATGCATTTCTGATGTTGGCTTGCACGCCCATGGGATGTAATGTCTGACTTTTTTCACATCCTCACAACCTCTAAACAGATGCACACCCCTCGATAATCCATTATACGGCTGGGCCACATTGGGCCATCGCTGCCTATGCCCAAAGGGTGTTGAGTATCTGCAACGTGGTATAAGTCTGTATCGGTGCGCTTTTCTTCTACGAGCGAAGTTTACCATTGCACCCTCCGTCACAACTTCCTTAGTGATCGCATTAGGTATGCGCTTGTGATACTAGCCTGGATTGTCAAGAACTCTCATACTGCTCAACCGCGACAAGTTGCTACCGCCATACGTAAAGTCTTCGAATTATTTTGTTGTCTATAGACTCTCCCTAAATGCCGGAAGCAGTTGCAATTCTTAGACACTAGATTGACCTGTCCCTTCCATTGTCATGCAGTCGAAATTTCAATTATCCCGTTCAATAAAATAACTACAATATAGTAACAGGCTGGCATTAGTGTAGCTTTCTAACGTGTTTGTCCTCTATATATATGATGAAATAGAAACTACGAGGGAGTGACATTGGGACTCGAAATCTCTTTCAAAGCAAGGCGTCTTTGTCGAATCTTCGACAATGCGCTGTTGACAGAGATTGGTCGCTTGGCAGCAGAAGCAGTGGGAAATATTTGACTGGCAATATATGAGCATCTGCGACATGAGAAGTAGTGATAGCGTACCGATTCCACCATAGTATTAGTTCATCGATTTCCTTGGATTCTTCAGGGTCTTCAAGAAGGTCCAGAAGGCTATGGTAAAAAGTCTCTGAATCAGTGGTTGTGTCGGTCCTCGAGAACACCGAGGACGAGCTTAATGCAAACCGGACCTTCAGGCAACGTCAAAACTGTCTGCACACCCAATCGTAACATTCGACGAACCTGGGTTGCAATGTAAGCGATAGAACCAATGGTGACAGAGGTCATGCCATGCAGGCGAGCGTTCCCGGACCGCGTGGCTTTGGGCTCCCTCTCAACTGAACTTGGAGATGTGAAAACATGCTTGTACGCCTGGTTGAATGTAATGTTCAGATGTGGTGGAAAAACTTTGTGAAAAAGACGACACTCACGTATACAAGTAACCGGCTCCTAAGGAGACCGCACCACGGATCTTCAGGGTCATAAGTATAGTTGGCATACACAAAAATGGGCCATTGATCTCCGCAGACCCATAGCTCGCCACTTCGGAGTTTTTCTTTCGTCCTGTTTATGAAGAAGTGCAAAACAAAATGGTCGGGATTGCGGATGCTAGTAGAAACAAAACTTACTCTAAGTTGTTCCAGTCCAATCCAACAGGACAAAGAAGAAACCCTGTAAGCTCATGATTAAATCCGCGATTGACCTTAACGTTCCTGTGTAAAGGAGGATTAATCGCTTCTCCTATCGGGGTGATCCAATCAAGGATGGCAGACTTCAACGTTTTTGTGTCGTCGCCTCTTGCGCCTGTGGCTCCCTTGCCGATCTATAAATTGTAAGTAAGAAATCTGACCACGAAGAGAACGATGTACTAGTTCTCCGACATGAAGAATTTCCTCCTCAGGGCCGTCTCTTAATCGATCCAGAAGACCAGGATAAGATTCTAAGAGCTGCTCGAAGACACGATGTTCTCGCCGCTCTCTAACAAACACGTCAGCCAGTGAGAGATAGGAAGATATACACTTTTTACTCAGTGGGAAAATCCTCCAGCGGTGTATCTTCTATTTGTTCCAGCCTTAATATGCCGTTGGTGAGCAGGGAAGGGTAGTTGCATAGCGTGAATATTGTCCGACCAAAGTGTCGCCCGTGCGAGACAAGCGGATCAGATGCAGAACTAGTTGATAGGATGAGTTTGTAATATCTTGTAACGAACAGTGGAGATAGCTTACGCTCTTTTTCGAGGCACCATTTGGAGGGCGGATGAACCACGTTTGTTCGGAATACTAGAAGTAGCATCCTCAGCGGACATCAGTGCTGGAGAGAAAGAAAGGTAGTCTATACCTGGCAGATCGGAATCTAGCTTTTATTCACAGCAAAAGACACTAGTAACGTAAATGACGAACATATTGGGAACCTGCGCCAGTGAGGTAACTGGTGGTCTATGCCAGTGAGGTAACTAGCGGTCTATGCCAGTGAGGTAATTAGCCAATGGGGCCAGCACAGCAACTTGAACTGGCGCCGGAACAATTGGTCAAGTGGTCAATCAACAAAAATCCATTGGTAAACCCTGAGTTTGAATGAAAGTGATTATCTTCACATAGTACACCACTAGAGAACAGCATCTGCCAATATGCCACAACCCGCGTATCAGGCCTTCAAACTGCAAGGACATAGCATAAACTTGAACTTACGGTAACCCTGATGTGACTCGCCTTGTGGGCCTGCTAACCAGAATGCCCCTGCCTTTCATTAGGATCGAGATAACGGGCAACACTGGCGAAATGGGAGAGGAAATTGCCGGTCACGGTGTGAGGTTCGTCCATACCATCACTAGTCATTTTTAAAGCTCAGCATAGACTAGCGATGTGAATGCTGAGGAGGACTGCCAAAAACAAGCTCACCTTCTGCCAGCAAGAGACCAGGAAACGAGCGAGTCCATAGCCGAGCTCAGAGAGCGATTGCAACATGCGGAAGAAGGCCGCTTGAGGCTGGAAGAACTATATCGAAAGTACAGAATTCGTTGGTTAGAAGAAAACTATCGGGCAAACGTGTTGGAAAAATACGCACCATGTGACATTGACATCTGTTCTCCTCGTCAGCTCACATGGGACTCCCCCTCTCCCATTCAAAGTAAGTCCAACACATGCTCTTTCTCATAAACTGACCATCCTTTTCAGGCGACAATGAGGATGAGTAGATACATAAGACATAGCACTAGCAGATGAGGTGACCTTGTGTACTCTGAGCTAGTGCACACGTTAGTGAAACGCATCCCCAAATGTAGCTCCCATTCATCGATAAGAAGTCTGGCCGTCTGTGAGAACATTCGTTGCAAGCGTGATAAAAGAACAAGCACCATCACGATCTTGATGAAAATACGGCCTGAGCTCGTCGTATCCTCCTCGTTGATGTTGACATACTCAAGCACAACCCAGGAGATGCTATTCAATATGATCATGTGCCTGAAGAAACGAGAAATGTTGCGATACCGATGGGGTGTAATCGACAAAGGTCTGCCCGAGAGCATCTGTGCCGACATGGTTGAGTTTGCTGCAACACTTGCCAACAAGACGATAGAAGGTGAAGCAAGAAAGCCCTTGGGAACAACACCCGATTGCCATATTGATGAGATCTATCTAAAAGGACAGTCAAGCATCTGCAAAACGTTAACTATATAACTATGTACCTCACCGCCCTCTCTGATCTGTACTTCGAGGAGCTTTATGCACAGCTTCCTCATAATTGAAGGCGTTCATGATCGTCGAGTGGATTGTTCTACGCAGAACGATATAAACCTTCGTCTTCATCCTTTTAATCTCAAAATTGACCATAGCCTTTAGATTTGCTTACCTTGTCACTTCACTCGAACGATTGTCTGGATTGACTAATCAAATGTTCTCCATCTTGAGGGATGTGTGTGTCGATAATGGCGATAGCGACAACGCCTTCACGATGCTCTTGGGGAGGGGGGGAGAGACCTCAATCACTGAAGAGATTTTCGGAGAAGGGTTCGGGGACGACTTTTCACGATGTTGACTCAGTTGACGATATCAGTGAGAGATTTGTGGAGGGCAGTTGAGACACCAAGAAACTTACATCAGTGACATGTTCTTCTCGGCACATTCCGTGGTCCAAGACGAATAGGGCTCTGAGTCGGGTAGAAGCGTGCACATGACGTCAACGCGAAATGCTCCTTGCTATATTACTAGTTGTGCAGATAATACATGAATGTGAGTGAAGACGATATATATATCCGCATCGTTCAGCCTGAGCATTAATGTGCTGCTTTAACACGAGGCATCGAACTGGTCAAAAAGACTGAAGTTCTGTCGTCATCAAATCAGCCCAGGACCAAAGCCGGCCATCATCAATGGAATCGTGAGGCTCGTCCCAACAATAAGGGCCAGCCCGCATCCAATCCTTGTGGAAAATGGTAGCCAGAATTCAGTTGCGAAGATTCCTGCGAGAAAACCGACAATGGAAAATGCTAAGCTGCAGCAGCGGTCTTGTGAGTAATCGGCGATTGCACTCAAAGTTTTGGTTACCTTGTCAGATATAGAAAACTGGGTATACTTGCAAGGATAGCGAGACTCGCCATCTTCCCTTGTAAGTAATACGCCTATTGGGTTAGTAACGTCAGGCTGAAATATTTTTTAAAGAAAATCAAGTTAATCGAACTGCAAAATCTAGAGATCTCAACCTGTAGCCAAAGTACTGTGCCATCGTGCACACGACAATGCAGTAGACGCTGAGGACGAATGAGATGGAGCACAGCGCTTTTGTAGCGGGTTGAGTGCCTAAACCCGGGATCGCAAGGATGCTGGCATTGACTGCCATGATGACACTCGCCTGTCAAAGGTAAGTGTTCCAATCTGGGTCCATAACACAGCACTCACCACGGTAGTTTGAGCTTTGGACTGGGCGCTGAAGTTGTCCGTGAATCCCTTGATGTTGATCCCGTTAACGACACCATCGACATAAATATTTTTCAACCGCTTGAGCACCACAATTGGAATCCAAAGCATCGCGATTCCAGCGCCAGCCATGAAGGGAAAATTTTCCGAGTCTTTACGTCTTTTGGCCAGCGAGTGCGTTCGCATTAAGCGAGCTTCGGGTTGGCCATGGTGGTTCAGATATTCGTGATGACCTATTTTGATCAATGAATCAACGACATCAGGAAGAATGAGAAAGTGACATCATACGAAGCATATGGGATATTTTGCCTGTTCACGGTGAGTTTGCATTGTGGTGTTTCTAAAAAGTGACATACCATAGATTGCGATACCATGTTCCCCCATGGTCCCAGTGTGTCCGACAAGCTCCTCTGTTTCGGTCATTGACTTGAAGAAGAGGTTGAGATCAGGTACGTACCAGCAGTGGCTAGCTCAGCGGCCATTTCCTTCATTTGATCAAGGGTCCAGAATATCGAAGCTGCTGTTGATTGTTCTATCGCCAATGCTTCTGTAGGTTTGCTTAGTTTATTTGGATCAGGCTCTGCAATGTTAAACACTCGCCTACGCGATACCAGTTCAATTGAACCCGTAAAGCTCTAACTTCAGGAAGATGCACGTCAATTCCGTGCGGAAAATACTCGACATGTTTCCTAGTCGAGAGGTGAGTGATATTCTGGTTTGGAATGACACCCTTTGTCGATCACTCACCAGTACTGGGCCTCCAGCTCAAGTCCTGTGCGAATAAGTTTAATAAAGGAAGAACGGAAAGGTCACGTACTCTTATGATTCCAGTGCCACGCCATCGTGCACTCTTGGAACAAAAGGTAACCATTCACCCGTTCTATCCATGTAATGATGCGATTTTCTGGGACGACGTAATAATACGTATAGATCTCCATCCCTCTCACGAGGATCGGCTCAACAACGAGGAACCAGTTTTCCCTATCAATTTTGGCTCTTGACGCGTCGATCCAAGATCCCAGTCGCTGGAGCTGTTCATCAGAGTAAGCCCTTAAGTTCGTTTCTGTGTATGTTTTCTTTGTTTTTTTAAAGTGAGCATGCAACGTGAAAAACTGGCTGGGGCTCACCACTCTCGCGTTGTAGTAATACACTGCTCCTGACGGATGAATACACTCACCCCAATCCCCCCGAACATCGTGCCTATCGATATCAGTCAGATTGCTAAAAGGTGAAAGCGAGTGTCACAGACCGAGCGAGGTCTATCTGCGTCATCTCAATGTTATAATCGCAACGTTGAGGCTCCCTATCCGTCAATAAAGTCAGTACACCATATCTATGTGTGCAATGGATACTCACAGCAGTGGCCCAGGTATTTCTGTATATCGTCGAAGTTGTGTCGGCCAAATGGGGACGCTGTGCTTGAGCAGCTCCATTTGCTGATCGACTCTCCCAGCTGGAGTCTTGCATGAGAGCCCAGGTACTCAGCTTTGTTGAACGCGACTTGCGAATGAACGTTTGTACGTACCGTCGTGGCCATGGTTTGTTGAGTTGCGTGTTCACACGACTGAGATGCCCGCTATGGTCAACCCTGAGACCTATTTTTAGTGAACACTGCCGCTGAGCTAGATAAGGCTGGATTACATGGGTGATTGGCGGATATAGTATGGCTTACAGGTGCATACCAAGACTCCAGAACAGCAGATTGCGACCGGGTATGTCATTAAATTAGTAGCGTAGTAACGAATTCTATGTACCTTTGAAAATTCCGAGAATGCAAGTATGTAATGCTAGTATACAAGTGGACACGATGCTATCAGTCCTAGATGAAGTGAAATGAACTGCTACATGATATGATTGTTCATCATCACCGATGATGAACGGGGGACAAAGTATTATAGCTACGAACGTATTCGTCAGAGATAGCAATAACGTCAGAACGAAAACGCTCACCCGAAGTGCAGACTTCACTTTGCTCAGAATGTCCCGAGCGACTGCGACGACTCGAAGCCGACGAGATGGCGGCGTAGCGACCGATTGGTCGGGTCGCTTCACAACTCGGGTAAGTCTCAGGTAAAAGTAATCTGATTAACTTACAGTATTCAACCTGATATCAACTTGTGTCTGAAAAATGTAATCATCACATACACACAACGCCGATTAGACGAGCTACTTACTAGAACCTTTCTGCCATTCAGTGGCAAAGGTCCCCTGCTAGCGGTGTGCATTACTCGAGACATCTGTGTTTTATCGTTTATTGATTGAACAGAAAATTGACAGAAAGGGGCTTACCGTAAGATCGCCCGAAGTGGTTATCGATCGTAGTTATCGATCTTGGTAGATCTAGTGATTTGATTTGTTGCGATAAACAACAATAAACAAGTGTTGTTTGTTTGTTGTTGTTGTCTTGCGTCAGCGTCAGTTCTGATAATCAATATCAGTTACTGGAAAACAAACTTCAACGATATCATTCTCACCTGTGTTTTGCTACGCGTGGACACCATTTACCTTCGGGAGGCCGCATCTGAAATGTTCAGATATAGGCGGTAAGGTTCTCTCTCTTGGACTTGGGAAGAGTTTGAGATGGGCGAAAATTGCATTGTACTAATGCTCTGATGATCAGCGTGGTGCGTTCATTTTCGTCAGGCTTACTACGATAGTCCGCTGACACTCTCAACTGGCCTGTTTTGGATCTTACCTCGTCCTTGGAAATACCGTCAAGCATCTATCAGATGGCGATTCGACGGGTTTGGTTGGTTTGATAAGGGGTGGAGGGATTGACAGGTGAGGATTGAACCTTCATAGTCCCAATCAATTTTACCAAGACCTAAGCCCATGTCTAGTGACGATGGTTGAGGGAGCTGCGGACTTGGGGGACATCGGACTCTTGGGTGCGTTAGAGGTGAGCATGCTTTTTTCGCGAGAGAGCTTGTGGATCTCAAAGCTGACCTACGACAATAAGAACCGCGATCATAATAGCAACACCTTCCACCCAATCCACTGGGGGCTCGCCAGCAGGCTGAGGTGTCCCGAAATCTTGGAACAAACCAAGCGCAAGTGAGACGACCGCTGCAATAGACAGATGTCTAGTGACAATGGTTGAGGGAGCTGCGGACTTGGGGGACATCGGACTCTTGGGTGCGTTAGAGGTGAGCATGCTTTTTTTTTGCGAGAGAGCTTGTGGATCTCAAAGTTGTGAGCGTTTCCCTGACTATTGGGGTGGGAGGGGACTCCATAGAAGGCGAAGGAGGCTAGTAGATTGCTTTGGACGCATCAAGAAGGTTGCTCTCTCTGTTGTATCATTGAACATGCGCCAAGCGCGCTTTGTCTCCCAAAATGACCATCGAAATCTCAATATTGTCATCACTGGACCAACGTCGGATCAAATATATCACGATAAAGCATTCGCAAAGTATTGGTACGGACTTTTTCTCACATGCGGAGGATGTTATGTGGCACGTATTTGAGCGCAGTTGAACAGACACGTTTATGTTAGTATCTCTTCGTAGAGTGAATCATTCCGGTGGTAAGGGCAATGGACCATCATCTCCTAAGCTTCATCGATGATGATCATAGGATTGCTTGGTACGTGTCCAACATCTAATGCATTATTGTACAAGAACATGAGGAAGCCATATTTTCTATCAACACTCATCTGTAAAGCATGATTCGGCAACGATCTCCTTCACTCTTTCTGCTCGGATAGACGTGAATGATGCGTAGGGAAGTTCGGGAGATTTGAACTCCGTCTCCACGATGGGCTGAACATCACTAAGAATTCTCTGCCGCCTGTCGTTCACAGATGTTCTAGGAGCTAGGCTCTTAGGGTCCATAGGGAACACATTTTCAGCCCTGAACGACGATGTGAATCATAGCCAATAAGGCACACCAAGGACACTGACCTTATGAAAAGCAAACTTGCCATTGTTTTCATAAACTGGGGAAACTGGTGCGGGTTGGCATACATGTGCGTCACGGCATCTAGAATGGTGCGAAACATAATGTCCGGTCTGCAGCCTGGAGTTTTCCCCGGTTGCCAAAGATGAAATGTATGGTAAATCTGATATGGCAAACACAATTGTTATTGCTGCAAGAAATGACAAAAAAAAACAAAAACTTACTATGGTGAGCAGTGTTGAAGCTAAACGTTTTGCTAGTGCCATATTCTCACCTCGAACTTCTTTGGGATAAAAATCGGTGATTTGGCTAGTGCGAGAGCCCTCGGCCAAACCGTGCATGGCTTGCAACATCGACACGTATAACAGTTCCTTGTACATGTGCAACCTCACTATTTGCGCAATAGCGAGTTCAATCTGAACCACAGTGAGTCATAGAGTCAAATTGAATGGGGCCTATCACTTACGTCCTCTTGATCATTTGAGTTTAAAAGATCAAAAAAAAATTTGACCTGCGCGTCCCGTTCATCATTTGAGTTACCCGAGAATCCCTCTTTGAGATAAATGCACCCGCGGACGATCTTGCGCATCTCCGAAAGTCTGCTCTCGATGGTACCAGAGAACTGTTCACAACGTTTAAGTGAGCGAAAATAAGACATGAAAAAGCCTACAGTCAAACGAATAATGTCCCATCCGATGGATGATCCAGCGGGCAAATGTGCAACCTTGCTTTGTAAGATCACTGATGATGTCACCATAGACTAGTTAGCGACTTGTGGAATGGAACAAAGGTACTCACCTGGATTATCGATCAATTCCTGCAATGTTATATGGTCAAGAGCAATTGCTTCCAAAAAGCAATTGGTGAGTATGACACGATCTTCTTGGCCAGCAGGATCGAACGGGTTTCCTAACCCAACCCATAGACTACCTTGGAAGAGACACTTCGTTAGAAACAAGGGGCGCTTCCAAGGTGAGTTGTTCATCGAGCTTTTGATTGCCTTCCTGTCGTTGTTGTTGATCATAATATCCGTACCTCTCCAAACTAGCGCCTCGTTAAACACAGTTTGGGTTGTGGGAGCGAGCACTCCAAAATAATCAGGTGTGTCTGTTTCTGGTGGGGGGATATATGAATCTTCAGCATAACCAAGTGATGCCGTAGTAACGTATTCTTCCTGATCGACGAAATGATCGAAATCAACAGACCAGCTCTGCCCAACTGATGGAGGTGCAAGTGCAAGTGCAGAAGTGAGCTGACCGTCTGTTATAGATTGGGTGGGAAGAGGTGTCATGTTGGTGACGGTGGGAGGCGGAAACCCAAACGGAAATGCCGCGGGGTTGAATCAGATGGAGTCGTTGAGCTCGCTGGCCTATGGAGGCAGGAAATCAATCGACAGAACGCTGGGCACGAAGGGCAACACTCATGAGCCACAGAGGACTAGCGGTCCCTGCCGCATTTGGCCAACAAAAGTGGGTCTCAATCGCCCGAAGGAAATTGCCATCACCAAACTATTTGAATACTTTCAGGGATGTAATTTCCGGAATGGCGTATATCTACCTGCTTTTCATAAACTGTATGAAACAATGTATCCCCAAGGTGTTGAATCGCGAGCACGCCAACAATAGGCAGAAAAGTGTCCAAACGAGTCCCCACCGC
>JRHT02000025.1:0-218200 GCA_011800875.2 Suillus brevipes Sb2 | reverse complement strand
GTGCACTTTATCAATAGTGTAACGCAGACATTAATATTTTCGCATGTAGGTTCAGCCCTTGCAACTATACGTGGAGCTCAAGCGCTCATCAATCATTGCTGCCCCTCATTATCATTATGATACAGCAGTACTGGTACTGCGCTGATTGGCCAGATCAAAGTGATCTGGCCAGGTCCGCTAGCTTTACATAGAACGATCTTAGATCTCGCCTTTTATGTATTTGGTCGCCGCTACAAAAGAACCTCGCAAGCACTGTGCATACACTCATTCACGTTTCCGAGTCCCCCACGTAAAAATTTAGAACCTGATCATCATGATGGAGCTCGAGTCAGCTTGCCTCTATCATGGAGCACAGTTGTTCGACGCGTCAGCTGCCCGTATAAACATTTTAGAAATTTCAAATTCACTGGGCGTTGGGTTACTGGACGCCTACATTACACTCATAGCGGATGACAAGGTCAGTTGGTCATGTTGTATCTGTTTTTACTTCCTCAAACTTCATACAGCTCCGGACGGAACTAACCGTTCTGTCATTCTTGCTCAAAGACAGAGTCTATACTAGTGACCTGTGGGAGTTCATTGGGGAGCGCACCATAGAAGCAAAGCAAGAGACAACACTACGACATCACCAGAATCTTTGCCCTTATGGATCGAATGGGGAAAGGCATATGACTTTAGAGCGTCTTCTCGTGGAGGAGAGGAAGAAACGAAGTCAGATGGAGGTGTCTTTGTATAGTCAGGCTATTGAACACTTACAGCAACACTGGATGTGTGAGCTCCTTCAACTTTGACCCCTGGATCAGTAGTCTGAAACCTGTTGCTACCAAGCAGTCCAATGTCCGTTGAAGCCCAACTTCAGCTCTCCCTCAACAAACTCAGACCACGCCTTTGCTTCCTTTCCTCTAGCTTGTTCAACAGCTACGCAAGACAAATGCGAATCTTGGTTGAAGAGACGAGACGCATATCCCATCCCAGATGCCGATTCTTCGACAGAAACTTGCTCTTTGTTGAACAGCTACACTACACCTTCTGAATTTGGTATTGCGCATGGAGACAAACGTACATCCGTCATACTGAATGTCAGTATAATAATTGCTCATATTGGCTACTCTCACTGTCTTTGAAGTCTATCGGTCCCTCGTTACCTATGTTGAGCACATGGGTCGCCATTGACGTCCAAGAATCCTTTTACGGTGCACTCCGTGCAGAACAAGCTTGTCAGGCAGGGTTATCGTCACTGCCTGGTCATACTTGGCAACGTAACATCGGATTGGAGTTGATTATTCTGCAAGCGAAGATGTGTCGTGCCCAAGCCGAGATAAATCTTTATTCAATAGCAATCGCAAACGCAAACACATGTGGGTCGAACTTCTCTAACAACGCTTGTGAGTGCGAAATATTTGTGTCTCCTTCATCATTGACATCTTTACAGGTGTACCATCATCTTCAAGTCGATTTGTTCCGCCCCCCCTACCAGATGAAATGTGTTACTATGATGACAACATTGACAATGAGTCAGACGACTTCGAAGACTTCGAATTTTAATGATCCCATCAGTTGTCTGGTCATCACAGTAGGTTTTTTATATATATTTAATACTGATTTATGGACAGTTGCTATTAGTAGGTACCAACTATGTAAACAAGTAGTATGAGCTATTACTGTATGCCTATATGTATGAGTTGATGTGCAGAGTTCTTCAAGGTTCAATCTAAATACCACTCAGCTGACTCTACTACCGGGAATTCCACTGGGCGTAGACAAATATGATAGTGTGAAGAACAATTGGGTGGATGCATACAGACGTTTATGAAATATCGATTGTATTGCGTTTGTAGAACCGTAAATGGCAGCGCGTGGAAAATGCATCAGCGATGACCATTTTGCGTCAACATTATGAGAATTTTGTAGCTCTTGATTGCTGGCTGGGTAGCATTGTAAATGGCCATCAGCAAGTCACATTCAGGCACCAGGTGACCACCTTTTTAACATGACGCTGCAATTCTTTCAAGGGCTTATCTACGAGGTAACATATTTGCGGGACATGCATGTTTTCATCAATATTAATAAAGGCATGACCTAGAACATATCACAACTGCCAGCGATGACCATTTTGTGTCAATGTTATGAGAATTTTGCAGCCCCAGATTGTCAACTCGGTAACATTATAAATAGTCATCAGAAAGTCAAGTTCAGGCAGCAGGTGACCACATTTTCAACATGATGCTGAATTTCTCCCAATGGTTTATCTGTGAGGCGACGTATTACAATTTCTCGTCATTTGCTGCCATCGTGCTGGCGCTTATAGATAAGTATGTATTGAGATATAATATGTACAAATTTAACTTGATTTTACCAAAAATATCTATAAAAATCATCCTCAGGCCGATTTCCTGATGGTGATGGTGATACGAATACCCGGGAACAACTCCTTCGTCTGCTGTCTCGAAAGACGGACGCTCCTTCCTCTCAGCCCGCTGAGTTACCAGCAAATGCCCGTATCATCATCATCTCCCGTCCACTTCAAGATATCCACGATGCCCTGTATGCATCACATGTCCACCATATCTCCATGGATGATATCCCGCCTGCGTCCACACACAATGACATCCAATTATACATTTCGAACAGGCTCGAAGGACTGCGCAATTTCAACGACGCGCACTTCAATACACTTGCCGAGAAATCCGACGGTCTGTTTGAGTGGGCTCGTCTCGCCTGTGAGTACATCAAGGGCACGAACAAAGTTGGCCTGGGTCCTGCGGACAGATTTGATGCTGTGGTTGCTGGAACGTCTGAAAAAGGAACACGTCTGTTGGATGTTATGTATGCCCGCATCTTGAGAGAAATCCTGCCGGAGGACGAGTGCAGGGAAGCTATGCCAGTGTTCTACTCAGTGATGGGACAAATTCTTGCCTCGTTTGAGCCACTTCCCATGCCAGCATTGAAGACTATGCGACTCCATTTTCCTGGTCCACGCAACCGTTACAACGTGGAAGATGTAATCAGGTCCCTAGGTTCGCTTGTCACCGGTGTCACGGATCTTCAGACTCCCATACGTCCCCTCCACGCGTCCTTCTACGACTTCCTCACAGACAAATCGCGGAGCCACGACTTCTTCGTTGATGGATCATTGGTACAGAGCGACCTTGCCTTTGCTTCCCTTCGGGTCATGGCATCGAAGCGCAGGCTTCGCTTCAACATCTGCTCCTTACAAAATTCTTACTTGCCCAACTCTTCTGTCCCTGACTTGGAGCAACGAGTAAAAGACTCTATTCCAGCCCAACTATCATATTCAAGTCAATTCTGGGGGACTCATGTCAGCTCTACGTCCTTTGAATCGTCGCTCGCCAAGGAAGTTGAAGCTTTCTTCGATGGAGAGCGCCTTCTTTGGTGGCTGGAAGCACTGGCTCTGATGAAAAGCCTCGGTGGCTCGGTAGTGACCCTCTTATCTATTACCAAATGGTTTTCGGTACGTAGCTCAAGTTCATTCTTACCCAACGAATTCTTACGAGTACTGGTGGTCGCAGGGCCATGCCGAGTTCACGCATGTCAGTGACGCTACCAGAGATACTCTGTGTTTCGTCCGAACTTTTGCAACCACCATTTTGCGCAGCACGCCCCATTTATACCTGTCCGTTCTGCCGTTCGCTCCAAGGCAGTCAAGAATGTTTCGCAATTTCGCTGCCAAGTTTCCTTCCACCCTCCGCATTGTTGCTGGCCATGTTGACAATTGGCCTCAGATGGAAAAGATCATCCACACGAATGACGAGGTTCGGTCAGTTGCAATGTCGCCAGACGGAAAACGCATCGCGTGTGGTTTACTTGACGCAACGATCCACGTGTGGGATATAGAGACTGGCGAGGCATTGTATGCCCCTCTTCGAGGCCACACTTGCTCCGTTAACTCTGTCGCATTCTCGCCGGATGGACGTCGCATTGTTTCAGGTTCATATGACGAAACAGTCCGGGTGTGGGATGCGAAGACTGGCGAAGCATTAGGATCCCCTCTCCAAGGCCACACTGACAAAGTTCAGTCAGTCGCAATCTCACTGGATGGGAAACGCATTGTGTCTGGATCGAAAGACAAGACAGTTCGGGTGTGGGATATGGAGACATGCGAGGCACTAGGTGTCCCACTCCAGGGACACACGCACGCGGTCCATTGCGCCGCAATCTCACCGGATGGAAAACGGATCGTGTCTGGATCGCGCGACCACACAATTCGGGTGTGGGATATGGATACATGCGAGGCATTGGGTGCCCCACTACAAGGGCACACAAGCTGGGTTTTGTGTGTCACAATCACACCGGATGGGAAGCGCATTGTGTCTGGTTCGAGCGACACCACCATCCGGGTGTGGGATATGGAAACTGGCGAGGCACTGTGTGCCCCCCTCCAAGGTCACATTGACATCGTTACGTCAGTCGCAATCTCGCCGGATGGACATCGCATTGTTTCAGGTTCGGATGACAAAACAGTCCGGGTGTGGGATGCGAAGGCCGGCAAGGCATTAGGATCCCCTCTCCAAGGCCACACTGACGATATTTGTTCTGTCGCAATCTCGCCTGATGGAAACCGCATAGTCTCTAGTTCACTTGACAGAACAATTCGGGTGTGGATTACTGACGCCATCGCGGGCAAGACATCGGTTGCCGCCCTCCAAAGGCACACTTGGTCCGTCAACTCTGTTGCAATCTCGCCAGATGGACATAGCATTGTGTCCGGTTCAGATGACGAGGCAGTTTGGGTGTGGGATATAGAGACTGGCAAGGCATTAGTTGGCCCTCTCGAAAAGCACTTTAGCCGTGTTCTGTCAGTTGCAATCTCATTGACCGGGAAGGGCATTGTGTCTGGTTCAGCGGGCAACTACATCTGGATGTGGAATGTGGAAACTGGGAAGGAGTCGGGTTTTCTTGAAGGTCACACTGCCGGGGTTTTGTCTGTCGCAATCTCGCCGGACAGAAATCGTATCGTGTCTGGTTCAGGCGATGGGACAATCCGGGTGTGGCATATTGACACTGGCATGATATTTCATCTCAGTAGGCACTCTGACGTGGTTCGGTCTGTCGCAATTTCATCGGACGGACATCGCATAGTATCTGGTTCAGATGACAGGACAATTCGGGTATGGGATATGGGGACTGGAAAGGCATCCAGTGCCCCGCTCCAAGGCCACACTGACTGTGTCCTCTCTGTTGCCATCTCGCCGGATGTTTGTCGCATCGTGTCTGGTTCACGCGACAAGACCATCAGGGTGTGGAATATGGGGACTGGGGAGCTATTGGGCGCCCCTCTCCAAGGCCACACTGCCTCTGTTAACGCTGTTGCAATCTCCTCAAATGGTGATCTCATCGTGTCTGGCTCGGATGACCAGACCGTCCGGGTGTGGGACATGCAGACTGGCGAAGAAGTGGGTACCCCTTTCCGAGGGCACACCAAACCCGTTCTGTCTGTCGCAATCTCGCCTGATTGCAAACGCATAGTGTCTGGCTCAATGGACACGACCATCCGGGTATGGGATATAGACTTTCTGAACCAGCACCGACAATTTGAAGCACCTGCAATGTGCTTCTCATCGAACCCAGCTCATGCCCTTCATTGCGCCTCTTCCTTTCTCCAAGATTCCAACACCCCAGCCCCATCCTGCACGAACGAGGAGGGATGGATTGTTGGTCCCGAAGGACGACTTCTCCTGTGGATCCCGCTCAATTTCTACCCAGGCGCGATGGATCGCATGTATGCCCCAGGCCACACGCTGGTGATACCCAACAATATCCCACATCTGGACTTGAGTCGTGTTGCACACGGCACATCATGGCACAAGTGTCGAGAGGAGTAGCAGGTTGCGCCACCTTCACGACAGTGTCTGTCAGTAGTACTTATGTCAATTGACCAAAGATCTATTCATTCCATATAAATTTCGTACAATGGACTTCATTCGTCCCGTTCTGCTACAGTCTAGGGTTTGCATCAAGATATCATTTACCACATTTACATACTCTGCTCGGATCACTACCATACTCTCTACTGTAGAATTCCTTTGTTTACTTCCTGCAGGATACAGTGCGAACTCAATGTGAACTTGAACCACCTACTCAACCGTGACAAGGACGATTTTGCCTCATCTTCGCTCCTCGTCAAACTTTACTCCCTCCCGATGTAAACAGATGGCTCACCGCAATCGATCTCTTCAGCACTCGTAGCTGTACCCACAGCATGGGCCATGACACCATCTAACTACCCGAACAACTCTCGACAAAGACAAATCACAGGCCGCTCAGGCGTTAGCAGCTGCTCGTCCGCCATCTGCCGAGCATCTTACGATGCGCATTCACCAGGAGGAAGGACGGGGGAACTAGGCGATGGGGATCGGGGATCGGAAGAGGTGATGCATGGAATGGCCATATGTACAAGTTGGTGTTGAGAGAGGGACGGGTTTTGGCGACGACTAGTACGGTGGCTCGTTCCTGTAATGGCATATATTAAGACGGGGTGTAGAGCCACGAGATGAGACCAATTGCTAACACGTACCTTTGAAATAAACAGGATCTCCGTCACGATGCCTAGCAGTGCCTGCCTCGAAAGGATTTTGATTTATAAAGGTTATTGGAGTAGCACTGATAAAGTTGACTTGATCTTGATACGTCACCGACGGCACAGCAGGACAGCAGGGTGGGTGACAATTCGATCAATGCAAGGGCACGCTGTTACAGACGCAAATCACATACAGACGGTAAAAATACAAAGGACAGTTGCAACGGGAGCGATTTGCCCTTGTCTCTCTCATCACTGGGAATGAATCATCAGGCTCTATGCACTTCAGCTGGGAGCAGCGAAAGACTACTTACTAAATAGGTTGTCCTGCTGTACAACGGTAATGCAAGAACGTAGGGAAAAGGTGTGAGGCCGTTCTCATCCCCACAATTATCGCGTCCTCATTTCCATCATCACTGACCGGAGAATCCTGGCTGCAGATAGACGAGGGAGCGGAATGAGTTCCTGCTGGCAGAACTTGTTATTGAGTCGCGCATCCGCGAGGCAGGAACAGCTCGCCGTATGTGAATGTTCAGAGCCTTCTGGGAGGCTTGCAGAGTTGTGATGTGGATCAAGAGAGTAAGTTTATAATTAGACTTACGACACCAGGTCCTATACGCAGATATCTGGACATCGGTTCGACATCATATGAGGTACGTGACAGTGCCGCGTCACATTCGCCATCAATGCCGTGTCACAATGTCAGCCGCATCACTTCGGACCTCTTTCCACATCGGATCATGATGAACATGTTATCTCAAAGGCTTCTCCGCAATCCGCATACCTCGTGCTTTCCACTGCGACGTAACCCCCCACTTTCTAACAGACCATTCGTTATGTTATCCGACATTGGCACCAATCTCAAAACACTTGGTCACGCCTTCATCGATGCGTTCATGTTGCAATTTCAACGGCATACTAACTTGTGAAACTTTGCCCTGATGTGATCCCTGTATGATACGGTTCCATCGGACATACTTAAGAGAGCAAATATCCTGTGCTACATTACAAATACGAAATGTCTGAATACATATATCTCGCTGTCATTTTCTCATTTGGATTCACCCAGTAGCAGCTCAAGGAACGACAGCACACAGTGCTAATATTGGGGCTTATTGAACCACATCTTGACTGACAGTTCTTCAGATACAATGTCTGATCCAAAATTTAGGGTCGCTATCTGGTGAGGTTTCTTCAGCTTACGGCCGCACTAGTCAAGCTCATTATAATCATTACTGCCCTAGCGGAGGAGGCGTAGGCGGTTTGACATTAGCTGTTGCTTTGTCCCGTTACCAGGATATTGCTATTGACGTGTATGAAGCCGCGCAGAGCTTTTGTGAGATCGGGGCTGGTGTTGGTGTCTGGCCCAGGGCATTCAGGGTATGGATATCAGAATATCAAAGACATGCTAGTTCCAGACAATTACCCAGGTTTTACGAAAATTTGGACCCGACTTCGAACAACAACTGCTTCAACGCTGTGGTTACGAGTACACAGAGGAATACGGTCAGTGGAAATTGTATACAATCATATATGTTCAAATTTAATTGAGAGAAATGTAGTCCCAGCTGTTAGGAACCGTAAAAGCGACCAAGCTGTCGGCATTGAGCTGTTTGACTTGATGACGAAAGGTCGATTTTTCTCTGCATTCAAATGCATCTTGCCCTAAACACTGCTGGTAGAACAGGCAAACTTATGCGTTTCCATCGAGCCGACTTCCATGGCGTACTACTCTCACATCCACCGTCCTGCACAACACACAACAAGAAGCGACTAATATCATATACTCAGCTCTTGGAAGACTGTCCAGGCAAATCACCAATTACGCTGACATTAAGTTACCTAGGTCAACCGCCCCCCGACAGGTCACGTGTCATATCAACGACGTGTAACAATGACGAAGTTCCCTTCTCTTTGGCGACACAGTACATAATCATGTATGTTCCTTCGATCTTCTATGTAGTAATACAATTATGTACTTTTACCACTGGCGGTTGATAGCGGACGGGTGCGATAGAACATCGCATTTGATGTTTCCCTTTCCCATGTTGTTGGACTCCTCTGCCGTGACGAATTCTCTCGTCTCTCTCGACCAAGGCAATTCTCCATCAAGCGGATGAATGACGCACCCTCACGCTCGACGGCATTGAGCATCCTGTGATCATTGAACTGGATTTGATACTGGAGACCGTCACAAAAATCGCGGAAGTTTTTGATGTGTGCCTCGAAGCGTTCTTGAAAGGTGCGTGTATCCATCCGTTCGGCCGCTGTATCCACAAACTCATCTTCTGCTTCTTCGTTTTCCCTATCAAACAGATTTCCCTCTATTCCCGTTACATTCTCGTGGACGCCATCCTCTCCTCTCACTGAGTATTGCAATGTCTGCTGTACCATGGAATTGGGAGGACGGCTGTTACGCAATGGAACGAGTGATGGGTGCGACCAGAAAGGTAGTGTTCGGTTACGTTGAACTTCCAAGAAAAACACTGGGCTAACTGTATGCACGTCTTGCACTAGATGTTTGCAGACAAGGAACCGGCTCTTGACGAAGTACGGGCAGGTGCACACCCACTTTCCAACATCAGGGCGATATTTTGCATTCATCGGCATTGTTATTGGTGTTTCGAGTGCTCGTTGCCATTCGCTTTTGAATGATTTGCGCCACGACGACAATTCCCGAAAACGGCCAGTGTCATGGAGTAAGTGATCTAATTTTTTAGAGTATGATGGTGCGAGCTTGGTGACTAAAATCCATGCCAGAAGATCGATACGAGGCTTTGCAAAATGGTACAAATAGTCGACCTTGATTCGACGCCAGCTACGATTTGTGTGTGAGTGCGTGTTGTGTGCGTGTTGAGTGATTTACTCACTGGCTTTCCATTATCATAGTTGTCTTGAGTCTCGGTACCTCTATTGGTGCAACTGCTCTTGCCCAAAGCTCCCACCGGCCACGTCGATACCAATTTTCCCATAGGTAAGCCCAAAGTTCGCAAAGATTGTTTTCTTTGCAAAATGTATACATCTGTTTGACTGCCCATTGACGGATGCCGACAGTGCTCGGATGCGAGTAGCCTGGTATTAGCGGATGGGCACAAAAGTGGTGCTCGATCAATGCAATTACTGTTTCACGAAGGTGAGCTGGACAAAATACTCTGGAATGAATGTCTGCTGATTGTTCTTCAAGACCTTTCTTCGGTATCTTGATTTTGATTGTTAGTGCATTTCTCTTGGTATTGATCCCGTCATCCACTAAATCAATATCATTAGGCTCCGAATCTCTGCTGGAACAGAGTTGAGATGGGTTTGGGATGCGAATTGACAGTGATGGCACGGTCTCGTCCTTGGGGTGGATTTCATCAGGTTCGAGAAGGACACCACCCTCGAATTCTCCAGTGTCTGCGGTATCTTCAGGTGCAAATGAGACGTCGATGTAGGGAAACTCGTGGTTTGCACGAGCAGGCCTGTATGGAGTTGTTGACAATTTTGATTTTGCTAACCGTTCTCGAATGGCTTTTCGCAGGTGCCACCAGCAAAGCTGAATCTTTGCTGTCGGCCAGACAGATTTCGACATGCTGATTTCAGCCATGTCTTTATCAACATGAATGAATCGCGGGATGATGCCATACTTGTCTCGAAGGTAAGTTGCCCATCGTCGCAATGCTGTTGTCCGTTTCCCAATTTCAATTGCAGTTGCAGTCGAAAGCAAGCAATACGATAACGGAAAGCCGGCATTATCAAATTCACCGAGCACGCTATACAATTCTAGGTGTTTAGCGTTTGTGTTATCTAATGATTTATGTGAGCCGTCGTCAATATAGCTAACCAAAACACCATTACTTACATGTTGCATCAAGGCCGATCTCGACCACCTTCCCTTCTAGCTGTCGGATTATTTTTTTCATCCCCCAACATAGTTGCTCCACGCCGTCCGCCAATTCTACATTGAAGACATCAATATCTCGTCCAAACTCGTCCAACAGCATCTTTGCCGAGGTAAGTTGATCTGGATCTTTTTTCCAGAGTATTTCGCTCATCTTCGTCCATGCAAAATGTACCTGTGATGTCGTGATATAGGGATAAAGTGCCTGAATCTTTGGGGCCAACGAGCTTGGACTACTCCACTCGAGCTGGTCACGGATAATCTGGGTTGTGTCTGATGGCATAGCCACGTCGTAGTAAGGCACATGTGCGTCATGATGCTTCATCCTAATGGATAATGTGCGTTCATTGATTTGATTACCCACTCTATTGCAGCAAGATATGGTAAGAGCACTCCGACAAGGGAAGCGCTTCATTCCAATTGTATCACGGTGTTTGACACCTTCCTTCTCGCTTGGTCGGGATTTCTGTTTCCTGTCCTCGTCCTGACAGCACCATAGAATTGTCTTGTGTCCTGTCTTGAGGGGGTAGTTGTGTTGTACCCTGTAAATGTCATGGTAAGTGTCAAACCCATGCACCTTATTTAACTTACCTGAAACGATATCCAGTTGTCTTCCAAATCTCGAGTGCTGCCATTTGGACCCTCTCTTTTTCACTTATTACTGGATCCTCAGGTAGCAGGTAACTTCCGTAAAATCGTACTTCATTTGAGCTTTTAAATAATGTCCGCAGGGCTGCAAATAGACACTGAGCATTCTCGTACTGTGATAGCATGTAAGTAGCCTTTTCCTTGAATACATCGGGAATACCAACTAGAGTGGATTCGCCATTTAACTCCGGGTCTGCTACTTGACTTGTGCTTTCATCTATATTGCAGGTGGGAGGAGACGGAGCAGGACGGGGAGCTTCTTGTTCTTGTTCTCGCTTTCTCTTCCTCCGAGCAGCAGTGCTAAGTCTGTCTGCATCCCGACACTTTTGACAAGTCATCTTTAGGTCATCACGGGGTAGCACTCTCTTGCATTTTGATTTGGAGCATATCCTTTGGTCAGATGACGAGTCTTGGTCCATAGAGTATCACACTTTTCGGTAGGCATCCACACAATATTTTCATGGTACATACAGAAGTTCCCAAGATCACCTGATAGGTCACGTGACCTGTCGGGGGGCGGTTGAGCTGGGACAGCTGCTGACATTCAAGGATGGATCAATTGCAACATGCGATGTTCTAATTGGTGCTGACGGTATCAAATCTGCAGTCCGACCCTGCATGATGCGTGAATTGGCTGAGGTCGTGAATCCCGATGAGAAGCAGTCTGTGCTATCTTGCATGAGCCCAATCTGGAGCGGCGTCGCTGCATACAGAACATTAATTTCCTCAGAGAAGCTGCGCGCACGTTGCCCCGACCACCGTGTTTTAAGGGAGTTCACCCAGGTAAGCCTAATTTCAGTTGAACTTCCACCATTAATTTGGAGCGGCACTTTCATTCACAGTACATGGGAAAAGATGCTGTGAGACTCTTTAATAAATGGTGCACTGATGAAGCTGATGCATTGTAGTACTTCCTTGCGTACCCAATTTCTTTTGGGCAATACGTCAATTTTGCGGGTTTCACGCTTGACCGCGATCTTGTTGACTCAGCGTATAAAGCCAATACAGAATTTCCTCGTCCGTCTTTCAAAGGGAAGACAAATGACGAATGGGTTAGCGAACTCACTGCTCAGCAGTTTGTTGAGCCATTCAAAGACTTGGAAGAGGATGCACAGCACGTTCTCGAGGTCTGTTGTTCATACCCGAGCTACTGTTCATCACTGACCATTTTTACAGTGTATAGACAAGGGCACGCTTTGGGCCGTGCATACCGTAAAAACTTTGCCATCGACTAATTTTGGACGAGTCGCGATCATGGGAGATGCTGCACATGCAATGGCGCCGTTCCAAGGCTCCGGTGCTGGTCAGAGCATCGAGGTCAATTGCGCACGACTGTATTCCAAGAAAATTATACTGTGCTGATTTGATTTGACAGGATGCTTACTTACTCATGACCGTTCTTGGTCATAAATCTACGACCCTAGAAACTGTACCTAGGGCCCTCGCCATATACGACAAGTTGAGAAGGCCGTTCTCATCGGAAGTGGCTCAGCGCTCAATGCGTACTGGTCAACAATGCGCGTTTCAAGAGGATATCCCCTTACACGAGCTCGGTGATACGATCACCAAAAATTGGGAGTGGGCATGGCTGACCGAGCTAGATGATGCATTGGAAGAAGCTGTCAGGCTTGTGGAAGACAGCTCGATCGATGTCAGCTGAGCACACTGGCAGATACCCGTAGCTTTGCCACTGCAGCCCCATGTTGCAAGCTAAGAATGTAAGATGATGTTGTATTTAACATTGATTCTGACTCGGAGTTATGACTACTCGACTGTTTCCTCTAGGTCTACTTCTTCCTAGCTACCACTATGTAAGTCTTGTATGGATATTGATACGTGCCTTCTTCCTTGTTAATCCAAACCCTACCATCTCCCCGGTCGAGGATACCTTTGATGTCCTCTACTACCTTGGCCTTTTCATCTGGAGGGAGCACGGCGATGTAACTCTTACTCTGAGCGCGATCCGTAACAATTTGCTCGTTAGCAAGAAGATGGTATGCCCATTCTTCCTCCTCCTGAGGATGGAACAAGGAGATGTACTCAGGTGTAGAGAACGTCTTCCTCCAGAGATTGAGGCGAAATTGGGGCGTCCCTTTCTCATGAGCCTCGATGCGGTCACGAAGTTGTGCAACCCAGCCTGCACCATCTCTTCAATGCTGTCAGAAGAATTGATACAGAGAGTAACAGAAACGAACCTGTCTTCAAGGTTCCATATAAAGACAACTGCGCCGTCCTTCTTCAAGATACGACCGAATTCAGCCGATGCTTTCCCATAGTCGGGACACCAATGAAATGCCTATATGTCCGATAGGTGAGCACCTGCACCTACCTGATTCAGCCTGTATATTTATAGTATTACTCACCTGTGCGATAATAATAAGGTCTGCCCACCCGTCTTCCACACCAGTGTTATCAAATGTCCCTTTGACAATAGAACAGCGATTATCATCGACAGTGTCCGTCCACACATCACGCATGCCTTCGCTAGGTTCGATAGCTCTCAGTGTACCAATGCTCGCAGCCCATTCAGAGTGAGCTAACAGAGCTCGGGTGAAAATACCTGTCCCTGCCCCAATTCTGAAAGGCAATTGAAGGGAGGAAGTAAAAGTAGCGTGTGTGACTCACTCGACAACGTTCAAAGGTGCTGTACTCTTGGACACCTGGCGAATGTACGACAGACACTCAGTTGGGTACGAAGGGCGAGCCCTGCGCACAGCTCATGTGTTAGCGCATGAAGCTCCGCGGAAGATGATCAACTCACCTATCATATAGTGCATTCGTCCCAGTGCCGAATCCTGTCTGTGCAATAGCGTGCACCTTTGTCGTCATGGTGCGCGTGAGCCTTAAACTGAACGTAGAAGACGCGAAAACGAATTGCTGAGCTCGCAGCGATACGAGACCAGCGATCATGGATGGGGGGCGAGTGTTGAAGCGTTATTTATGTATGCATGGCAGCATGTCGCCTTCGGAGACCCGTACTATGATCTAAAAGCGTGCGACAGCAGAACGATGAAGTCGCCGAGCTGCCGAAGCCTCTTGAAAGTGAGTCCATATTGCAAGAACCGGCTGAGATCAATATATGACATAGCAGCAAGCTCATGGTGTTGCCGCATGACAGAAAAAAGGCTCCCAACGTCCATGTGGAAGTAATTCGAAGTAAGTCCTTGGCGCTGTTGCAGACAATGAGCAAGCGTGAGAAACAGTGACGGATATACAGAAACCTTTACACTCCGCTTGGAGGTGCCGCATCATGGCCAGTCTGCCGTGTCCCAGACTCTGGCCCGTACTTTGGCCCGTACTTCGTCCCAAACCGGCCATTCCAGGGATGTCCTCGTCCAACCATACCACGAAATATTACTTACAAAACTTGCAACTTACCGAACTTGGAATGACCTCGCTGCGGTCAACTCGAGTCTAACACAGCTCACTAGCTATGAAACTGCATGGCGTCGGTCTGCGTGCCCTTGGTATCGTTTCGTGCGTCGTCGTATGTACCGGAACAGCATATCGATGGATACCCTCTATTCGAAGGGCTCTCTCGACTTCAATTCATATGGAATTTCTGGAGGTCCAAGGTTCGACTTGGTGGTTTTCAATTTCCTTGCTGACCACTGGGGAGCTCCTTAATTGACACCAATAACTTGAATTCGACTCGCTTGCCAATGTAAGTCACAAGCTAAGTTACTCATCGAAAGGCCCAACCACTAGTTGCACTGCCCTTACACTAGTTCTAGTGCCAGCCTAGCATAAAATGAAAATGAACGAATTGTGGCAATCAGGGGAGTTGTAGTTCAACCTCACCGCCCAAACATGTCACTGGCTGTAACTCCTTTGCAGCAATAGCGACCATTCTTCCTGCTCCGAACCTCGCCTCGAGTTAAAACGACACCGTGACATACGACTGTCATAGCGGCGATTTATCTGTTTATTTCCCATAATGCCTATGTCTGGCTACGCTTCAAGCTTCAGGCTCAGTACACGGCTGATATGCCAGACATAGGGAGACCGACTCCATAGGTTCGATCTTTGAAAAAGAAAATCAGCAAGACAGTGACTTCGTGATGTAATCGATTCCTTGCATGACGCTCAACGCATTGCCAGATTCAACGCAGTAAACATTCCTTCATTATGTGCTAAAAGTACGACACTTTCGCTCAACGACAGTGTACTTTCTAGTTTCCCCCAACTTCTACCATGATACTGCATCTTTCCTGCTACGGTTGCGTGACTGCATTGGTATATAGCAAATATATGATGATGTCATCTAGATGATTATTTGTCGGAACATTCCTGGTGCTTGAAGTGCTAGTTCTCAAGCCCGGGGCTGGCCATAGCGAACCGGGGCATACACTCCAGTAGCCTCTTCCGCTAAATAGGTATGTCAGCATCCCGGTGTGACTGACGGCCATGAATACTTGCCGCGCTTCTTCTCGTCGTAGCTGATCGGGAAGTAGACGCCAGCAGCCTCGTCTTCAGCTACACAGATATGTCAGCATCGCAGTGTTGCTGATGGCCATGAATACTTGCCGCGCTTCTTCTCGTCGTAGTGCAACGGGAAGTACATGCCAGTAGCCTCGTCTTCCGCTAGATGGATAGGTCAGTATCGCGGTGTTGCTGACGGCCATGAATACTTACCACGCTTCTTCTCGTCGTAGCTGATCGGGAAGTAGACGCCAGCAGCCTCGTCTTCAGCTAGATGGATAGGTCAGTATCGCAGTGTTGCTGATGGCCATGAATACTTGCCGCGCTTCTTCTCGTCGTAGCTTATCGGGAAGTAGACGCCAGCAGCCTCGTCCTCGGCTAGATGGATATGTCAGTATCGCAGTGTTGCTGATGGCCATGAATACTTGCCGCGCTTCTTCTCGTCGTAGTGCAACGGGAAGTACATGCCAGTAGCCTCGTCTTCCGCTAGATGGATAGGTCAGTATCGCGGTGTTGCTGACGGCCATGAATACTTACCACGCTTCTTCTCGTCGTAGCTGATCGGGAAGTAGACGCCAGCAGCCTCGTCTTCAGCTACACAGATATGTCAGCATCGCAGTGTTGCTGACGGCCATGAATACTTGCAGCGCATCTTCTCGATATAAATTTTCGGAACGTAGGCACCAACAAACTCGTCTTCAGCTAGACGAATATGTCAGCATCGCAGTGTTACTGAATGCCATGAATACTTGCAGCGCTTCTTCTCGTCGTAGCTAATGGGGAAGTAAACGCCAGCAGCCTCGTCTTCAGCTAGATGGATAGGTCAGTGTCGCAGTGTTGCTGACGGCCATGAATACTTGCCGCGCTTCTTCTCGTCGTAGCTGATCGGGAAGTAGACGCCAGCAGCTTCATCTTCGGCTAGACGGATATGTCAGCATCGCAGTGTTGCTGACTGCCATGAATACTTGCCGCGCTTCTTCTCGTCGTAGCTGATCGGGAAGTAGACGCCAGCAGCTTCGTCTTCGGCTAGATGGATATGTCAGCATCGCAGTGTTGCTGACGGCCATGAATACTTGCTGCGCTTCTTCTCGTCGTAGTGCAACGGGAAGTACATTCCAGTAGCCTCATCTTCCGCTAAATAGGTATGTCAGTATCGCAGTGTTGCTGACTGCCATGAATACTTGCCGCGCTTTTTCTCGTCGTAGCTAATGGGGAAGTAAACGCCAGCAGCCTCGTCTTCAGCTAGATGGATAGGTCAATGTCGCAGTGTTGCTGACGGCCATGAATACTTGCCACGCTTCTTCTCGTCGTAGCTGATCGGGAAGTAGACGCCAGCAGCTTCGTCTTCGGCTAGATAGATATGTCAATATCGCAGTGTTGCTGACTGCCATGAATACTTGCCGCGCTTCTTCTCGTCGTAGCTGATCGGGAAGTAGACGCCAGCAGCTTCGTCCTCGGCTAGACGGATATGTCAGCATCGCAGTGTTGCTGACTGTCAGACGGATATGTCAGCATCGCAGTGTTGCTGACTGCCATGAATACTTGCCGCGCTTCTTCTCGTCGTAGCTGATCGGGAAGTAGACGCCAGCAGCCTCGTCTTCGGCTAGATAGTTATGTCAGCATCGCAGTGTTGCTGATGGCCATGAATACTTGCCGCGCTTCTTCTCGTCGTAACTAATGGGGAAGTATACGCCAGCAGCCTCATCTTCGGCTAGATGGATATGTCAGTATCGCAGTGTTACTGAATGCCATGAACACTTGCAGCGCTTCTTCTCGTCGTAGCTAATTGGGAAGTAGACGCCACGGGCCTCTTCCTCACGCTTTGCTACGGCTGCAGGATGTATAAAAAAACTATTATGGGACTGATGTCATGAATACTCGCAGGAATGACCCATCATCTCTCCTGACAAAGGGTATGCGACTGCAATAGCCACCATGGAGGCAAGTGCGCTGAGTAGGAGAGGACGCTGCATATTTAAAAATGAGGGGAGTTAAGTTGAAGGTAAGAGGGATTGCTCGCTTTGTCAGTGAATACTCTGATAACTCAAGACTCCTTCTTATACCTTTTCGTACGTGCGCTTAGCCCGTAAGACCTTGCTGGAATGCGACGTGGCATACCGTTCAACTGATCTAACCTCCATTTTCAGGATGCATCTGGTCCCTCCGATCGTTGATATTAAATTGGTGTGGAAGTCAATACATGGCGTGCTGTTTTTATGGAGCTAGCCTGAGACGGATCGGAACTGCCAAACAGCCAGCAGTTACATGGGTGTGTAGAACCCGCCAGCGTGAGTACCCCTCGGGTGTGGGGTGTAGGTGGGATGTCATTAACTTCCCTGCTAACCATGGCGTTGCTGTCAGGTTCCGGCGCATCGGATGAGCATGTCACAAGCAGGGTGTCTGACAGCGTTAAATCATACTAAAGGCTGAATTAGCGAGGCTTGTTTGATAGTGGTATTGAGCAGCTCAGCGTACAAAGTCACTTTGATGCGTTTGCCGTTTGTCGTGCTCTGAACGACTTGGTCCAACTTTAATTAATGAAAAGTGATTTGTTGTCAGTGACACCAAAAGGAAATCATGCATATAGGTGATAACTGCAATAGATTGATTTTGGGTTTTGGATCTCAAGATGACGTGTCCGGGACTCCAGGATGGTGATGCTTACTGGCTTATACATTACATAATTATAATAATCGTAACGCCGCGTACACCCGACGACAAACTCAGCCAGAAGTGTGAGAACAAATTACATGGGACAAAAGGGTGCACCAATACAGCAACAGTTCCGACAGTCGTCTCCTCGTGCCGCCCGAGCTCTACCCACCCCTTGCCTAGTAACTCTCTTTGGTGTAACTAGCTAAGATATTACCAGCGCCAGATGTCTCACACGGAACAAGTGGATATCCATATTCGGAAAAACCTGAACAGCACGTGCAAGCTGACGTAAGCGTGCCTGCATCTCGTTTTGCAGGGTGCCTGACTATTTGCTGCAGACAGAACCCAGACTTGTCGTCGGGAAAGCTTTGAGTTTGAATTTTAGTAGGTGCCAGTTGTTCACGATGACCTTATGTGTTTACCCATTGTGGACTGCGAGTAGACTGTATGCGGTGTTGACCTCCAACTTTGTCGTGTGCCACTCTAGAAGCTATTCACAGGGACTGGTTACGAGTCTAGACACACGAACTTGATGCGTCGACGCGTCGACGCCTATCCAATATCTAGCACTCGATTCATGAGTGATAGTTACTAGGTTTCTCTGGACCAACCCAAGTCCAAGGCAGTTAAAAATTACCGTACTAGGTATGACAGCTCCATGCAGTAAAAGCCCTGACTTAGGACTTGCCTAATTACCTAGTGCAGATCAAGCCAAACCTTTCAATTAAAAGACTTCCACGTCCGAGTTTCGTGGCACCTCGGGCCCGAGCCACTTAACTTAGGCTTCACCAGGACCGTCCTCCGAGGACGAAATTGCATGCGGAGTTTGTCGGGTTGTTTGCAAAACCAATCCACAGGACAACGTTGTCCAATCAGATACCACATTTTTTTTGGTACGAACGCGATTGATCGCTGAAGGTTCTTGGTTTGACTTCAAGCATTTGCTGACTCGTCATGTCATTTGGAGGAATCCCGTTGTCCGCAAAACCTGACGAGCAGGGCCGCATGTCCTTGTGAACACACCACGCAATGCCCTAGATGCTGACAAGGTATATATCCGTCCCCGCTCGAAATTCATCAAACCACAGATAGGCTGGAATATTTAACAGTATGAACCTGACGCGGCAGCTGCAGCTGTTACTAACTTGACATATTTTACCAAGTTACACGAAGTGCGAAATTTCACATCAAGCATTTTGACTACCAACGTGACAATCAGGAGTTCGAAGCGTGCATCATCGTACGTCTTCAGACATGAAACTACTCAAGCACAATGAACTTCAACGTATACTGGGCAACCCGAAAACTGATTATCCGTCAACTCTGGTGCCTAGAATCTAGTACCGAGATTCTTGTCATAATGTATTGACCCAGAAAGTTTGCACGCATATAATGCTATAATGCTAGCTCATTAAGATCTGATGGTACAGGATAGCCGAAATATTTAAGTGGGGTCTGTTGGCACTTCCAGGTCTCCGAGGTCCACTGGTCGTATTTCACATGCAAATGCTTCGAAGTTTCGTCCTGCCTATCCGATTCACATCCAACCAATCCTTCTTCCGTACGTTCATTCAAAGTCCCTCTTCCTCCATGTATCACTGTGGCTCATACATGGTGTGCTGATATTTATAACGTTATTCTTCACGCTATGGGTGCGGGCCTCCAGCGAAAGATGACATACTCTTGTACTGTAGGTGGACAGACGGCATGACAGAAATGCCTCACTGACCACCATCCAGTAGTATTCACAATGCGAACAGGTGTATGAAACAAGGTGAACATAACCGGAATTTTTGCTGATTTCACCGTCTTGTCAAAAGCCTTTCAGGTGACGAATGTCATCGCCATTGCTAATGCTTTTGACCACTCACTCATCTGGCATGCACCATAGCTGTATATTCAACAACATTTCTGTTTTTTTTTGACTATGTGCTGTAGCAGCAAAATACACTGGATTTTCTGGTGCTTGACCACGTACAATAAGTAATATGGCCCCAACTTACAAGGAAGATACAAGGAAGAGTAGAATCAATCATTGCACAACAAATGCAACGGTATTTTAGCTGCATGGACATGACGTCTAGGACGCTTCAGAAGCTCAAAAACGATAGTATATGATAGACATACATATATAAGCAGAATCACATACATGTATATGAAGCAGATCACGAACGCAACTTACGATCCGCTGAAGACACATAAATTGAATGCGCTCTCGCGATCTCGACATATTGTTCTTTGTTAAAAATGGAAGATTGTCAACAATTAACCTAAGATCAGATGCAACAAAAGGCAATAAAACACTAGCTGAATATTGGTCACACATGAGTAAACGCCCCCCCTCGCAAAACGCAAAACGCTTCTGCAAGACAACAGACGTCCAATCGTCTGGAAGCTCCCGATCTGAACTCGCCAGAAGGGGGACGAGATGTAGCATGATTAGCCGATGAGGAAGAAGCCGCAGAGGCCATGACACCGAATATGTTATGGAGAACTCTCAAAGGCGTTCGAATCGAATGATGAACGTAAAGCCCAATGTTTAGGGCGGCCGGACAGACCGGTGTGATAGTTATTTGTGAGAAACCTGCAAAGAACCTGTACCTATTTCTAGGGTGCAGGAATTCTAGGTTCTGGAATTCGTTCTATCATAGCATAATGCTCAACACATTGTCAGATTCAACGCAGTAAAAATGTCCCTCATTATTTGCTAAAAGTGGTACACTTTCGCTCAACGACAGTGGATAGTTTCCTGTTCCCCCAACTTATACTACAGTACTGCATCGTTTCCTGCTACGACTGCGCGGCACTGCATTGGTATATCAGCGAATGTATGTTGTCAACTAGATGATTACTTACCGGAACATTCCTGGTGCTTGAAGCGCTAGTTCTCAAGCCTCGATGTGGTCATAGCGAAGCGGGGCATACAATCCAGTAGCCTCATCTTCCGCTAAATAGGTATGTCAGCATCCCGGTGTGACTGACGGCCATGAATACTTGCCGCGTTTCTTGTCCTCATCGTAGGTGCAACGGGAAGTACACGCCAGCAGCCTCGTCTTCCGCTAAATACATATGTCAGCAACGCAGTGTTGCTGACGGCCATGAATACTTGCTGCGTTTCTTCTCGTCGTAGGTGCAACGGGAAGTACATGCCGGTAGCCTCGTCTTCCGCTAAATAGGTATGTCAGTATCGCAGTGTTGCTGACGGCCATGAATACTTGCCGCGCTTCTTCTCGTCGTAGGCGGACCGGGGCTGGCCATAGCGAACCGGGGCATACACTCCAGTAGCCTCTTCCGCTAAATAGGTATGTCAGTATCGCAGTGTTGCTGACGGCCATGAATACTTGCTGCGCTTCTTCTCGTCGTAGTGCAACGGGAAGTACATGCCGGTAGCCTCGTCTTCCGCTAAATAGGTATGTCAGTATCGCAGTGTTGCTGACGGCCATGAATACTTGCCGCGTTTCTTGTCCTCATCGTAGGTGATCGTGAAGTATACGCCAGCAGCCTCATCTTCGGCTAAATAGGTATGTCAGCATCGTGGTGTTGACTGACTGTTATAAATACTTGCAGCGCTTCGTGTCCTCCTCGTAGTGCACAAAGTAGTATATGCCAGTAGCCTCGTCTTCCGCTAAATATGTATGTCAGTATCGCAGTGTTGCTGACGGCCATGAATACTTGCCGCGCTTCTTGTCCTCATCGTAGGTGATCGTGAAGTATACGCCAGCAGCCTCGTCTTCGGCTGGATGGATAAGTCAGTATCTCAGTGTTACTGACAGCCATCAATACTTGCCGCGCTTGTTGTCGTCATCGTAGGGCAACGGGTAGTACATGACATGGGCCTCTTCCTCGCGCTTTGCCACGGCTGTATGATGTATAAAGCATCACGATGCTACTGACAGCTCATCAATACTTGCCGCGCTTGTTGTCGTCATCGTAGGGCAACGGGTAGTACATGACATGGGCCTCTTCCTCGCGCTTTGCCACGGCTGTGCGATGTATAAATTATTATTATGCTACTGATGTCATGAATACTTGCAGGAATGACCCGTCATTTCTCCTGACATGGGGTATGCGATCGCAAGAGCCACCATGGAGGTGAGTGCATTGAGCAGGAGAGAAAGCTGCATGTTTGAAGTTGAGGGGATTTGAAGGAATTGATTGCTTTCTCAGTGCATGCTCTGACAATTCGAGAGTCCTTCTTATACCTTGTTGTACGTGCTCAGCTCGTAGGACCTTGCTGGAATGCGACGTGGCGTGACGCTCAACTGATCCCATTTTCAGGATGCGCCTTGTCCTTTCGATTGTTGATGTTGAATTCAAGTGTGGAAGTCAGCACATGACGTACTGTTTTTGTGAGGCTAGCCCAAAACAGATCGGAACTGCCAAACAGCCAGCAGTAGCATGGACCAACATGGATCTGCACAACCCGCCGGTGTGAGTACCCCCTGGGAGGTCAAAGTTAATGCTGCCAGTCGTGGCGTTGCTAACAGGTTCCGCCGTGATGAGCGCATCACAAGCAGGGTATCTGACAGCGTTAGGATGATCATACGAAAGGCTGAATTAGAAAGACTTGTTTGATAATGGTGCGGTGGGGCAGCTCAGCCTGCATATCGTCATGGGGTCACTCCAACTTGAAATCATCTGCCACTATTTGCACACTGGGTTTTGCCATGATCAACTTTGTCCGACTTTAATTAATGAAACGTACGCCAACTTGTGGGCACTGGGGTTGTCGATGCCAACTAAAACGCTACCAAAAACGAAAACATGATTGTAATAGATCGATTTTGGGTTCCGAATCTGACGTGGATGACCACGTAGCGAGTTAAGGATATAATTTACCGAATTAATTATGATTCGGGGAGTTTCAATTTTACAACTTATGTTTTGTGCTAATTCTTTGTCGTGTGCCGCCATTCTCACCTAGACACATGACACCTTATTCAATTTCTCGGAACTTAGCTTCATCACGCAACATCAGGCCTCAAATCCCGTCATCTGCTCGTACTTTTTCGTTGTGAGATGATAGAGCGCTTATCGATATACTGGTACTCCACTGCAACCAGCCACGTGTGTGCACTGGGCATTCGAACGCCTGTACATCTCAACGAGAACATAGTACTGGCCGAAGCAGTGAACAGGCTGTGACTCATGACAGACAGACGGATATTTCTGGTCAGTTGGGGTCTTGCTATTTGTGTCCATGAGAGAAATACTCTATGTATGACAGTTCATGCTAATCTAAGGGATCCATTGCAAGGCAATCAGTTATCTCTGAAATCGCGAACGCCCAGGCTGGTCTGAGGCGTGCCCCCACCAGTCCATTCCTGCTGACTGTTTGAGACGTGCCCGTCAACGAAGTTGAGATGACTTTAACTAGATATGCCGTCCGTGGAGTGTTACAAGAATCCCAACAGTGTGATTTTTTGGGGGGAAGAACAGGTCAATGGTTCTTCATATTCGACTGTATCTTGACGATGAGCGAGCTTCTGTGTAGTAGGCGAGGTTTAGGTGGGATTATAATGACACGGTATGATAGGATTGGGTTGAGTTCTTGATGCCTTGGCGTGAATACGTGCATGAAGTATATGGAGCGAGTTCGTTCGTTTTTCTGACAAGGGTACTATCGCCTAACCGACGGTGTTTTTCAAACAACATGGGTAGTGGCTTCAGGATCTGTGAGGAAGAGGCGATGTTCAGATACAGAATTCTGAAGATGCATCATCTAACGCCAACTGTAGGATTCTCTAGTACTGCCCGGATATATATTCTACAATTTAAAGGGGAAAGCACTGAGATCAATGCATACCTGCGTACCGTGCGTCAGTAGCCTCAGGCTAGCTATTCAAGTTGTGTATAACTATATCAGCGAACATAAATATTAATTACAGCCGCTATCAAGACTTCTCCTGATGGTCGTGGAACTACCTTGTTCAATAAAAGTCATATCACTGCCTTCAGCTTGGAAAGTTATCGAAGGAAGTTTATTGTACGACAGCCTATAAGTACTACGGAACACAGGTCATAGCAAAGTTGTACATCTTTGTGGTTATATTCGTGTGATAGCATGCCCCTCTGCGTCAAGAATACAATCAGGGTGGGGAAGGAAGGTCCATATAACCCTCTTGGCGGACCAACTGAGATGCAGGGAGGTGAACTTGATGATCTTCTACCCAATCCAAAATCTTCTCGAAGTTCCTACATTTATGAGGAACATTGAAGCTTGGGTAAGGATCATCGAATCCCTCAACCCAATCGTAAGTAACCATTGTTACATCAGAGCGACACATAATGTTTTGTCTGAGCATTTCGATGCAATGATCTGATGTACAACATTAGCAGGCAGAATGCAAGTCAGGAGGCAACAATATGCTAACCAAGATGGATGCGCCATTCGTCAGGGGAATGGGTGAAGTCAAGATCATGTTGCATGTAATGGCCGCCCCAAGTGGATTGGCGTACCATGTTCTATAAGGGGTGAGTAAACATCGAGTAATCTCCTGTTACGACTGACTATGCAATGGAGCTGGTGAATAGTCTCTACTGTCATCAAATATTTTCCGCCGTACTCGTCCGGATACCTAGCCAGGTGTGGGGTAATTTCTCCCCCTGCTCTGACTACCTGTTCGGACGTCATGCCCAATAAGCGGCCTGAAAAGGTTGTCAGTCAGTAAATACCTCGATGGGAGCAAAGTGCAATATGCAACCATCGGCAGTTATTCTATCCCAAGCTGCTTCGAGTTCTGGAGACGGACTGCCGCGATAAGGCGAATGACGATCCCAAGTTCCGTTGAGTCTCACAATGCTTGTTTCTATAGCTTCGTTTGCTGGAGCTGTGATGGGTCAGTAAGGCATTTCTGTCATGCCGTCTGTCCACCTACAGTACAAGAGTATGTCATCTTTCGGAGGTGACCGCACCCATAGCGTGAAGAAGAATAACGTTATGAATATCAGCACACCATGTATGAGCCACAGTGACACCTGAAGGAAACGAGACTTTGAAAGAGGTTTGATTGCTGTACCCCTATAGAGAAGTTTCGCGTCCTCGTTGTCGGCTTCATCGACAGGAGAATACCGAGCAGAATATTCCTTGCCCATAACGTACGGAAGAAGGATTAGTTGGATATGAATCGATAGGCAGGACGAAATTTTGAAGCATTTGCAACATACGACCAATGGACCTCGGAGACCTGGAAGTGCCAACAATTAAATCTAAACTAAGACCCTGCTCCAAATTTCCGCTATCACCAGATCTTGATGAGCTGGCATCATAGCATTACATACGTGTAAACGTTGCATTATGACAAGAATCTCGGTACTAGATTCCAGGCACTAGTGTTGACAGAATCGGTTTGCCCAGGGGCCAGCATACGTTGAAATTCTTGAGGAGCTTCATCATGATATACATGTCTGAAGACGCCACGATGATGCGCGTTTCGAGCTCCTGATTCTCACGTTAGTAGTCAAAATGCTTGATGTGAATTTTCGTACATTGTGTAACTTGGCTAAGTTACTAGTAACGGCTACAGCTGCCGTTTCGAGTTCATACTGATGAATCTTCCAGCTTATCTGTGGACCAGTGGTTTGATCAATTTCGGGCAGAGACGGATATATACCTTGTCAGCCTCTAGGGCATTGCGTAGTTGTGATCACAAGCACACGCGGCCCTGTTCGTCAGGTTTTGCGTGCAATGGCCCCATTCCTCCAGAGAACATCATAAGTCGGCAAAAGCTTGAAGCTTGAAGTCAAACCACGAACTTCCAACCTTCGGCAATCAATCGCGCTGGTACCAAGAAATTCATTATAGCTGATGGGACAACGTTGTCCTTTTGTATTTTTGACGATGGGAATGGGGCAAACTCCACATGTGATCCCGTCTTCGGAGGACGGTCCTGGTGATTCGTGAAGCCTGAGTTGCCGTGACAATAATGGCTCGGGCCCGGGATGCCACGAGACTCGGACTTGGAAGCCTTTTAATTGAGAGGCTTGGTTTGCACCTCCTAAACCTGAAAATCGGGGCTTTTGCTAGTAGCTACATGGAGATGTCATACCTGTGATTTTGTACTTAAGGTTAGTCGCAGGGAAAACTTAGTAACTGGGTTAGTTAGTCTCATCGAGTGCTAGGCCGTGGGATTTATACTGTGAGAAAGTTGGGGCAAGCCTGCTCTCCATCATGATGTCGACAGTCCACTTCCTCCAAACTCCATTTGCATATCAAGTGCATGCGCACTTTTTGATCCGAGTGCATAGCTGTCTTCAATTAATGATGTGATCCAACTTTTTGGATCAATAGCAAGTTGCCAGCAAATCCCTTTCCCACAAAAGAGGGTCGAAGTATGTAACATATTTCTTCGATGAACTAGTTTGGTGAGTGATGCGTGCCAGATTCCTCAAGCCTGGCAATGATGACACGTTTCAAGTTGTTACGTAGTCAGTGCTGGCTCTCAAAACAGGCTACAGCGCGTTTATATCCATCTTCTACACCAAACACTCACAGCGAAGCATTTGCAAACTAAGTTTTTGTAACTATATCTCGCCAGACTTCGTATTCAGCTGAGCGGTAGACGCAGCTGCTAACCACAGGAGCCAGCATGGCCAAATATTCTCTACACTCCCCAGTCGATCATGATGTTGATGTTGATGAGGAGACGACCTTTGGTGACGTAGACAGGCCCGATGCAAAACCTCATGTCAAATCTCGCATGTTTCGCCTGTGGCCTTGGTTGAGCATCGGTTCGCTTATAGTCACATCCATTTTCACCTTCACGCTATGGATAAACATCCCGCCTGCTCATCTTGCTATATACTGTGAGTAGTCAGATGGCGCTAGACGGTCAAAATGTTGACCAATTACAGCTCCAGCAGGTGTTGCTGTTGAGTCTGTTATTCTGAGGCTCAATGGAACTATCGATTTTCCCTCTATCTATCGTATTGACGGTGGATCCCCCGACAATCCTGATTATCACGGCCCTCCTCCCCCAGAACTCGATGCCGCTTGGGCCAGGATTTCAGATGATGGTGTGGCATTCAATTTATAACATTTTACTGTCGATTGTTATTCACTTCCATGGAATCACAGTGCCACCAATCCGTGTTACGATCGATGAGCTACGCAAAGCGGGAGAAAGAGATCTACCAGCGAAGGTCAAGTATCCACAAAGCAAAGGTGGAGGTTTCATGGCATCGTTGGAAGTCAATCACCAACTGCGTTGTCTGGTAAACTATGCCACGCGTAAACCCCTGTCATGTTTGGTTAATAATTCTGCAGAACTTCCTTCGCAAATACACTTGGCCCGACCATTACAAGTCGGATCCCTGGTTCAAACGGGACCCCTCGGTAGTTCGAATGCATATTGGTAAATTTTCCTCCTTAACCGACACACGTCCTGCTCACACATACCTTAGATGACTGCATCGAACTGATCAGGCAGTCTTTGATGTGCAATGCTGATGTCGCGGTGATCACATGGGACTGGGTAACGAACCACGGCAAACCCTACCCTAACTTCAACACCCTACATGCATGTAGGAAATTTGAGAAAGTCATGGATTGGGCTGTCCAACATGGTGACCGATCCAAGGTTACTCGGGGGGAGGATACGATTGACCTCCCTTTCCCTCAACAGTACCGATGAGACATCGCACTATGATATGTTATTTAATGATCGCATATGTTCTTCGAGGTGGTGGATACGAAATGAAGAGGCTATAAACGCCTTGCCCAGCCTGGAGCTATTTATTTCAAGAATTCATAAATATTTGACGCATCGATATCTCACCAAAATAACATTTGCCTCAATCATGAAACTAAGCCGACGAACACCGACCCAAGGTTCCGAACAAGTGTTGACTTGACTCAACTTTTGTTGTTATGCTGATGCGGCGGGCGGATGGATAGAACTTGCGAACGTTTCGAATTGCTGCGGCCAGCAGCCGCCAGCGCGCGGCGAGTTCCGAACCTTAAATTAAATGTAGATGTCAGGTTGAAACAAATCAGCTGAACCAATATAAGACACTTCAGAAGCGGTCCCGCAGCACGCTTATCTTTATGCACACTCCCTTCCCACCACTGTTCAACCATCATCACTCGTGCACGGATCGTACCTATGTCAACAACCTCCAAGAACCAAGTTCTAATTGACACCCGTGGAGTCTCCACTTACCTTCGCTATACTGATGCGTCATTCGTCATCGAACCAACCAAGCTTGAAGGTCACAAATTTTCTTGCTGCACAGGCATAAACAGAGGTGTCAAGCACACAGAGGTCCCTCTTCGCAATGTCGTTTCCGCCACATTTGCATCTGGCGCCGTTGAAGTACAATACCTAGTTCGCAAGAAGAAGGGCAGCTGTTTGAACCTTGTAATGATAAGCGGCACAGTTCTGGACGAAGATAGCATGCATGCCAAGAAGTGGTGTGAGGCATTACTTCTGGTCGCGTATCAGGGTTTGTTGGGCTCCTATGGCACATGGTGTGTTTACTTATCTGGTCTATTAGGCGCGAATCCGTCCAAGAATCTCAAGGTGTTCGTTAATCCTCACGGCGGAAAGGTGAGCTTTATCCAAACTGTATTGTACCCTTATATGACTGTCTTTCTTAGGGAAAGGGAATAGCATTATATGTCAGTAAAGTAGAACCCATACTCCTTGCGGCTGGATGTACATTGGATGTAACTTGCACGTCACAATTTCATGACATGCTTGCTTCACACTCACTGATGGATTTCCATACAGACACCACCCATAATGGTCACGCTATTGAAATTGCTCGCGAAATGAACTTGGGATATGACGCCCTAGTCATTGTGTCTGGTGACGGTTTGATCCACGAGGTCCTCAACGGAATAAATCAACATGAACACCGTGACAAAGCATTTTGTATACCAATAGCGCCTATACCGACTGGCTCCGGTAACGGGATGTCTCTTAATCTATTGGGTCTGCAGGACGGGCTCGACGTTTGTGCAGCAGCTCTGAATGTCCTTAAAGGTTTGTTCTGTTGGTCGTTCTAAATACCAGGTTCACTGAATATCGGAATCAGGACAACCATTAAAAACCGATCTATTTTCTTTTACCCAAGGAGACCGTCGCCGGATATCATTCATGTCACAAACTATCGGAATGGTGGCAGATGTTGACATTGAAACTGAACGCATACGATGGATGGGCGATTTCCGATTCATTCTAGGCTATATCTGTGCTAGTCAGTCGTTACTGCATTCTCCTGTTACCTATCTGACTCCTCTAACGCAGTCCTGGTCCGCAAACCGTGTCCGATCGAATTATCAATAAAGGTCGCCGATCAAGACAAATCCCGCATGATGGATGTTCTTCATGCACGACGAGCGGGTAAATCACCTACCCCACCTAGCCTTCCTGATTTGCCCCTCAGCGACGACAAGAAACCTGATAGTGCAAGCTCTTCAACTGAGGAGTGGAGTCGGTTTGAAAGACCTATCCTGTGGGTGTACGCCGGCCAAGGGCCTTTCGTTAGTCGGTAAGTAGCAGTGTACTGCATTAAGAGATTGGCTTATGAGCTCGACCAGGGATTGGATGCCGTTTCCCGTCTCTTTAGCTGATGATGGTCTTATCGATATTTCCGTACAAGAAGTAGTAAGCACATTATGATTTGTTCTTTTGATGCATCTGACTCATTATTCGAAGATCGGTCGAAAGGCTCTTTTGCGGGCCATGGATGGTGCCGATGATGGCCGGACGTACTGGATAAACTCGGTAAATTCCTGATGTCTTCGTTCGTTCGTGCGTACGACTCACTAGGTGTAACAGAACCGGTATTACAAAGCGTCTGCTTACCGCGTAAGACCACTCACCTCCAAGGGCACGATGGTGGTGGATGGGGAACAGGTTCCCTTCGAAGAGTTCCAGGTAGACATCCTCAACGGACTTGGCACCTTCTTATCCCCGTATCCTCATTACGCGCCGGAGTTCCATGTACGAGACATCCGAGGGAGAACCAGTGTGTGATTAGTATCAATTATACCCTTCATTTGACTTGATTATTGACTGTTGTTGTTGACACCTATGCCATACTGACTATTTATTCCGCGAATACAGTTTTGTTAGCAATCTTGTCAGACCAACTTAATGGCAATCTAGCTGTGTTCCCGAATCCAGTTGTATATTAGAATTTTGTGTCCGATCCACTGGTAAACCTTCACTAATGTAATTTAGCGAAACCGTCAAGCATCAATGCGTTCTGTCCCCATAGATCTTGTCAGGGTCAACCCCACGTTTCACAAAAACGAAATGGCCAGTAGCCCATTGCGCTAATCCACCCCTCATCCATCCAATAACTCACCCCCCACAAGTGCAATACCATCATCGTCATCATCATTCTGATCATCATCCGAGTCTGCCTCCGGTAAACCGAAGTAATAACACAGGTTCTCCCACAAAACAGACCGTGTTTCCATACTGCGAGACGCCAGCGCCTGCAGGGCATTGTAGCAGGGATACTGTGGAGGCGCCTGCTGGGAGCCAATTTCCTTCAGGACACGTAGAAGATCTTGAGGGTGTCCCTTCAACAATTTCTTCTTGTTGTTTTGTTGAATACAAATCTGCGAGTCGCATATGCATTGGGCTTCCTGCTGCTCGAATACCCGAGCGAAGTCCATCATAGAATGCCTGCCTCGTGCCAGGCAAAGCCAATCATCAGGCGTTAAGAGCCCCCATCGGGCGCTGCGTTCTCCAGGCTGCCACATAAGTACAATCCCTTGAGAATCAGTGATTGAAGGGGGTTGTGAGCTGCGGAGGGCATCAAAGTCCATGAAAGGACTGATTGTAGATAGCATATAAAATGCGGCTGGCAAAATTTCTGGGATATTGGCTTCCCTAGCTAAGCGTATGGCAGAAGCAGGTTCCAGCATACGATTATCAATGAACTGACTGGCCGCATCGTGTTGCGGTAATGCGGTCGCAGAAAGACTGGCGTAGTGCTCCATGAGTTTATCCCATTCAGGGAGAGTGGATGGCCAGTCTGCACGGAAGCGAGCCCTGAGCAACTTCTGCAGTACGCGCACGAAATATTTCTGCGATAACAGAAGAATCCCCTTGTATTTGATCGCAGCAAGAGGGTTTCGATTCTCCAACATGGATAGTATGGTGCTAAAAGCATTTTGCTTGAGAGCCAAGAGGGCCCATACAAGCACAGTGCTTACCCCGGGTAGTAAAGTGCTCGAAGGAGATCTTCAAGATCTTTTGCATCATCCGGCATCTGCACCGAATCTACACCATCATATTTTTCATTTTCTGCGGAAGAGGGAAGCGCAAACATATCCGAAAATACTTTAGAGTGCGATCCGAGCACGGATTTGTGAACTCGGAAGGCATGAGTTTTACCAGCATGGGCGGCTAAGAGGACCACACTGCCATCAGCATAGTATAGGTCTTCTTGACGCAAAAATTCGGCAGCCTGCATTGGTATAAGTGCGATAGTAAACAAAACTGTTCCAATTTGCACTTACCATTCGCGCGTACAAGTGGTACAAGGTGCAGCTTCAAGTTAGTCACGGTTTGGCGGTGGGGGAGTGACAAGTGTGGGGTGTGACCGTGCGTGCCTCGACGCGTGACAAGCGCGGTCGTTTAATCACGTGGTGTCCCTCACGGGATCGGACCTTGAATTCAACCCTTCATAAGGCTCAGCACACAAACGTCGCGTCCCCTCAACACTCTTCCCTTAACCACCACCCACTACCGCCACTTGTACAGACAAGCTATATCTGGTGTGTACACGCTTGCGATACCGCATTGTAAATGCAAACTGACTCACGTTGACAGTCACATACTTGTACACTTTGTAAATTTAAGCAATGGCACCCAAAGTACGCCGATTCGTGATTCATACAGCTCTCATGTGTTTATAAGGACTTGATTTAGCCCGCATCTACCGCTGGCAAAGCCCCTGCCTCCACCGCTTCCAAGGCACCGGCTAAGGCTGACTCTGGAGCAAAGGCTGCTAAGAAAACCGCTGCTAAGCCACAAGCTCCCGCTGAGGGAGAGAAGAAGAAGCGCCGAAAGGTCCGCAAGGAGACGTACAGCTCGTATATCTACAAGGGTGTGTTCGCAGGTTATGGTGGCAAATATGGGTGACTAACTTCGGTGTGAAAGTCCTTAAGCAGGTACACCCCGATACCGGTATCTCAAACAAAGCCATGGCCATCCTCAACTCGTTTGTCAACGATATCTTTGAGCGTATTGCTACCGAGGCATCCAGTATGTTCCCATCATTTGTCGTATATCAGAAACTTACAGTTTACCTCAGAGCTTGCGGCTTACTCCAAGAAGTCGACGATCTCATCGCGCGAGATTCAAACATCTGTTCGCCTTATCCTCCCAGGAGAGCTGGCAAAGCACGCCATTTCTGAGGGCACGAAATCTGTTACCAGTAAGCACCGTCTCATTCAAGTCAGTAATAGTGTTAATCATCGGCTCAGAATTCTCTGCTGGTTCCAAGTAATCTTTCTGCATATTTCACCGTGTATCGTTACCATACCGTGTACCTTTCGTTATTAGAGATACCTCCACAGTACTTTCATCGCATGGGGTGAAAATATGAGCCACCTACCTTGACCATACAAAACGGACTTGGTCCACTTGTGCGAGCTGTAAGTCTGTACTGAGATTGGATGAGGTATGTGTAGTGTAAACCAATAATTTTAACAACACCAAAACACAGATTTATAAAAATATTTGCAAGTATGTCGTACGGAGTTAGAGTATGTAACACGATTTTGGTTGACCAAGTGTTGACAATCTAAAGGAGCGTGATGTGCAATTACAGAGTCCAGAAATTTAATGGCACCTATGATCCAACAGCGAAAAAATCCCAAGTAAATGGAAAAGTGTCCATGAAAACAAGTAAGTCCTTGAATGGAGATGGAGTGATGGTTCTAGTATGTGCGTGATTGATGACGGTGGATAGCAATAGTATAATTATGGTCGGGCTAGAGAAATGGTAATTAGCCAAATGAAATCCACGGCTAAGTCGCCAGACGACTTACCAAGTTGTTCTTTGCGGTAGAACCAGAAGTAACCTAGTACAATGACGATCTGGCAGATCAGCGCTATCCAGAATGGAGCGGAAGCCATCGGGCTGCCACTGAGACCTTGCGAGAAGTCCCATGTTCCGACATCAGGGAACACGCTCCCTGGACCGATGCGGTTTGGCGCAGTTGCGCGGGCGGCCATAACACAGATAGACCCAATGACCTGAGCGAAAGCGAGCGTGGCACAGACGTGCAATCTTGACAACGTCTGCAGGAGAATCATTCCCAAACCGACACCTTGGACGGCGTCCAAAACACCGAGCCAGAGCCACAGAGAAAGACCAAGGTACGGTCCTCCTGAGCCAGCCCACGGGATGTAGAGCGCAAGAGACGAGGTGCCCCACAATGTCTGCGACACATGTTAGACGACTAAAGATTGAAACAACATCGACAAAATCATACCTGACACCATCTCGGAGCACCAAGGCCGACAGCGAACACGGGCAACAACCAAGTGTGCGTCTTACTCAAGGACGTGAGGATATAGAGCATGAGAGCCCAGACACCGACGAAAAAGAAGATGATGAGAAGCATGATTGCCCACTTGGGGATCGGAACACTCCACAGGAAACTCCAGTTGCGACCGTAGGGCTGTAATTATGTTAGAAAATAAGGACGTCAAAGCACCAGACTTAACATACTCCGCTGAGCCAATAATCACGTAAGATTTCAGATGCGAGGAACCTTGTGTTGAATATCAGCATCAACTTTGTTACGAGTAGGAAAAGCCTAACCAAAGAACTAGTTTCCTTCGGAAGAGAGTTTTGAGGAAGTTTGGAACTTTTGGAGGAGTTTGTCGGTAGTACTCTATTTCGTAGTTAGTATTGTCCTGTTTGAAGAACTCAGATAGGACTTACCTGGCAGTCCGTACAACATCAAGTATGCAAACGTGAACGACATTATCGCGAGCGGCCACAAGATAAGGACAATCCACCAAGGCGTGACGGACCCAGGCTTCGCCGTATTCAGTGTGCTACCCCAGTACCACAGGGCAGCCACCCAGATCTGTTGGGAGCCTTGCACAATACAAGCGCGCAGTGTCCAGACTTCGGTGGCAGCACCCTAAAGAAAAGAAAATCAGCTGCTGGCAAGAGGATCTAAAGAAATGACTAACCGCTTCCTCTCCAAAGTTCAAACCGAAGAAAATGAAAGCAGCAGCAGAAGCAACAGCATAAGACCAAGTGGCAATGTCCGATAAGATGGTGTGAGTCCCTTGAAGTTTCGATGACAATGAGGGAACGCCAATCAAAAAGAATGCGATGCCATAGAAGAGCCAGGGAGCAGAAAGGACGTAGACAGAAGGCTTCAAGCGGAACATCGTATACCAAACGAAAGATGAAGCTAAGAATACAGCGCTGAGAACATATAGCTGGAGATTGTCCTGGTAGTTTTGCCCAGTAAGCAAAGTCATCTGGTAACTGTTTGCAGCAAGCATCTTGAGAACAGACGTGAACTCCTGGGCAAGGATCAAGAATCAAAGATCTTACCTGGCCGAGAGCAATGACGATAGTATACAACGGCCAAGTTCCAATTTGTCGAGCCATGGCAATTTGGACTCTGTTCATGACAACCATGTTCCCGTCGAATTCCGGCTCTGGATTGAATGGATGAGAGCTAGGTGTTCTTGGGGCTGTATGAGTGACGTCAGTAAGGATTCACATCCACAAGAACGGTATAATTACATGCTGGACGGGAATGTTCTGTGGAGTGTTCGTTGATCGTGAGGGTGCCAGGCATGCTCCAGATAGACTCCCGGTGCGAGGAAATGTAACTGGCTGCACTAGACAGCTTGTCTCGTCTGACACGTTCGAAGAAAGCCTCCTCAGACTTGACGAGATACTTCTCGATAGAGAGTTCGCCCTTTGAGTTATCCGAGTTCAGGGTTTGCAGCTTTTGCACGAACTCTGAAGCGACGCCGCCATCGGAATCCGTGAACTAAATCAGAGAACGTGAATGAGATAACAGCGGCTACCAAGATTCTCGAGATACGCACTGTTGCAATAGCCTTGTTCAATGGTGAGTTGCTCTTTTCTTCCACAATACTGCCAATAGACTCCATCGAGGCTACCCGAGAATGCGATCCAAACGGCCTTGAAGGGGGTGTTGGACTCAAGAAAGGATCTGGCGCATGGCGATGATCTTGTGCAATCGTCTTGTTCGCTTTCTCCAAGAAGTCACTGTAACCAGGCCGACTCGGACTACTAGGCGCGAAACTGTGCCGCGAGTGTTCCTCGTCAGAAGTATCCGATGTATATGAAGAGTCGCGGTTGACGCCGAAACGAGGTGGTGCCGTCAGGAAGCTCTCATCGTTGGGCGTTGATACCTGGCTCCACTGCCCAGGAGAACTAGGCATCAATCTCGGGGATGACAATGACACGGCGCTCTGGGCATCCCAGTCAGGTTGAACAGGCAGTCCTTGGTTCACAGGGTTCCAATCTTCTGCTTCCGGAATCATATGCTGAGAGGGCTCAGTCCCGCAATCCGCCTCGCGCCAAGCATTTGAAGCAGCTAGCTTTCGGCTCGCAAATATACTCCTCCGATGCATGTCTTCCATCCGCTGACGCCATTCGACGACTGGGAAACGCTGGACAGCTGACCGAGCACGAAGTATGGCTCTTTCTTCCTCTGTGGATTTCAACGCCAACTTGATCGTCTTCGAAAGCTGGGACAACATATGGGCCGTCGAGCTAGATTCCACAGGGAACCACTGCCAGGAATCTCGTCAGATCGTGCCCCAAGGAGACGACGTTGAGCACTCACCCATCCAGGCATCAACCCAAGACCACCGAGTCGACTACCAACACCAAGGGCACCCTTCCTCCCGAATTCGACAGCGACCAATCCAAACGGTTCATCACGGGAAGGAATCAAAGCAAAATCAGCACCACTAAACAGATAAGGCGGCAACGCAGTAAACTCCGGTTTCGAGAAAACACGATCAGGGTACATCTCCATCAACCGCGCAAGTTTCTCCGCAGCGAACCGACCATAAAGATCAATGACAGGTCCGACGCAAATCAACTGAATGGAAGGGCGTTTCTCCAGGCTGTGAGGCGTCTCATCAGAATCGAATCCCACAAAATCTATAAACACACTCACAGCGATGGCATAACATCTGCGATCAAGTCGACACCTTTCTGCTTAGACCACCGACCAACGAACACAAACAGATCAGAGTTGGGATCCTGCTTGATATTCGCCCATTCCTGAGCCTGCCTCTTCATCTCCGGACGTTGCGCCTCGGCAGCCTGATCAATTTGTATATCACGAATAGCCACTGGACTCTCGTCCAAAGCTGCAATATCCGTAGGATCAGGGTTAGGCAGCGAATCAACATGCTTGAGGGTCCACAGAGCTGGGTACCGCGCCCAACTGCGCTTGCCATACTTGTCCGACACACCAGCGACACCAATGCTCTTTTGATGAACACTGATGAACGATGCAGCAGCGTGAAGGAGGTTGAACGTGTTTCCGAATTGGACGTATTTCGTGCAGTGCTCTTTGCTGATATTGAACGCGGAGCAGACTTCTTTCATTTCTTCCTTTGTGCGGAGCGGCCATAGACCCTGGAACTCGGCATTGTGCAGCGAGAGACAGACGGGTATTACTTTGGGCAAGAGGTAAATTGGAGCAAGCGCGCCGTGGTAGTCGTTAATGTGGTATATGTCGACGACGGGGAATCGGCGAATGGTGGTTGCGATGGCCTGGTTCCATGTAGAGTAGAAAATGGCAGAACTGAGATCATCCATGCGGGCTGGGTATGGGTCCGACTTGGTCTGTGCACGGAAAACGGGGCTGTCGAGGATGACATAGGTGATATTGTCCAACACGTGCGTCTCCACTTCGATAAGGTAAGGCTCGTTAAAGATGACAACTTCGATGGGCTCCGCAGGTTCACCAGCGGGATATTCCAGGTCCTTGACTTTTGGAATGACCCAGACCATGTCAACGTCCGTCATGGCTTTTCCCATGAGCGACGACATCACACCGAGACCTCCGATCTTGACTTTGAGCTTCCAGTCAATGATCTCATACTCGAGCGTCGCGATGAGGACTTTGCGCCGTTTATTCTTGTCCTCTGGCCATCCTATGATGTCCGCATTCGGCTTGTTCCCGAAGATCTTCTCAGTGATGGGCGTCACGCTCTCTTTGAAATCCGCGGTGGACTTGTTGCCGAGCGATCCGATGATAGGGAAATACTTGCTGGCACCCGAATTTGGCTGCACACCGTACCGGTTGTGGCGGATACCGTAGAACGAGTACATGAAAATGAGGACTGCGAGAACTCCGGAAATAAGGGAGATAGAACAGAGAAGCCCATACATGATAGCACCAACAGAAGCCTGTCCACGAGGCTCAAGGGTCCACGCCATCGTGGCATCATTAACGACGAGTGCCCACGCGAGCGCAGGATATGGGGGCGCAGACATGTTTAGGTAGTTGGGCGCAATGCTGTTTGGTGGTAGCCGATCCATAACGCCGTCCGCGTCGGTGTCGCCGTAATAGTAGTCATCATACCCGAACACGTTGAGCTGCACGTAAGTTGGCCACGCAGCCATGATTTCGAGCTCCCAAGTACCATCGCCGATCTGGTTCATCGAATTGGAAATACCCTGGTCATAACCCCAGTCGTTGAAAGGACCCCGAGCGAGGAACTGGGGAACGCGGCGCTGCTGCTTGAAGTTCAGATCTGCATGCACGACGACGCTAGCGGTAGTCGCGACACCACTCCAATCTACCGCAACGTCAACACCAGAAAAAAGGGGCAGCACTATGAACACTCACATTGCACCATAAGATGTTGTCCCGTCCAGAAGGTATCAGAATTGCTAAGGATATCAGCGGGTATGGTGGTAACATTCTCCCAGCTCGTCCAATTAGACCAACTCAGTCCGTAGTTGCCCGAGTACCTGAACATGTCTGCCCCATAGGCGCGGTGCGTGAACGTATACTGACCATCAGCGTACTTGAAGTCGTCGCTATCGTAATCGGAATCGGGGAACACTATGATATTGTTCGCTTCGCCCTTTCGTAGCAGCAGATGATCATTGCTCTACAAAACAAACACCCAATGAGCAAAACAGAAGGAATGTAGGAGAAACAGACATACCCCAGTAAACGCTGTCCCATCAGCGGATGATGCATTATTAACCACGATCTCCAAAATCCCATCCGCAACATTGTTCAGTGTGCCAGACCACGACCATTGTGAGTACGGAGTTCCCACAATGGGCGATATGGTAGGATTCGTGACAGGATTGCACTGCACCGAGGTCAGGTCGAGCGTAGGCTGCCCGCCGATGCCAGAAGACGACATGTTGAACGATAAGCTCTTCGTGACGCTATCACACAACATGATCGCATTGAACTCCAATACAATGTTCACATTCGTGGCGTTTGGATCCCCCCGCGTGACTTCGATGCGCGCGTCATGCCCAGGCAGGAACTTGGTGAGCATAGGAGGAGCAGGGACCCACTCGCTAATAGGGATCAAAACCTTCATGCCGAACGTGTTCATGTCCACCGACTGGAGACACCCATACCATGGCGCCGATCCATTATTGCCATACGACGACCCCGAGTCCACGAGGGTATAGTTCTCATAGGGAGAAAGCAAGTTCCTCACCGTCGTCCCACCCACATACGGCGACGATATCCACAGCGGACCGCTGCAGTCATACGAAAACGTCTGCGAGTTGTTCTGGTTGGAAAACAGTAGCCAGACTTGATCGGTGTGTCCCCCGGTTAGGGTCTGCACACCCGTGATACCCGCACGTGATACGGACCAGAGGCCCATTTCAGATGCAGTGTCGTTCGAACCTGGGAACTCGACCAAGTAGGTCCAATTTCCACGCTGTACGAGGTCAAAGCCGTCCTGAAGGGCGTTGTAAGTGCTCCGAAGGTACATGAAATGCTTCAGGAGGCGGCGCATGTCCATCGTGGGATCAAAATGATCGAGCGAGTTCCAATCGTCCTCGCATCCGGTTAGGGCGGACTCAAGCGGCATGTTAAAGTATTGGGCAGATCCAAGTTTGTAACACCCATGATGCTGCCAAGCCTTGTTGCTCATCATAGCCTGACGGCTGAAAGTGGCAGTGTGAGAAAAGCGTTCAATTGAAGGTGTTAATGACCCACCCGAAGAGATAGTTAGAAGCTGTAGAGTCATACAGATAGAAATTCTGCTCCTCGCCATAATAGACCTGTAAAGGCTAAGTACTGGAGCGATAAGCGTTCGAGTAAAGCGCCTACCAAAGGGACCCCTGGCATGACCAGGTACGTGATATAAGATGCCAATGCGGATCTCAAAGTGCCATTCGCCAAACTGGGCCAGCGGAAAACATCGAAATTGCTCGTTCCGAACAAATGCTTCGGATCCGTGAGGCCGGTGTTTGGGTTCAAGAAGTCGTTGTTCACGAACATCTGATTCCACGCGGTGACAAAGTTGGAGTCGAGATCGTACGCCACTGCCAGGTTTCCGTCCATTCCGAGGAAACGGGTGAGGGAGCGGTAGATTGAGTAATGGAAGGCGTAGCCGTCGAGGTTATTTGACGACTGCTGGCGCAAGAAGTACTGATTTTCTGATTCCGTCAAGTTGGCAGCCTGGAGGAAGCCGGGGGGCAGCATAGTCGGGGTACGGCCACGTCCCCTGTAAATGAAATGAATTAAAGTCTGTGGGGAGTTAAATAGCGACTGACATGTATAGGGAACCAAAGGTGTCACCGCCAGTAACTTCACCGGTGATGTAAAAATTCTTCTTTCCAAGATTTGTGGCGCAAGCACGAGTTGCAGTTGCCCAAGCGGTCATGCCATCGACGGTGACCTGTGTGGACTTATCGACACGTATGGCATCGATATCAAGGGCAGTGATTGTCATGCAGGAGAAGGTAGTGAGTTTTGACATGACGGAAGGCTTCCATTCACGGAGACGGTCTTGGACGGAGGCAAATTTGGAAAGCTGACGCTGCCAGTCTGGATGAACACCAAAGGCTTCCATGTCACCATAATGATCAAAGTCGGACTCGAAGCAGCCATTATAGCCTGTTACGGTCTGAATTGTGCCATCATCTTGCCAAAAGACGGGAAGTTGGCAAGACTGGTTAAGTTGATTGACGACCTAGGACGGGAATGAGATGGGCCGTGTGGAGACACGAGGCGTACAGAAATAAGTACTTACGGAGAAATCGGCATATTGTTCGAATCCCCACGGAAGGTAATTTGGGTTTTTGTAGAGAGCAGAATATTCATTGAGACTGAATGGGGCGCTGACATTGAGGAAGCTGAATGGGAGTGAGGGAAGGAACGTAGAAGGAGAACGGGGAGAACATACCCTTGAAAGCCGAGGAGGTCGGACAAGGTTCCGACGGTGAAATCCAACATAACATACATGCCGCGTTGGTGTACAGTGTCTACGAAATTTACCCAGTCATCAAGGGTCCCCCAGTGAGGATCCAAGACGGAGAAGTCGAGAGGAGAGTAACCTATGAAAAAGGTTGGAGAAAGTAATAGAAGAGAGGGGAGAGAAGGACATACTATCGGCTTGCCATATCATGTTGACGAATATTGTACCTGAGAGATATATACCCTTCATGCCCATACCTTGGATGTAATCCAATTTTGTGAGTAGACCCTTGAGGTCACCACCGAAACGCAGTTGAGTCTCTCTCCAATCCCATTCGTATGGAGAGCCAAAGAACTGGTTATTCGATGGGTCACCATCAGCAAACTTGTCCATGAGAATGGTGTAGAAAGGGATTGAACGCCAATTCTGTGGAGACGGTGTGTAGGTGGTGTTGGATCTTGTGGTGGAATAATCTGTAGGGTACTGGGCGGACTGGTTTACATTGAGATTGTAAGACGTAAGGTCGGGACGATAAGGGGAAGCGTATGTGACGGAAGAAAAACATATGGAAGCAGCAAGGGCGGTAAGAAACCGCATCTTGGAGGGAGAAGAGACCTGTACCGAAGAAAGGATGAAGGTGGAGGGGGGGTTCAGGATGGGGGTTCTAGGGAAGAGACAGTAATGATAAAAAAGAAGGTGAAAATACGTTATACGCGAGACAATTCGAAAGAAGGGCCGGAAGCACGCCGTTGGACAATTTCCATATCCGTAAATTCACAAATTTAAGTTGATGGCGACCCAAGCGTGCACTGCCCTGTGAGATCTTGAGACCTGGTTCGCTCGGTTCGGTCAGGTACTATCATGGACATGTCGATCACTGCCAAGGGTTGTCACTGTAACGGCCCGTGAATTTGGACAAGGTCAATTTGCACAGCCACTCTAAAGTTCACTTGCTACCGGTAATCTGAGTAATTCACTAGTCAGCGTTTTCACAAGGAGAGCAGCATCCCGACGACTCTTGGTCAGCGGCGGTCAATTCATCATTGCCTTGTACAACTTGAAATAGTTCTACTGGCCCATCATTGATGGCTGCCATTACCGCCACTACCACCTTGGACATCACCGCCCATTCTAAACCCACAATCATCTCCCGCTCCGTATTCACTCTTCCAGTAACACCCATGTTCAGTCCTGCTACCTGCATACTAGACCCACCTCATGGAACCCCCTTTTCTGACTTCATGTGCACTTGGAGTGACGCTCACGTCGCAAGATGGCTCGCAGACAATAAATGTGCCGCTCACATCAGCACTTTCAGGAATAATGACATTCGTGGTGACATCTTGCTAGAACTCGACCAGGATGCCCTCAAAGAAATGGGCATCGCAAGCATCGGTGACAGGCTCCGCATCGTCAATGGCGTAAAGAATTTGAGGATGAAATGTTCACAGCGCACCACAATCCCTTCCCTCTCTTCCTTTGCCCACTCAAACGTCCGTCCCCTCGAATCTCCAAAGGATCCTTCAAGAACAAACAGCGTCGATCACTCCCATTCGCGCACGAGCTCACGCGAACTCTCCAGCTCTAGAGATCCCTCACCAACTTCTCGCACCCATAAGCGTCTCGATAGCAACAGACCAGCTCCACTCGTTCTATCTCCCAGTTCAGGCCGCCCGGATCTTCCCCGCATCATTCGAGAACCTCAGTCAGGCGACTCCATACGCAACCCTCCCCCCATTCGCCCACTTCCCCAAATCGGCCACCCACCCCAGTCCACTACACCAAACACCTACACTCCCCGCCCCTCCTTGCCACCCCTCCCTCCCGCACCAAGGGGTCAACCACCGCAGCCCCCACGTGGATCTGCCCGCACTCTTCATCCTGTCGTCGGCCCACGAACGCGCACCCCAAACCAGGCAGACGCCACAAACTACGCCAACTCACCCCTCCCGCCTGCACCCACACCCACACCCTCCACCGGTATCATTACCCCAGCTAACAGCTGGTCTTTTGGTCTCCCCGCAGACCCCAGATCAGGTCCATCTCCCATCAAATCACCCTCTCCCCTCGTGTCGCGATCATCCCCACGTGCCATCAACGTCGCGCACAACAGAAACATCTCCTTCAATGGCGTTCCTTCTCCTCTTGCGCCTACCCCCACCAATTCGAAACTTCCTCCCAGGCCTTCCACGACCGGAACGAGCGCCCATCCATATGCTTCTGTCCAAGCCCCTGCATCCTTGCAGGCCCCCGCTCAGAACGGGTTGGCGCTTTCCCCAATTGTGGAGTCGTTCCAGGGGCAGGCTTCGGCTTCTTCGTCGGGGTCTTCCTCACCCCCTGCATTCGCAGTCGGACGTGGTCCGTTCAACCCTCCTTCTCATAATACCACATTGGATACTGTCCGTCGCAAACCTGTTAGATTTTCCATGCCAGAAGAACAGCGGTATTTTACAGTTGATGTCGCTGATTGCGCGGGCGGTATTGAGGTCATGGAAAAGGTACTCAAGAAAGCCGACAAGGTGGGTTCGTCGAGGAGGGACGTCATGAGCCGCGTCGAGACCGATGACGGCGGACTCAGCGTAGACGGATGGTCTATATATCTCGAGTGGGACGAGACCAACGACTCAGGTTTGATTCCTTTCTCATTCAAAATTTCAGAATCTGACATTTTTATACAGGCAAACCACTTTCTGAAGCAGAACTCCTAGCAGTATGTCACAGCTCCTCCGAGGAGCCAGTCAAAGGACGCGGCCTAACGCTCCGCAAAAGCGGGCGCACAAAACGTTCTAAAGACCTTCACCGGATATTCGGAGAGAACCCTCCTCGGAATATCAGTCCTACTTCCCCCAGCATCCAACCAAGACCGTCCGAGTCCGATCACGAGTCTGATTCCGACATGGTCCTGAATATCGATGATGCTCAGGGCCAGAAAGCACGCGCGATCAAACGGGCAAGTACGATCAGCGTTCTCAGCGGCCTCGGCGTGCGCGACCCGGAAAAAGCTCTCGACCCTAACGCATCGCCTACCCAAGGCCAGCCGAAACACCCACTCCCATCTGCAAATTCCTCCAAGAAGCCTTCAAAGCTGCGCAACTTCTTCGGCCAGAGGCCGCCGAGCGAGTTGATCACGACGCACCTGACGGAATACTTCCCGTTCACAGACAGGAAGATGTTGCGCAATGCACGGCACAGCATGATGCTCCGGGCCTCGAGCGTAAGCGGGGAGAAGAGGGACAGTTTGCTATCCCTCACTCCACCTCTTCCTTCGCGATTCAGCACCAGCACTCAGGGATCAGCACAGCGCTCGATGTCGCCTTCACGAACGGTGTCTTCCAAACGGAACTCTACTATCTCTACTAGTTCGACGATACCAGACACCCGGTCTTTGGCAGCGCCTTCGATCGGGGAGGATCCCCCGCGAGTGTCGATATCCACTGAAGACGGACGATCGGTGATCCTAACTGGAGATGACGTTGAGAAGCTCTCTTCCATCGATTCGAAACCGCAATTACTCCCTCCTGTAACGTTCCCTTCGATATCGCTTTCAGAGTCTATGGAAGACCTTACTGGTCCTCTCCGCCCGAGGTCAAACTCGAATGCGTCTAAACGGATGAGTTTCACAACTGAGTTGAGAAGCAAGCGTGATAGGTCGGATACTGCCAGTTTGTTGACCGTGGATGAGATTACTGCTGAGGTGGAGAACCGGAGACAGAGCATGGCGGTTGATATGGGCGTTGAGGGCGCTGAAGACTGGACAAAGGTGGAACCTGATATTGATGATGTTATCAGCTTTTCAGAGGGCGATACCGTGCTTGAGGACGATGACGACGATGACGAAGATGAGGGTGAGGATGTTGAGGAGGAAGACGAGACTGGTCAGGCTATGAACTCTAGCGGTGGTGAGCTCAAAACAATCTCGAATATATGCGTGATAACCTGAGTGATTTTAGGCAAGTGGATCAAGGGCGCACTCATTGGCGCAGGGTCGTTTGGAAAAGTTTACTTGGGCATGGATGCTGTCAACGGACTTCTGATGGCGGTAAAGCAAGTCGAGCTGCCAAGAGGGTCGGCTCCAAATGAGGAGCGGAAGAAAAACATGCTCAGCGCGCTAGAGCGAGAGATCGACCTTCTCAAAGATCTATCCCACCCAAATATTGTCCAATACCTCTGTAAGTCCGCACATTCCGCGCTAGTTTGCAAACTCACCCTCGGAAAAACAAAGATTCCTCGGTTGACGACGATTTTCTCAACATATTTCTGGAATACGTTCCAGGCGGGTCTGTCACTGCATTGTTGCGTAGCTACGGTGCCTTTGAGGAACCACTCGTCAAGAACTTTGTACGACAAATTTTGCAGGGCCTCAATTATCTCCATGAACGTGACATTATACATCGCGACATTAAAGGGGCAAACATCCTCGTTGACAACAAAGGCGGGATCAAAATCTCAGACTTTGGCATATCAAAGAAAGTTGACGGCAGTGAGTAACAGGCTGCTTCATCTCGCGATGTTCGATTGACATGCGTGTGGTATTTGTGTTTGTCAGACCTTCTCACAGGTAAAAGGATGAACCGACCATCATTGCAAGGGTCAGTGTTCTGGATGGCGCCTGAGGTTGTGAAACAAACTGCACACACTTCGGCTTCCGATATCTGGAGTGTGGGATGCTTGGTTGTCGAGATGTTGACCGGGGAACACCCCTGGGCGCAACTGACCCAGATGCAGGCGATCTTCAAGGTTAGTGGTTTGTGTTGATTAATCGTTACTCTGATGAACGTTTATGCAGATCGGTCAATCCGCGAAACCTGCTATACCATCGGATATTTCTTCAGAGGCTCAGGACTTCCTCACAAAGACTTTTGACCTCAACCATTCAGCTCGTCCAAGCGCTGGTGAACTGCTTCAGCACCCTTGGGTTGCCGCCAAGAAGCACACTGGATTTTCGGGCAAGAACGCAGCGCTCAAGTCTATTCCAACTATCGAAATCTCGGCATGATACCCCACATCTACACCTCTCTTTTCCCCTCTATTCGGATGTTTACTTAACATTATAGGCATTACCATACACGCACACATATGTACCTTGTTACAATGCATATTTTGTACCAATGGGTACGCGCTAGATTTATTTACGCTATTCATTTTCCTCTTCGCGTTTGCGCTTCGTACCTGAGCCCGCTTTCGTACCGGGGCCCCAGTTCGGAGTTGGGTTCTGCTGGTATCGGACGAGTTTTACTTTTGAGGCTTGCGTTACTGACCGAGGGTGCCTGGTGAAATTGGCCTCCACCCTGCAGGCTGTGCTTAGCTGGCAGAGTCTGTTTCTTAGACTAGCACTTGCCTTGCTTCCTTTGCGAGTAATTGCCTTGCGAGAGCGGTCTCGGATACCTTGTCCATTCTCACGGGGTGTGTCTTTACCCAAGACCTGAAGATATCATGTACATCTTGGCGTGTTGCGCCAGTCTTTAACGAGCCTGGTAACGCATGTGAACGTGATACGATGTGACCGGCATTCAGGAGTGCAGACCTAGAACAACCTTCAGCACATGGATGTTTAATTTCAGAAATAAGGACATACGCCACATCGTCCAAAGGAGGACAAACCGAGTGGAACAAGCCAGCTATCCGGGAGGGTGTAAAGTAGAATGGGACATGCAGTTCCTAAGGGCCGGAGATCAGTCGCCTGCAATGTTAATACAGTGCTGATCGTACCTCATTAGCCACTGTCAGCATCCCTTTCATGCGGACAGCCGTGCTATATCTGTCTTGATTACTCTCCAAGTGCTCAAGCACTTTTGAAATGAAGCTATTATTGTGTAACGGTCCAGACCACATTGGGCCAGCAACCTGCCACAACATGAATCTAATCCTTGATCCGAGTTCATTCAGCTCACATGCAATGCGGAACCACACTCGGTGCATTTTTGGGGCACAGGGGGGCCTGCTTGAGTTTTGAACTGGAGGTTGACATTGCCGGTTCGTTCGTGAGCCTTTTCAACGATCCGGCCCAAAGGCTGCTCGTAGAATGACTGGCAACCTTGGCAAATGTAGTACATTGCTGTTTTGCTAGGAACGAGATGCATGACGATGTGTTAACATCATGACATAACCCAACTTGCCTAGCAGTCTTTTTGACTTCTATTGGTGCAGAGTGAACGCGGACGAAGAGCCGAACGTAAAAATCGATAGATAAACATAGAAGCGGCTCGATGTATCTTCCGTAGCGGCCCGCGGAAGTTGATAATGTGTTCAAAACGAGTCTGAGAGCCTTCAGGGACGTCAGTGCGGTTTGGCTTGATTATGAGGATACCCATACTGCCTCGTGGCAGTACTCCGCTTTGAGAGGAATACCACCGTAATTTGAGAAACTTTATAGCCCATCCAATAAAAGCCCATCCAATAAACATTCAACAATGGCATGTGGACCCAAGCACGCACCATTTTTCATGATAATTTGTTGTCGCCAGAACTGACAAGTCTGTGCATGTGACGCATAGGAGTCCTGTGAAGTGTCAAAATGAGTCCTCTGTGTGAAGCACACATTTTAGTTGACTTACCTCCGTCATTGACACACTGAACAGCCCCATCGATAAAAGGCGCAGCAGTGCCATATGGATCGAGGTCGACAACATCGACACGTGTCTTCTCTGTGCGATGGTTGTACATGAGTGCACTTACGTAGTATTTACCTCAGAGAAAACCGCAGCTCGACAACTAAGGACCTACCATGCATCGCCCTCGTTAATTCTCACCTTTCCACGATCAGGGAAGGGCTGGTGCTCCGATGCCGGGGATGATGATGTGCCGATGGCTGAATCAGGATATGAGGGTCCAAGACCATTGAGTTCTACGTTTCTCTTCATGGCAGCCGTGGCAGATGCAGACAGGTCGTTCGCAATGACGAATCTTGAAGGGCGATGAAATGCATGTTTGCCACAAAACTCAGATACAAACCTCACAAGGGGAATCTCTTTCGCATAGCGGATAGACCGAAGACCAGTGGCCGACAATGCCTCCAGCAGCACGAACTTATGGGGTCGGTACTTTAGACGATGCTTTAGCACTATCATCTCAGAATATGAAGCAACCTACTAGTGCTTCTCGTTTGCTGCCTTCAGGTGTACTTCCGGTGGTATGATTATCTCCAGATAAATCATCCTCCGGACCAACACTCGGCTTAATGGATTCCGCTTGTGACAATCATTCATCGACAAGACATTGAATACCTCACGAGAGATGCTCACTTTTTGCCTTCTTCTGCTCTTTCGCCTGTCCCGTCTTTACCTCTCCTCCCGCCTCCCTTTTCGCTCGTCTTTCCTGAGCCTGCTTCCATTTTGCTTCCTTCTCTCTATTTAGTTCTTCGCTCCATACTCTGATGCACGCGACGCTGAGGTCCCGATTGAATTCCTGAACTGGATTCAGAAATGCCTCCTCCTTCGATGAGATCAGGATGTGGGACGTGTTTTCTGTGTGGAGCGTGAACCCTTCTGGCACCGTGATGGACGAGCAAGCAGCGTCTGACATGGTGCTCTTCTTGCGTGAAATTTGCAATGCAAACCGTTGTGGACCGCAATTTGAAGTGCTGAATCCGAGGCACAGAGGCCGTTGAACAGCGAGGAGTAGAGACCTCACGATGCTAGCGATTACCAAGATGATATCTGGTCAAGAGTGCCTCATAATGACTTGATGCAGAACTTCCATAGTACTACCACGTAATTCGCGTGATTTTTTACGTTCAAGGTGACCTCATCCATCATCTGCTCTCATGCAGAATCATCCATCTGCAAGTGACAAGTTGCTGTTCACTACAAGGATGGATCCTCACCCCTTTTGCGTGTAGTACCCAGTGCTTTCACAGTTGCTCGCAAAATATCCTGCAACCGGAGGTGCGCTGTTCCAGGTATACAATGACCTAACTCTCGGTACGCTGCCTTTCGAGAGGCCATGATCCATCCGGTTTGACGTAGACTCCCTTTTCAGCACAAAGATGGACCGATGTCGAAGTTCTCGACCTTCCAGCTTGCAAACGAGCCGCGATCAAAGGCCAACGGCCAACTACTGTTAGCATTTCTCGCGCCAACGCATGAAATTTATTGATGTGCACGACAGGATACGGACCGAGGACCATCCATCTGCGTTGTGGTACCCTGCTCGTTGTCCGAGTCAATATCTACATCATGGTACGTCCGAAAGACCACCTCTGAATCTACTTGTATTCAACGCATCCCTAGGCTTCGCGCTGCTTTTACCAGCCTTGATCCACTGCCCTCAGAGATTTATGTAGCCATAACCTCGGAGGATACGTCGACAGTCTATTACAAGATCAGCCAGGGAATCGTCAAGCCACCTGTATAACTTATTCTAGCGTGTTTCATCAGCAGACAACAGGCGTCTATCAATAGGAGTATCTAACTGATGGGTCTGTACGTACGCCAACGGACGCAACGAAGAATACATTCTAGTGGACTTATGTCCAGACAGCGACGATAACGATGCTAAGATGGGATGCAAAATGTGAGAGGAAAAATGTACGGAGAGGAAATGTACGAGAAAAGACGTGGTAATAACAATATGGTTCGATAAAGAGTGCAATGAAATGATCCGATGCAATTGTCAATATTCAGAGAAGTATGCAGGAAAATGTACGAATTGAAAGAATGTCACAGTGAATCGTCAATACTCGAATTCTTCGGAAACGAGCGATATCGACCCGCGCATATCACCTCGCCACACCCGCCCAGGGTCGATCTGTGCAACAATGATTTTGCGAACCATCGCATTGAGCGAGGTGGGACCACAGCCTGGGCAGAAAAAATTAGCACAATTGAAGAGCTAGCCAGAGATTGACCTTACAAGCAACCATCACAGAACCTTCCGATTGCTCGACTTCATCTGCAAGAATCCTGTCAAGCTTGGGTTTACCAGGCCGTGCATGCTCTGCAACTACATTGATATCCCGCGCTTCTTCCTCGCTGATATGAAAATGGATCGAGTCGAGCGTGCCATCAGGTGTGGATGATAACAAACCACGGGAACTACCGGCATCTGACTGGCCTTCCCAGCTACTGGTGGAGTACATAGACGTTGACGCCCCTGCACGTCCCATTGGAGAAGGACGATTACTGAGAGAGAAGTGAGACTCGGGGTACGTCGAATACCGACCGCGTGTCGGCGAATCGCTGTACATGGAGGTCGGAGACGCGAAGGTGTCCATTGAAATATCAGACCACCTTTTGTCCGTATTTATAGTCAATGGGAGTAGTCTGTCCGTAGAAAGTCCTGAGGTGGCAGAGAAAGCAGACACTCTGTTCGCAGCGAGCTGCATGTTGCTAGGACGATTGGTAGGCTCCAGCAACCGCACCGTTCTCTCATTGGCGACCTGCCGCGACTGAGCTCGTCGCAGCTTGCCTTCCTTCTTAACCTTGCGCGACAAATTGTGTTCCCCTGGCAGAGCAGTATCATCATCACCATCGAAGTTAGTCAACTCGAGTATGTGGGACTCATGCGTCAAGCCAATATCCTCCTCTGGTATCATCGGATCCCCAGATTCTCCAGTGTAATAGCTCAGGTCAACATCACCCTCGGAATTCTCACTGGAATCGTTGGAATCAGAGCGGGGGAATGAAGGACCGCCACGTGCAAAGGATGGATGAGGAGGCTGCAGGTCCTCAAAATGAACAGGCTCAGAAGTAAAGAGTGGCCGCTGAGGAACCTGCAAAGGAGGCAGATCGGATTCCTTGAGAGCAATGGGTTTGAAGTTGGTAATAAAGATGTCGATCTGCAATGCAGACGATGGTACCAAGGAAAGACAATGACGAACAATGGAAGCACACCACTGTATGTGAGCTGTACAGGAGTCACGTTGGTTTATAACGATCGAATGCAGGTTTTCGAGTACTTACAATATTCACGAACAAGCCATACGAAGCGTACTCGTCTGGTTAGGAATGATTTCTTCCCCCAACCTCCAGGACGGCCACCTAGATTCTTCCCATCCCTACCAGAAAGGCACATACAGATGTACTGTAGTACAGACAAGCCGAAGCTCACTCCTGAGCCACCAGCAATGATCAGCACTGTCGAGTGATTGCCCCAACGAGCGCGAATCGAACTCCCAAAAGGTCCGTCGACATATGTCCTCAACAAGACACCATGCTTAGGGAGATTATCTGCGGCGGAATTCGGGATGTCACCAGGTGATCGCTCAGCGGTCATGCGTGACACCAAATTCCATAAATCTTGAGTCCAGCCGTTTCTTGTGCGGATGAGCATAACGATTAAGCGACCTTCATCTGTAGGTGACTCGTAGTCGCATACAGAGGCACAGGTGAAAGGATGGGTGGTGAACCGGGAGACGCTAGGAATTTTGATGAGGAAATGTTGACCTGGAGCCCACGGTAGGAATCCGGGTGTTATAAGACGCAGCCGCACTGTATGCCCAGAGAGAAGCTCAGCGTGGGCATACCCTGGAGGGGGAATATACGGAGACGGATGGTGTATTATGGACCTAGCAGTGTCTGGCTCGAGCGATCCTATGGGCAAACGGCGAGTGGGCGGTGATGATGAATGCGGACTAACAGTTTGTTTGTCGGACTGATAATATGGGTTCAAAGGGCTCGGTGAACGGAAAGATTGGGAATCAACGAGTGTGTGCAGTGACTGGCGGCGAAGATGTTCCATTTCGAGCGCGTCAGCAGTAGTTATTGCAGGGTGTGAACGCTTGGACATCACTGGTCGTGACGAACTGCTACCTAGAATGGGAGCATTGGTGGCAAACCACCAAGTCCACCGCCAAAGACGTTCGCCTACCCAAATTGCGAGAGCGCCCCAACACCACCACCAGAGTGTGGGATGATGGAATGCAGCAGAGGCAAGCATGAGTGGGACAAGCAAAACATGCAAGAAATAGAAGGCTTCATAGAAGTTTCTTCGAATGGAGTTCATGGACAGAACGATTATGGATGTCAGCAATGCAAACGCCTAGCCAATTTGTCAGACTCTCAGCATAAAAGAGAAATCCAACTCACAATCCAGCCAAAAACGAAGGGCATGTATGAGAAAGCGTACACGTATGCGACACGACCAGTACTGGGTTTGTGATCCCGGACGAGCTGGACGCTCCAAAGCGCAATATGAATTGATGTAAGAAACCATATTAACCTGCCTGTCCAGCGATGAAGCCAAGCGAGTTTGTCGAAGAAGAACTGTATCATGAAAGGAATTGCGAAGATTGCGAAAGGGGGAGCTTTGAGAGCGAAAAGCACGCAAAGAGGAAAAAGAGCAAACGCAATTTGCCCTACTCGTGCTGATGAAGTCCACCATGCTTTATCGATAGTATATTGTGGTTGAAGTGGCAAATAGGGAGCGATGTTCGGAATAAAACCACGACGCTGGGGCTCGGTAATATCTCGGCGAACTTGCCACACTTTGAGAGTCGGAGAAATATAGTCTGGGCCGACAAATGCAAGGGCTAGGGACCCTCCCAAAAGCAGTGTCAAACATAGAAGTTGAGCATTGGAAGGCAAAGAGCTGGGCTGGCGGTGTGAATCATTCCTTTTGAGAGCAAGTGCGATGTTATGCTTTTTTCTCCAAGTTCGTCGGCGTAGTGTCCATTTTGTCCAATGGGCTCCGACATAACCACCCCTTGAACCTGTCCAGTGAAGGATGGCAAAGGCAAGAAAGAAGAAGACAACAACAATCCAGATAAGAAAGGAATAGCGTCTACTTGGGACGCTAAGGGAGTGAATTGTAAGATATGCCGTGATCCATTCAAGGTCGTCCGAGAATGCAGGGGTGGTAGGATCAGCAAGAAACGCGGTGCTGGACGGCGTCGCAGGGCTAGACGAGGACATGAAGTTGGACCCGGCTCCCTCGAATTCGCAAGGTCGTAGGCAAGACCAGTCGTGAAGGGACAAGTTGGAAGTAAATGGAGAGGAAAATTAGGCGGTAAGAAGCCAATAGGGTCGATTGAATTGGCACGGAACCGGGTAAGACCAAAATTACAGGAGGATGGCACAGAAAGGAGTGTGAATCATGGCAGTGAAAGTAAGACCTGGTATGACCTGGTCAGAACTCAGTCAGAAGCCTCAAAGACTTGCTGACCGTGTTATAAAATGATCATTAATGGTATCGGTTCAAACTAGACGCGGCTCCCGCCAGCCGTCTCGCGTCATCGATTCATCGTACGTTCACCGTGCCACGTGCACGACCCTGACCAGTCTTAGGCCTTAAGTAATACAACTTGGATTTAAATAAACGCTCTCTACTATTGTACGTACTTTACAGTCGCTAGGGACAAGAATAAGTGACGGGCATGAAAACCTGCAGTGATTCATATCTACTCCCTCAAACCACTGGAAGTTCGGTCTTATCCTGAGACGTGACCGAGATAATCTAGAAGCAATCCCGCTCGATAAGTCATCCGAGGTCGTTGATCTCAGTCTTACCTGCTTGCCCGTCTTCCGGATCTTCTCTACAAGAGCGGCTTCTTCGATAGGACCTCTAACGTTCACGAGCTGAGTCTCCAAGTTGACATCAAAACTCGAAACGACTCCTGCCAACGTGCCATTCAGTCAGCCTGGCACTAATCAATCATCATAACAACTATCGCACCTTCTTGCTGCGCCTTGGTCAGTACACGAGTAACGGCTCCGGAACAACCCCCGCAAGTCATCTATGCAATCAGCCAGTTCATATCAGACTGACTCCAGATCCATCTCTAACAGACCTTAACATTGAGTTGATAGTTGTGCTCGGCGACTTCGCTTGCCATTGATGTTATACAAATAGATAGATAAGAAATACAGATGAAGACTTGTTGATGGTGTGGGTTGTTGTTTCACAACAAAGGCTCTTATACGACGGGCTCAAATCGCGCAATTGCTGTCGTGGCCCGCTACATAGCTCGACGGAGCTTGCCGACATTTGGCCTAAATCTCACGCAACACGACTTACACCGTGCACAGCTGGCATGACCTAGTACTGAAACGGATGTTTGCACACAAGAAGTGTTGTATAAGATCGTGCATCTCTGATCATCAACTATTCAAACGTGAAGTCCGATTATCAAGCATCTCCACTTCGTCACCTTCCGTGGCCACCGCCACCCATCCCGAGCCTGCGAACGGCTGGCCTCTAATTCTAGCAACGCAAGTACTGAAAAACCCTGAAGAACACATCAGCGTCATCATTTGATATCGGTAACTAGTCACCTCACCAAGAAAGGCAGGCAAACTGGCTTGATCACGATTCGGGTTCGTCAAATAATACACTGGAATTCCTGCTAACACGAAACCTGCGGATGACAAAATCAGAAGTTCCACAGTGGGTACGGCAGAGGTCATTAATCACCTAAAACCGCCACAGCTTCTAGCGGTGCTGCGATAATCGGCATGCATAACAAAAATAGCGCAACCTGTTATTGGGTGTCATTGTCAACCGGTCAACCTGGGTGTAATTATACATCTTACAGCGCAAAACATCAGCGGCGTCACAATCCATGTTTTGTAAGGTCTGATCTCAAGGTTAACTTTAACTCTGCACCGCAGCGGGTTCCAATAACTCACCTTTCCAGCATTGGTTCCTTTACACGAAGTATAACGAGGCCCAGAACCTTTTAAAAAAGCAAGTCAGGTCATGACGTCCGCGGAGCATCTAAACGTACAGTAAGGAAGAAAAACGACCAGGACGCCACAACGGAGAAGTTGATCAATGACCGAAAACCGCCTCCGAATACGATGAACACAATGGTGATGGCCGCTTGAAGGAGAATCGCATTGACTGGTGTTTGCCTCGACTTGTTCAGGCGACCAAACATTGCAGGAAGGTACCGCTCTCTTCCGGCAACACAAATGAGGCGCGCAGAAGTGAAGGTACTCCCTGTAGGAGATAAGTACGAGTACCTGGGAACCATGTGAGGAATATCTACCATTCAAAGCTCCGAAGCAAGAAATGGAAACCATCACAGCAAAAATCACGCCGCCTGCTGGTCCAAAGAGTGCCCGACCGAAGTCCAAGGCAACCGTATTGCTCATACCAACAGTGGCTTTGTCTAGCACCACGAAATACGACACATTCGCTAATAAGAAAAGTGTCTGAAAGGGTTTAACGTTTATACATCTCAAATGATGCCTCTGTTGCTTACCATCACAACCGCCATACTTGAATGTATGGCTCTTGGAATATCTTTACCGGGGTTCTTCATCTCACCTCCGACATAGTTGGCCTGATCCCATCCATCGAATGCCCATAGCCCAGAGTAAAGAGCTAATGAATATGCCGACGGACTACGGCTCGAGTCCTCGAATAATGGTCGAGAAAACGATTCTGATGCTTTTCCCCGAGCAAGTTGTATCATCCCCAGTACGATCACAAATATCTGGCAAGGGTTAAGTCTCAACTCATCACTCGTATCATAACACTCACGAGGGCGGCGATCTGAGGTTGGGCCGTTATTAGATGGAAACAAGATTAACTAGCAACAATCATACCTTCACCGTGGTGAACACCACCGAAGCCCTCGTGCCCAAATTCCGCGTGGCCGCACAAATGATGGTAACGCTGAGCACTGCTGCCACCGCAGTGAGTTTGATGGCCCATTGGGGAATGTCATCTGGTGCTACCTCGTCCTGAGTAGTATGCCATACGAGCCGGTTCAGGTACTCAGCAAAGATGAGGCTAATGACCGCATTTCCACCTATGATGTAACTGGACGTATATCTAACAATCTTACTGAAAGTCAGGTAGAAGACAAACCAGGTTTCAGTGCTGAGATCGCTGTCCAAGCAAACAGGTAGGACACAAGCGGTCCGTATGCATACGCGAGATATGCCTGTGCTCCACCGTTCAGTGGTATACTGGAGCTGTAAATCAAGGGTTTCAATGATCGCCAGTAATATGATACATGGGATGGACAAACCCTAGTTCCGCAAAGCTACTGGCTCCCGTCCAACCAAGCAATCCAGAGACAAGCCATACGACCAAGCTAGCCCCCACGCTCTGGGTATTCGCAACTACCACTCCTGGTGAGGAGCTAACCAAGAGTTGCAAATTGGTATTCGAGCCTGTCTGATTGGTCTACTCACAAGATTCCTGATCCAATCTTCCAGAGAATATATCAGGCATGCGGGTATGGAATTAGATGAATGAACTGACTTGAAGGCCGACAATGAGTCCAATACCTTTTGCGCACAGTGAACCTCATGTATCACGCTAGGTTACCAGGAGGATAACTTACCATGTAGCAATGTGATATTCTTCTCTCCACTTTCCCCGAAAGCGGTAGTATCTGGTTCACTCAAACTTGAGCTCAAGGGTAATAAATCACGCTGGAAGTCAAAGCCCGTTAATGAGTAGGACCTTGACCGCACTCTCTCTGACATAGGTCCCTCCGAGAGCTCCAGGTTCCGTAGTGAGTCTGACGAGTCATTTGAAGCGCGACCTGACGCGAGGGTGAGACGGTGGTGCTCCCCCGATGATTTGAAAGACTCGGAGGCAGGCGGGGAAAGATCGTTATCGTGAAACAATTCCGGCATCAAACGAATGTTCCGTCGTTAGTGAATGTGAACAGGAGAAACAGCGCGTGAAACTTTCAAACCTGTTCGTCGCGGTTGAGAAAGGGCCACAAGCTCGTTACATAAACGATTCTCGATTCGCGAACTCGTGTCACTCGTGTATTAGGCGCATGTGGTATATAAGACCCGAGGCCCGAGGGCCAAGAATCTCGTATGTAATCCGCAAATACTCGTGACAAGTAACAAGTTAACAACTCTTCATCGCAGTGCTGAAGGCGATTAACGATTGCGCGTCAAGGACCTCATGAAGAAAAAACTGGGTGTACTAGTTCACACTTGTGTACATATACAACCCTCCTGCACTCTGGGAATCGAGAATGGGACAAACGAAAGGAACTTTCTTGTTCTTGCGAAGTTAGCACTGCTCTGGTAAACTGAAAATTCAAACCTCGTTCTGTAAAACAAGTTCCAAGACCAAGCGCAACGGCCAACGTTGATGTGTGAAAAGTGACAATGCACTTGAAAGCGGTGTCAATTGTTTCTTCTGTGTTCAAGTAGAGACTGCGCGACTATCGAATGAATATCAATACACCTCTCATGACATTGTTCCATGCACTGTGGAACCTCATTAGTATTTACTGTGATCAGTCGGAAAATATTACCTTCAAAGACAAGTCAGCAGACATCTGTCCCGACTGCCAGATGCTGGTTATACTATCCAAAGCCGGCATACAAGCAAGTATCAGAGTACCGCTGGATGCCCGCGCTTCAGCTTCGCTTGGATCAAGTTGAATGTCATCTCCGACAATAGCCTGAAAAAAACCAGATATAAGCTTAATTATAAACGGACAATAGAATCACGTACGGCAGAGCATGATGCAACAAGCCCCAGCATTTCGATTCCGGCGTCAGCAAGTGCAGTGCTTGCAGCCAATGATCCAGATGCGATACAGCCTTCAATTCCATCGTTCTCGATGATCGTGATAAAAACATCAATGGTCGACTTTGGGAATAACTCCAGGCGTATTGATGATACGATTGCTTGATGTATTGATACACCAATAGATCTATCCTCTGCGTCCTTGAGAGGCCTATGACATTCAATACGCTATGTACATAGTTCAGGTATTACTTACACGCATTGGCGCCCTTCGACGCGTACATGAGAAAGGAGTGAACTTGACTTCGACATTCAGGCGGCCCTTTTCGCTGTAGGTAGTAGTTTTAGACTGCCGTGGTCCATACCTATGGCAATACTTAGAAAAGGTGCGCCTGATGAAAGCTCGAACGTACACAGCGCATGCTATTTTAGTTTTTTCTGTTTCGATGTACGCAGATCCATTGGCCTGGCTTATAAGGCCTGGCTGGAGAACTGTCAAAAATTCAGCACCATTTGACAAAAACGCAGAGACAAGGCACCAACATATTGGCCTGATATCACCAGGTGCTCGACTGCGCTGCGTTTTCAACTTGATGTCCTCATCGTCGTCATCAAATACGGGCGGAAAGCTTTCTTCTGGTCCATTTATCCGCCGGCGGTCGTTCGCACTTTGAGCCATAACGATACATTCAAATCGAAGTCACAACTTAGAGTTTATCAAACAGCTCTAACAGGCTTACATAATCCACTATTCCATGAAGCTCTCCTTTTCCCTCCCAAAGTCTGCGAAGCCAGTTGGTGCAGCACCACCTCTCAAAAAACCGGCAGCATTCGCATCCCTCGGTGACGACGACCCTGTCGATGCTGCTCCTACACTATCCGACAATAAGGGTGCAGCAGCGAACAAAAAGCTATTAGCTCAGAATGTCGAATCTTCGAAGGCTGCCAGGAAACGCATGGAAGAGGAAATGAAGGTTGATGCTACGGTGTACCAGTATGATGAAGTTTGGGATAGGATGCAAGAAGTCAAGCTCAAGCAGAAGGAGGCGAAAGAGGTTGATTCCAAACGACGAAAGGTGCGCGCTTCTAATTATCCGTGCCGCTGGAACTCTCTTGCCAATGCTGTTATAGCCCAAGTACATCGAAGGCCTTCTAACCTCGGCAGCAACACGACGTCTGGATCATTTGCGTGCAGAGGAGAAATTGATGCAACGAGAACGGGAAGCCGAAGGAGACGAATTCGCCGACAAGGAAGCCTTCGTCACTCAGGCATACAAGGATCAAATGGCTGAGGTCCGGAAAGCGGAGGAGGAAGAACGACAGAGAGAAGGTATGTTTAATCGCGACGACAACAATTTATTGCTTATTTCTGATTTAGAGGCTGAGAAAAAGAAACGGAAGGGAGCTCCGACAGGCATGGCTCATTTCTACCGTAAACTCCTGGAAGACTCGGAACAACAACACGAAGAGGCAGTGGCAGCAACAGAGACCAAACGCGTCATTGGTCCACGCGGACCTGCCCCGAATCTAACTATCACCAAGCCTCCGGAACTGATACCAAAATCAGACCTTGAGCTTGCGCAATTGGCTAAAGAGCAAGGCAAAGATGTCGAGCTCAACGACGACAATCAAATAGTCGACAAGCGAGAATTGCTCTCTGCTGGCTTAAACTTGTCTGCCCCCAACACCCGACGACTTGGGCTCCAGATCACGAAACAAACTGCCAGCACAAGTGAAGTCCAAGTTCACCAAGCAGTAGGAACAGCAGCCAGCCGGAGAGAAATAAATGAACGCCGCGCACGGGAAATCAAGCAGCAGCTGGAAGAGGAGCGCGAACGAGTGTCAAAGCAGAAAGAGGCGAATGAGGAAGAGGCAAGACAGCGAACGATATTAAAGCGGAATACGCAAGAGGATGTGCAGGATATTCGTGCACGTTATCTAGCAAGAAAAAGGCAGAAATTGGAGGAGGAAGCGGCGGCGGCGGCTAGTGGAGGCGACGATCCGGTATCATAGGCGTAGAGGTTGATTTTGAAGTACTCATATACCCCTGCTCGACGTCGCGTAATGAATGTCCAATGCCAAGTCTAATTTGAGTCCCAAAATAAGTGAATTATTAAAGGATAGTATGCTAGGGAGATATGTGACAGCCATGTAGTGTTCTTCTCATCGTCGCTTGTATTCGTTGAAACTCCTTCAGTACTGAAGCGGCCGGTGGCCGCTTGTCAGGGTTTTCATGAAGCATTGACTTGGCTAGATGCACAAGTTCGGGAACGTGAAATTCAGCGAGCTATTTGAACCATGTGTCAGTCACCACAGCTCTGTGGGAAGTAGTCTGCTATAGTACGAACCTCGCACGCTCTGAAAATTAGGACGCCTAGTGCCCATACATCGATCATAAACGGGTTACTTAACCGACCACATTCGGCTTCTGGTGGGATCTCCGACCCCCGAGAGTATAATATCCGCGGACAAGATACCTCATCTATTCGGCGACTGAGCTCGTAATCTATGCAAGCATAGCGCCCGTTATAATCCGTGAGGAAGTTGCGCGGTGAGATGTCAAAGTGCGCGATGCGATGACGATGCATGAATGCGATATGCTGGAGGGAACTTTTTAGCATGTATACAAACTCGATAAATCATCTCCGAACCTCTATACAATGGCGCAAAGATCTCATAAGGCAGCCGAGACTAACTGGAGCTTCTGGGAACATATTTGCCGACCATTCCTCCATAACAATGAAACATAGATCATCCTGGGGAGCGTCAATGAAATCAAGGATAGCTAGATTTTGTTCAATTGTGAGTAGAGTTCAACTATCTGTTTGGGAAACTCACGTATACAGTGATTCGCGGGATCCCGCTGTTGAGCTGGCGCAGATAGATACCGGACGATATCAAGTTCCCTGCTATCCCGATGGACTGCCTTGACCATCACCTTCGTCCCATCAAGACAACGGGTGGCTCTGAACAAGCCTTCTCGCTGGTTTGATGAGTTATCGAGCGTGGCACCTGGTAACTTGTAGGACTTACCAGACCAATATCTTTGCAAAGAGCATCTTCGTCATTCCTCGCAAGGGCGCGGTGATAGCCGGATAAATATACGTGCACCCCTTGCTTCTCTGGGTTGCTGCAATGGCGTCGATAATAATCTTTTACATCACGAACAGTGTCCAGACGGTAGCCCCTGCGTTCGATGTGACAGCGGTATTTCGCCCAGTCAGGTGAAACACGAGCGTTGACTTCGTCTTCGTCACAGGAAGATAGAGACGAAGACGTGCTAGACGCCAAGGATTCAAGGTCCCATTCAGTGGATGAAGCCATGGTCAGATAATGGAGGATCAGTGTTTTTTTTGAAGGATAAGAAATAGCAACCGTCATGAATACCCACTGGGAAGTGTCGGACAACGCAGCAGCATTGCACCTGGACGCACGATTAAAACTCAATGCCGTGGGTGATATAAGACGACTTCGACTTGCGGAGTCGTCGGTCTGACGGAATGCGGCATGTCAATTGGCATTTCACGGCGAGAACGGTTCGACGGGTACGGTCGAAGAGATCAAGCGACAAGAAACCACTGCCAAAAGGGATGCAAAAATGCAGGCGTGCGATGATTGCAGGGGATTAGGATTAAGGTGATTATATTTTCGAGGATGTATCTTCTCAGGCCAACAGATGAGGTGTGAGTTCTCACCACAAATCCGTCCACTGCTCCGTTTACAAAGAACGAATGATTTTGTAACCGCATCTAATTAGGCAGTGTTTTCACCTTGTAGTAGCTCGAATTTGAATGGTGAAGCGAGCGGACCTCGCCAGATACCAAAATCGAAACATGCTGTGATGGCAGGTGGCAGGTGATAGGATCCGATTAAGTGAAAGGCAAGGGAAAATGCACAGTTGACAGATATTTTTGGGAGTTACTGGTTTGGGATCCCTCGATCAAGCTAAAGTTTGATGTCAACTCTGATCAGTGCTAGTATCAGGCTCCTTCCCACCGCTGTGTCGAGAGAGAGAGGCGGTCTACTAGTACAGTGATTAGAAAGCATGTGACTCACATACTAAATTCATACTCAGCTACAACTTTAATCCTCTCTCTCTCTCCACAGCGGCTGGCAGAAAACATTTGTAAACAATCGCCAGCCACAGCGGCAGACCACGCCGTGCTCAGCGGACTTCCAAAATCACTGAAGACATTCGACATTTTATTCTTGCTAATTTCTAGGGTTACCTCTTCCGAAAATGGACCCCTACAGACACCTACTTGATATGTTTTGCGGAGACATCAGTCTCTCGCAGTTTCTCGTCACCGTGCTCACAGCGCCGTGTTTCAATGACCACCCTACAGTTGCCGAGTTGATATCTCACAACGACGACATCATCCGCACGTTCTCGCGCCACGTGAAGTCACGCACTGCCTTGCTAGAGTGGGCAAGGACTACTGTCAACATGGACTGTGCTCGAGAGGTTCGAAAACTTGCCAAGATAGATAACGGATGGCAATTCGATGCGCTACATGCAAAGGCGGAGCAAATCGAGTGCTTCCGCATCGAGGAGATGGCAATGGAAATCGAGGCAGAGGCACCTGTACTGTGGGGGTTACTTGATGCCGTTTTATCTGCGGGTCGTGCGAGGACAACAACAAGTGCAGAGAAAGAGAATATGTCCACATGACGGGCAAGACTTCTGAACCAGAATAGATAATCTACTACGCATGCCCTAAAATATACATGATGTAAACCTGAGGTATTTCTTGGGTATTTCTATTGAACATTACATTTGTTTCACAGTCCGCTGAGCACGGCGTGGTCTGCCGCTGTGGCTGGCGATTGTTTACAAATGTTTTCTGCCAGCCGCTGTGGAGAGAGAGAGAGGATTAAAGTTGTAGCTGAGTATGAATTTAGTATGTGAGTCACATGCTTTCTAATCACTGTACTAGTAGACCGCCTCTCTCTCTCGACACAGCGGTGGGAAGGAGCCTGTGCTAGTATACTACTCATCTTTTAGTACATATATCACACGCATACGTGTCCAATTTATTCTGCGGTGCGCTCTGGGTAACAGGTTGCATAGTATAGATTAAAGGTTGCATAGTATAGATTTAAAGTCGCATTACTTAAACAACACAGACTCATCAATCTTCCTCTGTGTCACCCAGAGGAATTCGTGTATGGAACCCATTGGGGCCAACTGGCTGCTGGCTCGTCATCTCCCCAAGCAGCTGAGCTCCAGGCACCCCCGACGTCTGTAAAGTTGTACTCCAAAGCATCGCAGTCAATTGATCTGCACTGTTCAGTCCAGGTTCCCGCCTGGGCCTGTGCAGCAGATGCACTAGTCGATTTGTGAGGCGCCGTGGGAGGCTGAGTGAGTGCTTCCGAGGAACCTTGTAAGGAAAGCCCCACTGCTCGTACGGGTCATTTGAAGAGTTGTTTGCATCACGAAGTTTCATGACGTATGGTTTGATGCGTGGGTCCCAGAATACGGAGTGAAAGAACTGTGTCTTTTTCGACCCACTTAGCTGGAAGGAGTCTGTAGTCGCCTGCTCGTGTGATACGAATACGAGATTCCAGGGGCGGATGGGGGACGGCTCATAGGCTGTGCCTCTTGCAGCACTGAGCAGGAAGAGTAGGCCCTCGGGAGACATCGGGCGCGGGTGTCCATGCGTCACTTGAATAAGCCAGACCGTGGAGGTGCTATCGTTGAACATGATCGCATCAATGCCTGGGTGTACGAGCTCATGCTTTGGGGAGTGAAGGATGTTCGGATATTTCTCGGCTAGCGCCGCAAGTTCGTCTTGGGTGGAGTATGTAAAACTCGAGGGCAGTGCAGCCCGCTCTTCCTTGCTCGTGAGGTCAAGCTTGGCACACAATTTCAAGTCTTTGTGTGCTGGCTGACAATGTCCCTGTGAATCGGGGCACCCGAGTTCGAAGGCCCCTCCAAACCGGGACATAAGTGCTATCAACACCTGACGATAGAATGTCTTGCCCGACTCCTCGGTGTCCTGTGAGTTGAGCAGGTTATAGACAGCGTCCTTGGCAGTGGAGGGGTCAAACGAGGCGATCCCGTCTGCGAGGAGCCTGCTGGCAACCTGTGAGACCGGGTAGGACAGCGGCTCTGTACGGGTATCCCCAGGCTGTACGGCGAAAAGGTTACGGCTGTATAGGGCCCCACGCTCGCGCAATACGGGATGCTGAAACCAGAAATTATCGCGAGCACGCTCCAACTGGTTGACGTAATAATCAGCGTGGCTGGGGTGGTGAGACACTTCTAGGCAAGTGTGCGCGTTGGACCCAAAATGGGTGTAAGACCATCGCAGAGCCTCTGGATTGTGCTTTTCGTGCTTGTTTGCAGTAAGAGCACTAAGTAAAATAGTTAGTTATCATGAAGAACGCTGACAGGATATTTTTACCTCATCGCGACGATCTCGTCCCAAGTGCATGGCTTCATCCACAGCTGAAGAGCCACTTCATACCCAGGTGACCAGTCGACTTTGAAGCCTAGGCTGTCCGGCCAAAACGTCGTGAAGATGGCCTTGCCGCACGTGCTCCACATCAATGCCTGAGTGTGTGCGGTGTTCGGATGTGTGGTGGGATCTTCATGTGTGCTATCGACGAGATGCCACACATCTTCGCGTTGGAACAGGGGGTGATACTCGCTATTCTCTTGCGGGAGGGTGAAGAAACCGTCCTCGGTGAAGCACATGACGGATGTGTGTAGTTGATCAATTTGATATGTCACCGGTTGACGAGCGAGAAGTCGCTTGACAAGGAGATATGCTAGGAAATGTGTCTTTCCTAAGAATAGTTAGTTACATTGAGCAGCAGCGCCTGGAAGGAACTCGACTTACCAATACCTGCCGATCCATGCACTATGAAATTGCGCTCGATTGCAGAGACGTGTTTGAAGAGCTCATCATACTCTGAACGGATGACCATGGAAGTTGCTCCGTTTGGTAACGCAGCACCAGGACATCCAGATAAATTGATGGCGTCGAAGGTGAGTGGGTGTACCCTGTATTAACCTCAATGTCATTCCAAGACCAACGAAAGGAGATCAACTAACCTGTGGGAGTCCTCAACATCTAGAGCACAAAATTTTACCCCTTGCTTCACAACAGACTGGTCTTGTTGCTGCCAAAGGAAATGATAGAGGGACAAAAAAGCGGAGTGCGATTCCAAAAATGACATGTTATCGATATCCTGCATCATGGTTTGTGAACAAGGATGTGTAGATGAAGAAAGTGAAAGCCGTCGCCATTAAGTATGGCTGCATCCTCGGATATGACGGATGAATTGATTCAATTGATGACGGATGCACGGATGTCTTACTTTTAGACTCCGTTGTGTACTTGTATTGAATTCTGAAGCCGCTGACTAATCAATTGAATAGCACTACACAATTTGGCTCAACAGAAACTGTCAGTGTTAGTAGTCCTAAGTCGATGGAAGAAGGCACCAAGGGTAAGAAGACTATTTTCATTGGAGGAATTGGGGATGATGTCGACGAGACGGTGATCTACGAACATTTTGCTGCTTTTGGTATGTGTTCTGTTTCGCGACAACTCCACACTAAACGCTCCGAAACCGCAGGTGATATCATTGAAGTACAGCTACCGCCAGCACCGGCCAATCCATCAAAGCCGACAGGCAAGCCGACAAACATGAACAGTTATTCATATGCTGACTATCCGTAGAATTCAAACATCGTGGTTTCGCATTTGTGACATACTCTTCTCCTACAGATGCTCAGGATGCAATCGACAACATGGATCTCAATGAGTTACGAGGCAGGGTGCTGAAAGTCAACCAAGCCAAGCCTATGAAAGGCTTGCAGCCTCCAGATGGGAATAGAGCTAGTACGTACTATTTCCACAAGTTATTGCGACCCCCTCTCAGTCCTTCCTTCCAACAGTCTGGGAATCAGAAGAATGGTTGCAACAGCACGCGAAGCCATTGGCACAAAGTGGAGGTTAGCATTTTCGGGAATGCTCGTATCTTTTCACTGATGTTCCCTAGGTGTGCAAGGTCGTACGGCCCAACAACCCTCTTCTGCTGAAGACGAAGAACAAGCCAACGATGAAGGGCCAGATGCAATGGAAGAATAATCGTCATACCGGCCTCAGTCGTCATTTCATGACAAGTGGAGCGAACTGTTTCAGCGACCCCACCACCTTGTTGGTCTCGATAGCTTCCTCCCTCATACCTGCAAAAAGCGATGTTGCGGGATCGGAGACAGGGTAATGTTGGCATCAGGGAACGGGTTTGCGCTGCCAAGATACAAAAAATACAGATGTAGAACAATGATGTGATAGCGCTACTTAAGTAATTAATTTTCTTAGTACTCCTTTGACTGTGTGATGTCGGATTCCTCAAACTGCGCCCGAGCACGCTTGATATCCTCCTGCATGAATAACAATTCCTCCATACGAGCGAGCTTTTTCGCATCTGCCAACCTCGACAAAGCTCGACGAAGGTCTTCGATAGACAATCGTGTTTTCCGTTGTGGACCACCAGCAGTTTGACACTGCCCCAAGTTTTGTTTAAGTTTCGGCACTCACATGTCTGTATAACGCAATACCAAAAAACAAAGACACGCACAACATCTGCAATGAACTCGACAAGTATTTCTTCCATGACATTTACTGTGTCATTGGCGGGATTGCGATCATCGCCGAAACCATACATGAGGTTTTTCACTGGAGAAATCTGGCTGAAAAGCGTCCAATAAAGAAGACCCGACAGAACGCACGTTCTTTGGAAAAGAGGCCCTTGAAATTCGCCTGTTTTCTACTGCGCCCAGTACCTCCACTTGTAGTGGTGGCAGGAGCGGTTTCTCGGGCATAGGTTGGGGCATAGGATGTAAATGTGGTCGTCTTCGGGGTGGCAGCGACTGGAGTGGGTGTGGGTGTTGCGGCAGGCGGCGCCGCTGTCTGTACTGTGGGCCGTACTGCCTGTTGAGAGGGAGGCTGCTGCGGGATATAGGTGTATGGATATGGCCATGCACCGTAGCCAGTCACACCTGTGGCATAGCCTTGGTGGTAGGCAGGATAACCCGGAGTCTGAGGGTGAGCATATGCGCCCGGTGCGCCTGGGTGATAATAAGGATATGTTGTGCCCGCTGGATGCTGCCCTGGCTGATAATGTGAGTACGACATGAACATTGAACGCGTTCGTCCACAACTAAAGTTGATTGAAGGTGCAAAGGGAAAAGCTGCCGTGGGATACATTCCTATTTTGTGCACTGCCCCTATATAGGGTCCCAGCTATACGTAAAATTCATGTAGACAAACGACGGTCTTGGTACAAATTAGTGTGAACGAAGATGAAAATTAATTTACAGATTAAATATCCTGGTCGTCCTGATCGCCTCCTCTCTTTGAGCGTATTTCAAGATTCGTGGCTCTATCCATCATCTCCCGGACCCTCTGCCACTCGAACTCGATTGATCCACGCTGATCAAGCCAGTCCATCACTTTATCTGCATCTCGCATATCTTTGGGAGGTTCGATTCCCCCCGCGAAAGCGATTCGGACAAAACTACGATTATCATCGAGAACTTCGTCGATCTGCCGCAACAAAGAGTGATACAAGTGATACTGGCATTAAAGTCGTCAAGCAGTGGAAAAAATACTTCGAAAATATCTTACCTCCCAGTGACTGAACTCGTGGAAAACTCGTGTCCGGGCAGCGCAGAAGCGGCCGAGAAAAAATTGTTTGCCGGAAGATTTGTAACTAACATCATCAGAATCAATGGCCGATGAGCTCGATGACTCGTCCTCTGACTCGGGCTACTCGCAATCAGTTGTGTAAAACATAATTGGATGAGTTACAACATACCTCAAAATCATATTTGTCATATGACCTACCGCTCACTCGACCGATTAGTGTGGATATTCTCCCACCTAGATTGCAAGCATCGCATTGAGGAGCGCTGAACTTCATTCGTACTAATTCGAATTTGGGGTATCTTTCGAGCGGCCTCTTGAATTGAGGTTTCCAGACCGAGGATGTGACCAGAGAGTCTTTCATCCCAGATAATTTTCGTCGTGCTACTTGAAGTGGGATAGAGAAATATTCCTGCGCTGCAGTCCGCATTAGCGCTGTCTGTTGAATGATAATGAATATGCATACTTTCCAACATCTTCTTCATGAATGGGCGTCTGTCAGAACGAACAGCCATGTGAACAAACAACTGGCAGATGATTTTGAAGTGATGGGCGAGATCTTGATGGGTCTGTATGCTAAACTCCGGGGGTAGCTGCGTAATCAAAGCACCATGCTCATCATCGTCGACGATAAAGTCGTCATCGTCAACTGTTTTTTCATGTTCCTCGCTAGAGGACTCAGATTCTTGACCACGATCTGGCCGCGCACCCTTGAAGGGTCGCACCACCGGACTTTCAGCCTGAGGTGGCTCGGATTCCGACTCTGAGGATTCAAGTTCAAGAGTTATCTCTGAGCGTTTTTTGCCTTTGGAACCTTATAGAATATTCAATGAGATGAAATTTCACGCATCAGGGGTGTTGACCCACTCTTAAGCTTCTCAAGATGTTTTTGATATGTTGTTTTCTTGTCGCGAGTACGAAGACGGGACTCAATAATGTCTGTGAAAGCAGATGTAGCGCCGCAAGGAAGAAGATAAATAGTGCTTACAATTCTCGTCTACTTCGTCAATGACATCTCCCTCAGGACTTGGAGGCCTTGCACCCTTAACCAACTTTCGTCTGCGCGGCTGAGAGTCATCGTCCGAATCTGCTATTGCTTTCCTCTTCCTCTTCCCTTTCTTGCTTCCTCTCCAAACCGTAGGTATTCCAATACGATCTTCCATCGAGTCGTCACTTGATGCCATATCTGGCTGGTTGTCTGTAACGACGAGGGATTTCTTGAACCGTCTAGTGCTACTCGGTCGGCGTGGGGAATCATCGTCTTCATCACTGGCATCGACTGAGATAATTTCCGGTTCAAACTTTATAGCGCCAACGTCGCTATCTTGTTCCAGATCCTCACTTGCGTCCGAGTCGAGAGCGATAACCTTGTGCTTCCGCTTCACCAGTCTCTTCTTCACAGGTGCTGGTGGGGAGATTGGAGGTGGAGAGGATGGATATAGAAAGTCGTGTAGATGTGCCTGCTTCATCTTCTTCGGAGATGATGACTTGTTGCTTTTCATCGAGGCGTACTTGTGGTTGATGAATGAAGTGCGTAGATACAACCGATCTGCCAGGGGGAACTATAGTAATTAACGCTGTGGCTGTGGACCACATGTGATGACTAATCACTTTCATATCGAATTAAACTTTACGCACAGTTCGCTAAATTACCAACGAAAACTTCAATAGCATAGGCTGGACTCCGTTGGACCAGTAATATTCATAGGCTGCCATGGCCACACCGGCTCGAGCCTCTATGAAGCCGCTTACACCATTGCTTCGAGTTGATACTGAATCTCTCACTCCTCCATCCCATGTCAAGTCAGGTTATGATGGTTCTCCTGGCGGGTCAAATACTAGTGCCAGCCTTACACCTTCACCGTCATTTTACATCCCGCTTTCACCCAGCGTGGATAAATATTCTCCTTCAGCCCAATTAGCCAGAATGGCGCTATCGCAACGGGATTCTGCGAACCACGCCAGAGAGGAGTCGAAAAAGCTGGTGGGGTTGCTTCTTGACCAGCTTTCTTCCAGGACCCGTCCTCCCCCAATCTTCGATGCGTTAAATGTTCACGCTACTTCATTGACCGAGGCAGGTCTTGGCAACATAATTGGTGCAGTACGCAATGTAGTTAAACAGAAGTCACACAAACGCTCGCAATCCGTGAAGGAAGATAGTGACGATGAAGGGAGTGCCCATATTATTTTCTCTTCTGAAACCACATTTGACCTCATGGTCCAATTGAAAGATGTATTGTTATTTTCTGCTTCGCAGGGCTGGCAGGTATTTGACCAAGGGTATGAAATCATTGTTCCAGTGCTAGCCGAATCAACGCTGAAAACTCACATAGAGCTTCTGGATTGGATACAGATGCTGAACAATTCATCAAACCATTACCATTCACCATTCGCAGCTCTAGGAGAAGAGGTAGCATTGGCGGAAGGCGCTCAAGATCTCGTTCGCCTTCGTCAAAGGGACATTTGCAAGCTGCTTCGCTGATAACGATGTGCATTTCCATCCTTTCTTCAGTGATATTGGAAGACTGTCGCTTTCAAATTTCTTCGCCCAAACCATCGAAGCCTCCAAATGCGCTGCAAGCAGTGTGCCTTGACATTGCCCAATTTCTTGTACATGTCCACTCCAACGAACCATCAGTAATCTCCCGTATTGCATTTGCGATTCTTCCTGCATTCAGGACATTTCGAAGCGAGATGCATCCGCGTTTACTGTCCTTTTTTGACAGTGTGATACTCAGGGGAGTGTTTGAGGATCTAAATCGTTTCAGGGGATACGAGTCTACAGATGTTTCGGGTACGTTCAGTCAGATGAGTTTGGACGATGGGGAATTTACCGAGAGCAAAAGATGTAGTTGTCGTCAGTCATGGCCAAGGAAACCCTGTTTCCATTCAAGTTGAAATGGCCCTTGACGACGAAGAGAGTTCATCTCCCCACACAGCTTCGTGGCAGCCTTGGAGGTCTCTCCCTTCTGCGAGCCATCCCCGTATCCAGACCACAAATGCACCTCTACAGCCTTTGCCTGTATATTACCTGGGCTCCATCACCGCTCCGCTGTTGGCCGCTATTCTAGAAAACATCGATACTACTTCGTTGCCACCCGCATATAGCTTATGCCGGCTGCTTGATACCATAGTCAGCTCTAAGCCGGACTCGTATTTGGATGTATTGGAAGTGATAGCATATCATGTACCTCAGAGTCGCCGCGCTGCTCTAGGCTTGTTGGCAACTTTTTGGCCACGGGCTCTTGGGCATGTCGTCATCAGCAAGTCTCTGCCTGTCCTTGGTCAGGGGGAGCAACCTTGGACAGGGAATATGCCTAATCCTCAATTGCAATCAAGCACTTCCTGTGCACACGATTTCGTACCATGGAGATTCCGGCAGTCGCAGCAGCCATCGGCATTTGACGAAACCTGTTCGAGTTATTGTCAATCATGTGCCTCCTCTATCATGGGATTTGGACTTCTCTGCTGTGGATGCATGTGCGCCGTGCATTTCGATTGCTACGACTACCCGGAAGGCAATGTTCAACATCAGTACGCCGTGCTGTCCGATTCGGGAACTCGGAAATTGGCTGTCCACCGTTTTTGCCTCATTCCCCCATCTAAGCGGGACGCCGACCTCATTACTGTGAAACGAGCTCACCATATTTTCAGACACGTCAATCTCTTTACCCTGCCCATTTGCTTTCATTGTTTTCTGCCGATATGGGGTTGTCAGGCGTTCCACTGTACGACATGCAAGCTTTTTATGCATTTAACATGCCTCGATAGACCGCTCGCGATCTGTGGAATCGTAGATATCAGTTCCGTTCATATGGCGATGTCATTGGAAAGCATCAGTCGCACATTTGCGGATTACTACGGAGATCTCTTCCTCTCCTCCGAAGACCTGGGAAAGCGGAGTTTCGAGGATATCTCTGTATCGTCTGCCATGCTCTGGACGCAGTTGCAAATCTATAACAATGGACTTGCCCTCGGTTCATTTGTCCTAGCTTCAGATGATCATGAAGATACAGCCAAGGGATTCGAGTTGCAATTTCTGGTTGAACTTTACGAAGCTTACTTATCCTCCGGAAAACTGCCCGTCTCTGCGACTCTCGAAGAATACCTAGAAGCTAACAAACACAATCCATCCTCTTCGGCGATCATGTTTGATTGGTCAACTCTAGCTTACATCGCCTCCACCATCAAATCATCGTACGACGTACAAACTTCGCCGTCAGGTGCTTGGCCGGACTTACATGGGCCTGGCGACATTATGGCAACACAGGATGGCAGTGATGCAGCACGTCATCCATTCGAGGTCGCCACTTTGGGGCATCTCCGTAATTCCCTGGGATATGAATTTAACATGTTGTCTGAAGGTCCTGCGCGTCACTGTCTTTCTCATCTCCACAAACTTGGCTTCTTCACATTCGCAGATCTCCCTATATGTGTACCCGAGCCTGCAAAATCCAGCCAACACTGCTACTTCCCACTGCCGCTTTGCTTTGATTTGTCTGTTGATGTGGAAACGCTAGTGTCAGCTATCGAGGCTTGCCTTTCAGATTTGGACCTTTCGGTCAACGAATGCGGCTTTTTGCTCTTGGTGAGGCGCTTCTGGCCCAGCGGGCTGGCATCGGATTATGCACTGCGCAGGTTATCTTATGCTGTATTATCCTGGATCTTTGCTGAGGTATACCAGTTCGTTAACAGCAGGCACAAGATTGACTTTGTTTTCCAGGATGACAGTTTGGCAAATATTCTTCGTGATTTCATCCCACAAGGGATTAATCTCCCAGGGATGAGGAGCGGATCCGATGCTCCTGTGTGGCCAACAACTCATGACGCGCGTCGCGCACCAAGTAGCTCCGTCAACAATGGTGGAGACTATGTCGCAGCCAGGCGTTCTTTGCTTTCAAGATATGCTACCCGATGGCTTCTAGCACTACATGATCAAGATTTTGTCGCGTATGCCCGATTATTGTCTGATATTATCCAGGATGTTGCTTCGCGTCACGAACTCCCATTTTTCAATGCACACGAAGTCCGTGCCACTCCCATAAACGTATAGTTTACAAACTAATTTGGAGGCCTGACAGTCGTCGTCGACCGCGGAAAGATCACTGCGCTTTATCATAAGACTGTGCAGAGCTTCAGTCGACTTCACAGCACTTGATGATCTATTTTTCACGTGGCTTCAGACCCTCGCACCTGAGGTGCTCGATACAGCGGTACGGAATGTGATCCTTGTTGGCTCAGTGACCAATGCTCATTAATTCAAAGTCTCTTCCAATTCTGCAACGTCTCCTCAACCGAGATTCAACTGAGAGCACATCTCGCCACACCACATTTGTCGATCAGATTTTTGCGCAAGTCGATGGGCACGTAGCGAAGCTATCTGATCCATGGGGCGTAGTTCGACGAGCAACCAAGGAAAACGGGCTTTTGGACAGCCTCCGCTGGCTGAGATTATTTGCTCGTTCGGGTGTCGACATTAACGTGCCAATATTTGCCGAGTACAGCGAACTGTCGCGGAAAGGTCTCGTGACCTTGAAGCAGGCCTCGGTCTTCGCTGAAGCCACCTTACTGTCCGTGTGGACGAAATCGACGGGCCGACAAGATCTACAGAAATTGATCTCAACTATGATTGCCAGCTTACAGCCTGCTATCCAGAGTGCCCTCCAATCCTCAATTGACAATGCTTCATGGTGGGATCACCGGATACTAACTACTTATGCTGCCTCATCACTCACAACATGATTTAAGTGCATCGACGTTCATCAGGCAATCCCTCGCTACTTGCCTGTTGCTTTACGGATGTGATCGCGCCTTGCTTACTTCAAACGAAATGGTGACAGAAGAAGATATCAAAAATCTTCCTTCAAGGCAAGTTAGACGGACCATGTTCGGCTCGTGGGTCAAAGCTGACCAAACACCAGGAGAAAGCAGGACACACGCATGGCTCAGACTACCGACCCCATTATCATCGATGGCGAACTGATGCTCGTTCTCAGTACTCTCGTTGCCACCGGCATGGAAAATGTCGTCTGTCTCATTGCAAAATTCCTACACTCTTTTATCATGCATGCCTCGCTTCTTGAGGCACATGAAGTTGATAACTTCGTGTTCCGCAATGGGAGCACCCTATATCCATGGTATGCACAATTAGATCTTAAGGTTGTGATCGGCCAGACAATTTCTCCTTAAAACAGTATCTGGCACTTTTATGGGATCCAGCATCATGAGATCTCAAGCATTAGGACCGCCTTATTCCTTAGAATATTGATTGTTGATCCACAGTCATTTCATGAGTTTATGTCTTTGATGAGCGGGCCAACAGTAACATGGGACACCAGGTATCTACATTCTTGTCGCCTTTGAGATGCGAATAACGTGCTGGCAACTAGACTCCTGGCCCTGGACAGATATTTTCGCATGGTACTAGACATCACTAGTCCCGACTTCGTGGTTGAAGATCGACCCTGGAAACACAGTATCATTGACCTCTTCTACCACGCATTTGAACCGCTCTGGATTGACGAGAAGGTATGCTGATAAATTGACATCAGCACCTGACTGATACAACCCTTTCCAATAGGAAGAGGTCAGGACAGCAGTCAACACTTGGTTGCAGACATTGCTTTCGGCCCATTTGGATGCCATTGCATCATGTTGGAATGATGCCTTTCCCTACCTTCCTATGTCAAAGCGTCTCCGACTGGTCTCCTTTCTCCTTCAACTCCAACCACATTTCCCGACGTGGAGAGGTGCTAATGTCCAATTTATCACCTCAATTCTATTGATATTAAATATGAACTTGACATAGTGCTTTCCTGGAGCACAATTATCGAGACGCTGCTCGAATACGATTACTTGCAACATAATAGCAACGATGAAGATGGCCCTGCCGCTGCTCACCTTGTTCGTCGACATATCTGTTTAATCGATCAAGCTTTCCACTAACCATGCATACCGGCAGGAAATGTACGGGTTGAAGACTCAAAATGATGCCCATCCGCGAGATTTAGACCCAGAAATCCTCTCCATTCAGGTGCGAGGGGCTGCTATTTCATCTTTGTTTCTGTTTGACTCCTCGAGCAGATATCGATTGCGTTACTCGGGTTGCGTATGATGAAAAACGGAGTCGAGATCGACTTCACGTCATGCCTGAAGTTCAAGTTATATCTGGCCAAGATGATTGGCTTTAGTGGAGCGCAGATGGTCTCTGCAATCAACGGGCGGGCGTTCTCAATTCACTTAGATGGTTTCAGTGGCATTCCACAACAGTCTTTGTCGTGTGTGAACGAATTTGCACGCGTCCTGGATGCCCCCCATCCATTTGACCTGCCGCCCTCCCTTATGAATAGTCCGTTTACCGAAGATGACAGACCTTGTCGCGTGCTTATTGGGTCCATTTGGATGGATGTCGTGCTGTGTGCTTTCTGCGCCATAGACGAACCACTCGAGCTCCCAGCTCTTACCTTGAAGAGCTTGCTGGAAGCACTAATGGCAATGATTTATAAGCATGACTTCGATAGCCCCGCGCTCAGGCATCTCGATGTTCTGCTCCGCAGGGCATTGAAGAAGACCTTAGACCTACTGTTGGTTGATCTGAGCTATGATTTGCGCCAAGTGGCATTATCTGTGATAGAGACATACATCAAGAGGGGGTCTGCCATATCTGGCGCGCTAGTGACGTGAGTGATATACCTTCCAACTTCCTTGATAGCTAATGTAAGGTTGCCTATAGTGAATCAATTGAACGTGCTGTTGCACTGATTGCATTGTTGAAACATAACACCGAAGATATGTTAGTCACTCAAGCAAAATCATTTATCGAACATACGCTTGTCACGTAAGGTGGCTTTCACTGCCTTTTCCCTACCTACTGACAACCTCTAACTCAGATTGGCACCAAGTGGAGTGTTCTGTAGTCTGTGCAAAGTATGTTGTCCGCATGATGGGAAGGTTTAAAACTGACCAACATGCATATAAGCGCCCGCTGGGCTCAGATTTTTTTATTGTAATAAAATCCATCGTAGAAGATGAATCCCGCAGGGCGCCCTCTTTACAGGAAAGCCTGCGAGAAGTTCTTCTGCAGAGTATCGTGACACAGCCTCCAGACGTGGATTGGAAAATCAATCATAATATTGCTTCAAACGTGAAGGAATACACAGAGTCAGTCTATTTTGAAGGGCTCAGCAAATGGTTAATCAAAGGTAAGAGATATTTTCCCCACTTCTACCACTCGTGCCAATTGGATTTGCAGACCTCATCAATTGGCTTACGGTGACGGCACGCCGAGCATCGGCTCTGGGAAACAACGCCGGATTTGACTCCAATCTCCTGCTGTATATTTCCGCAACTCTTTTGCAGTATAACAAAGCACATACCGAGGTAAAAAGTCCTACAACGTTCTTGACCCAAACCAATCAATGATCATTCTTGATATTTCCTTTAGGATCTCCTGGAGTGCACAGAAGCGGTACTGAGGGTCGCATTATCGAGGTCCAATGTGGAGAAACAGAGTCTGATTCGAGCATCACACGCTGTCAGTTCGCTCAGTGACACATCTCTAAATTCAAAGCAAGAGTTGGTTTCTTCTAACAACAATCAAGTAACGCACATCTTGTTGGAAGTGCTGGAGGATGTTTTTCGAGCCAGAGCACGAGTCACACCTTCCACTTTGAATGCGATCATCGAGGTATTTGTGTCCTTTGAAAAGATGTGCTCCATGATCTGATCATTGCCTTAGACGATTCTTTGCACTGATGTCCGAATTGTTGGACTACGACAAGTGGCGTGCAGTGGGCTTTATTTTCTACACAATCATGCCTGGATGGTTTCTGAGTCGAGCGCGGAGTTATCTGCCTCGATTTCCGTTTCACGATTGGTCCTCTATGCTGTAGATGTTGGGCGCGCGTCGCTTTCAGAGATGATTGCCGAAGGTTTCGAGGTACGCGCTCGATGCATATAATGGACCCGAATTCAACGAACTTCACCAGAAATCCACACAAGCTGGCACACTTGTCCGTGCTTGGAATATTCTACTGCTCGGTGTGCTCAGTGACCCTGCTGACACACACATACGAGTCTTATTACCACAGTTAAATGTTTTTACGGCGGCATATTACAGGTGCTTGGGCACATATGTGCTTGAAGGGACGACGCCTTCCGAATCTGTTGTGGCAGATGTGGAACACGCTTTCATAGCCCTCAAACTGTGGCTGCTACTTGCTCAAATGCCGCTTGCCAACCCAACGCGAGAGTCACCCAGCGTCAAAACCATTTGGAACGAGTTGTGGCCTCCATTCGAAGCGCTGGTGAATCTCTTCAAAGCTGATGGTGTCCCGGAAGATCTCTTGGTAAGCATTCGATATGTGACCTCTGTCGTGCTGATGCAGTGTCAGCAGCCACTGGCCACGACTATATGGGCTTCAGTAGCAAACCTATTTCTCTTTGTGCTCCAATCACGCTCACCTGTAGGGTTGAACACCGTACCATGTGCGGTAATACTGAATCGCTTGCGTGACTCTGGAAGACGAAACTCCGCACTTAACAAGGCATGCTCTGCTGTCTGTCTTGCCTTTAAATCATGCTTATTTTGTTCGTATGTAGCTATCCCGGGCTCTAGACGGAGAACTTTTACCCGAATTGCTGCCGAGCGCGGTCATTGCTCAAGCCAAGCAGGATGTTGAGAATGCAGAGAAGTTGCGAGTGTTGGAAAGCGCGCAGCGACCTGTAGAACGTAGAAGGGACATGCGGATTCCTACGTAACCCTCACACAACATCAGTTTTGCAATAGATTCCAGGGTGCAGGAAATTAATGAATCTGAGGAAAGGTCGACAAAAGGAGAGGTGGCGGATATGCATATCTCTGAGTGTCAGGCTGCCCTGAGTTTCGCTTTTTGTGCCTTCTTTCTTTTCTCCTTCCTGATCGTAGAGCCAACGAAGAAACCGATACCCGAAAGTCCAACCACGAGCACAAATGCTGGCAACCGTATTGCCCATTCGCGTGCAGGAAAATAGTTGTGTATGGGGCTGGATGCGTCAAAAAAGGGCTGAAAAGGGCGAGTAACTGTTAGCTACATGACTTGTCTAGCGGAAGCCTGGTGAACTGACGAGTAAGATTGCCCATGTTGTGTAGTACGTGAACACGAGACCAGCAACCAGCAACATCACCGCCCCAAGAGACTTGTCACTTGCACCCTTGTATGGTTGCCCCCATTAGCCGACCTTAAAACATCACATACATACTGCTCACCATTGCAAAGTCAAACCCACTTGGAAGTTGAATCTAAGGTCAAGTGCAATTATAAGGAGTAGAGCAGTGCGATTCTGGAGTCGGTCAAAAGTCGAAGTTGGTGGGTTGGCGGACCGGCGGAAAACACAACCCTACATACATAACACGAGTGCGTAGTTTATTTCTGAGTCAAAATCATGCCAGCTCATCATCAACGTTTACGAGTAGCTGAGGACCAAGAGAATCCAACTTTCGTGCTTGATGATCTGAGCTTGTCACGAACAGCTCAAGGCATCCCATGAACACTCATGCATTCGCAGCGCTTGCGCATATCCCAATCCTTGTCCTCCCAGTGGGCCCAATACCCCGTACTGCCTTTGAGAAGTATGCGGCGGAGATCAGGACGTTCGATTCAATTCGCTTAGGTGACATACCTACTGGCATGAAGGATGAGCGAGGTATGCGAGCCATTTTTTGGTTACACGACAATTGTTCATGGATCCCCAGCTCGTTTCATGCCAAATCCACTTTCCAGTGGTTATCTATATCTGAGCTACCCATCTCATCCTGCTCCTCCTCGCCATATGTCGCTGTCTCTGTTCCGACCGTCTCACTTTACGCTAGGCATAATCGGTGTCGCCGCGTGTTCATCTTCATATTCCCTTACTTCTGCTCTTGAGCAATTCGATAAAACTGTGCTTGACATCTCTCCGGAAGGTTCAACATTTCCCCTGGCCAAAGTCTGCTTTGCCTTTGAGGATGAAGAAAGTGCTGGGAGCACTGGTCTCGGAGACACGTTACCTGGGATCGTTTCGATTCCAAGCGTGATGGGGAACAAGAAGCTTTATATCGGCACTCTGCTTGCTGATTTGTGTTCTCACATTCTAGCTGAACTTGGTCGTGTGGTATGGATCAACATTCAATACAGAACCTCAAGGACACTACTAACGGGATTATAGTATCACGTCTTGGAGAGTCCCATAGGAAATGAGTATTTGAATTCTGCTCTTTTCCCGACACTCCCTTCTCCCTCTGAGATGCCGCTTTCTCTCAGTTCCGGGAATCTAGGATATCCTTCATACTCGAGTCAGCCCGAACTCGATTCATCCGGCCTCGCAACACCAGGTATTCAGATCAAGCGCAGCTCGACTGCTGGACCTGGCATCAGTCATACGGCATCCCTTATACAACGGCAATCCACACTTGGTTCCCCCGCGGTTAGGAAACGCGTCAGTGCAGTCGGTGCCGTTTCGTCACATGGTAGACTTTACAAGGTTCTTGGTGATTTCTTCCTCTTGGCTGGCAGGACAGAAGATGCATCGTTGTGGTCCGTGTCCTCTATTCTTGTCAATCTATCATAGTTGAATTTTCCCAAGGTATGCAGAAGCTATCGTGCTGTTCAAGACCGGGCAGGATCCTGTATGGCATGCCTCCGTGTTAGAAGGGATGGCAACTGTTTTTGTTCTAGATGCATGGTCGGCTGGCCAAGGCTTGGTAAGTCAGCTATCGCTCTTGGTAAGCGACACTGAAACCGTATGCAGCAATCCTCTGTTAGCAACAATAGCGTCAAAGAACCTTGGGCCGACATATATGAACAACTGTCTCAAGCTATAGCTCTTTATCACAAGGCTTCTGTGCCTTCTGACCTTAGTCAGGACCACTCACTACTGGCCCTGACATACTGCACAACTGTTATGCGTCAAACATCCCTCCTTTTCTGCACCTGGTCTACCAAGGGATGGGGTGCTTTAGCTTTTGCTTCAATGCTACAACCAGGGTCGACCTCATACACGCAGAAGACGACGTCTGATAGCTCCTGGACAAATCTGGAGCGCATAAGTATCGTGTCAGGCGTGTCTCGTTCACAGATAGCGAACACCGTGTCGCAAGCGCACGGACCGTGGTTACTGCATCTTGGTCCTCATGAGCGGCTTACCATTTTGCAATCTATGGCGAGCATTTATTCATCCCTTGGATACAGGCGGAAGGAAGCCTTCATTCTACGCGAAGTCATCAGCTGCATTATGGATCTCATTGTTTGTGGCCGGGAAGAAAATGATCTTCTGCGGAAATCTGAGGCTGGAAGTGTAAGCACAGGCAATCGCTCCGAGAATAGCGACGAAGTGAGCATAGTTGGGAAGGGGGCTGTTGGCGTGCGACAAAACGAGATCCTGGAAGGCAATCAGAGCATCTTGAAACTCCTCGTCCGTGCCTGCAAGGTCCTTGGCGTTGATCTGGAAGCGGTCGGTGTCGCAAAAACAACAGACGGTACCAGGAGCGAAGTAGGGGGTAGGGATAGCGGCGGCTCCGCGGTGGAGGACCTAGAGCGCCCGGTAGATGCGGCAAAGGAAAGCTTCGGGTGGCCAGAACTTCAAGTTGGAATTATTCGCGAGGCTATTGCTGTAGCAGAGGCACTTCCCGGTGAGTAGTATTTTCCACGAGAAAACAGTCTCTGAGGCAGCCCCAGATCCGCTCGCTGTGGCGCGAATATCACTGTCTGCGTTGAGAACAATGCATTCCGTGTTGGCCAGTAGTGATCAATACCATCTGTATCAAACTGCCGGACGTGCTCTTGCTGCTATGCGCCGGCGCGGTGATGCACCTGCGGTTGAATACTGGGCCGGGCACCCTATCATGAGTATCACATTGCTGCCGTATGTGACTGTTACAAACGGCATAACCATGTTAACTCGCCTTTACAGGTTGGCCTTGCATCGCCTACCAATTGAAAATCCTTTTTCCATATTGACTGCAAAATCATCTGCCACAAATTCACTGCTTAGCGGGATCACTGACCCTTTCTTATACAATCCCAGGAGGACGTCAGGACCGCAGGTCAGTCCCTTTTTGCCATCAGGGAGGCGTGTTTTCATCGCGTGTTCGGGATATTCATAGAGCAAGAACTTGATTGTTCAAGGTGAACCTATTGAACTCACGATCACCTTACGAAATCCTTATGTGTTCGATCTGGAAATCCAAAGTATTTCGCTCAGGTATAGTGTTTACTGTTTCAGTCGACCAATGATTTAATCGTCAGACCCTCAGCACAACTGGCGTGGAGTTTGAATCTAGTCCAGTCTCAGCACTCGTCATCCCTCCCAATACACTCTATCCAATCACCATCATTGGCACTGCGAAAACGCGAGGAACTTTGGTTTTCCGAGGATGCATTGTTCAAGCCCATTGGGGAGCTCCAAAAGAGTTTCTATTACCTGTCTCGACTGATGCCGATCAGAACCTTTATGCGCGTCGTCAAAGTGCTGTGAAATGCGAAAGCGGTCGCGCCAAGTACTGGGGCGTCGACTCTCGTCCGTGGGAGAAGGATGAGAGGCGACTTAGCACCCCACTCCCATCCCTCAAGAAACCGCCTCAATTTTTACAATGTGTCGTTGTTCCTGAGCAGCCCCTCCTCCGAATCAGATGGACGTCGCTCACACACGGAGCAGTCATGCTGTACAATGGCGAAGAGTATGTACACTTGTTCGTCTTAATATTTGATTGACTGATGTGCTGCAGATCGACCATTCGCTTGACTTTGGAGAATATTTCCGCATTGCCGATTGATTTCCTTCGGTTATCTTTTGAAGACTCCACCATTGGTCCCGCGCAGGAAGCCCTGTCTGAAGGAGGACTCTCTGTCTTTGAAACATATGAGACCGAATACGATCTTCTGCATCGAAAGGCGTTTTCTTGGCGCAATGAGAAGGAGATCACCAACATTTTGCCAAATCAAAAGGTTGTTCTTTCTGTGACTTGTGTGGGGAAAGTTGGATGGTATGATTCTACTGATTCCTCGACCTTGTATTGGCACTGAAATCATCGTCAGTGCACATGGTACTGTCCACATTGCATATTCCCAGGTCAATCGAGAACACGAGGAACAGGTGCCCGCACCTGAGGTGTTCTACACTCGGCAGTTATCGTATCCGGTGACAGTGACCGTTTACCATATGCTGGAGTGTCATGATCTGAGACTCATGCCAATGGTTGATGTGAACTATGATGATCTTGGTTCCGGGGCTAGCCATTCCGTGATACACCTCCTTCCAGAAATTGATGATCCGGCAGAATGGTGCATGTTTGCGATTGACGTCCGTAACACATATGGGCTCCCGTTCGAGGTTACTTTTGAACGTGAACAAGCTGGTAAGCTTAGGATTCCCATACATCCTCCCAAAACGCCTTCCTGATGCTGAAGTTCCACAGGAACACAAAATGCAGTTGTTTCATCAACCGTTCCTCCAGGGTCAATGTCGTGGTAAGTCGTTCACGAAATATCTATGGACGTAGCCTCACACTACGTATATCAAGTATCATGCTTCCGGTCAAGAAGTTCAGGCTAGCAGATGATCAGATTTCGCAACCCATACCGACATTATCAGACCGTCAGTTCGTCGTCGGGAAGTCCAAGCTATCGATAGAAGAGGAACAAGCTCAGCGAGAGCTGTTTTGGTATCGTGAAGAGCTCTTCAAGATCGTTTCCGCCCGATGGAAAGAGGTCAACTATTCTTCACATAGACTGTATTTGTCGCTGATGTTTACCGGTTTAGACGAACGGCGATAGAAATGGATATCTCTCGCTGCGACAACAACGGTTGACGCTCCCGATGTTAAAGGCCTTGCGGACAGACAAAGTGCAAGTTGATTTGACGCTGATGGTGAACAGCCCGGACAATTCACCCCAAGAACTTGACTATAATGGAGGCAAATACATTGCCAGTCCAAATGAGATGCTCTACCTTCGCGTCGAGGTCGCTAATTCATCATGTTCGTGATTTCTCGGGAATTTCTCATTCAGCTCGCTTACTTTGCCCACAGCATCGCCTCTTGCTATGACACTAGACTTGATTTTTGATCCAGCTGAACAGGTCCTTTGGGAAGGTGTTTTGTCCAACATGGCAATAGGGAAGCTGAAACCCGACGAAACCAAGACCGTAGAAGTGCCACTGTGCTTCCTCTGCACTGGTCGTTTTGAGATTGGGGCAGAAGTACGGATAATGGGAGCTATGAAAGACAGTCGGGCTGGTGCAAGTAGAATTTGCATCTCTGTTAGAGAGGACGGATAGTACGATTACACTTAATTCTCGATTTCTCTTGATGTAACCTGCATATAATCTTACGCTGTCCAGACCTTCGCAATAAGCTCCGTCAGCCCTATACGAATCCAAGTCAGATAAGGAAAGATGACAAGGAATATTTATCGCACCAATATCATTTGTATTGAACTGGTAAACGCCGACCAGCACGCCGACCGTCGCTGTTCTCAGTGTCCAGCTCGCAATAGGGCCAAGGATGGGGAATTTGCGTTTGTGCAGGTAGTCCACAATCATTGAGTCGAACTAGCATATAGAAGGTAACATTAGAACTTTGCACAACACCGACTCTATCGCTCACGCACCCCAATATGAGAGTGCATCACTAAGCTGAGACCGAGCAGTCCGTCAAAGACTGGGTAAGATGACCCAGAGGTCACAAAAGCCGCTGCTGTCATGGGAACGAGGGAGGCAGCAAGAAGTCGCTCGAATGCCCAGTGATACGAGCCGTGTGTCCTTGATGGAGGCGGGAACTCGACAGGGTCGTTGACTGTGCCCTTGATGATAGCTGTCGAGTATGTGCGTAAGCTTGTCAGGCATCACACAGAAGGACTCGTTAAACATACGTCCACCTGGCACATACTGTGTAGTGGAGCTAGCTCTCGCTTTGGGATGCAATATGAGTGAGGAGAAGGCAATGATTGAATCTGTCCATACCTTGCAATGCAGATCGCAAGACATTACGGCCGGTAGCGGAAGTAAAGGTCCTGGGTAGCGTTGAGCGAAGGAGTGTAGACGAAGCCATTGTCTCCGGCGGTGTCAACGATGCTAGAGAAAGCAAATAAAAATATTGGGCAAGGCGGGGCGCGGAGGAGTGTGGAAGGCTTGTCAAAGCGCGAATTTCCATATATGGACATCAAGGAACGAAATGAAAAAATTAGTCCCACCGAGGATTGAACTCGGGACCCTTGCATGGAATGTAACCTCATAAGTACAACGCTCTGACCACTGAGCTATGGGACTATCGGTTAATGATGGCACTTTGTTTGTTCTTATGTAGAGCACTGAATATATATCTGAAAAACTCTGGTCAAAAAAATAATACAACATCTATGGTTCGGGGATAAGAGGCTCTTCCTCACAACCAGATGGTGAGATCCGAAGGAATCTGTTTCCTACTCTTCTTGCTTGCTCCTCGGAATGGGTGATCCAGACTATCGCCTTCAACCCACTTTGCTGAGACTTGAGGTCATTCAGGATGTACTCTTCGACAAGCGTAGTCGAGTGTTGATCGAGAGCTGAAGTTGGCTCTGGAGAGGTCAAAGCACATCTCAGTCGAAATACAAACAACGTGATAGAAATTGAATCTTACCGTCAAGTAGAAGGACTTCAGCCGTGTTCAACCCCATTGCAGCTGCCAACGCTATCCTTTGCGCCTCCCCACCACTCAAGCTAGTCCAGTTCCTGTCCCATAGCTCATCATCGACGTCCCACCCCCTGGAGATCTCCATAGCGCGAGCGAGATCAGATTCCGAGGTCGATTTACGGGACTGGAAGGACGTGACTGTCGCCATGAAGTTGCGCGGGGTGCCTGGCAGCAAAGCGGGCCTCTGAGGCACGTAGAATACCCGCGTTCTAAACGCGGGCACACCTAGAAACACAGTACACCTTCATGAGCTTCCTGTGCGAGTGTTTGCGACTAGGCTGAATCAGGGGTCATGCGTACCATGTGCCTTAGCTGTCCTGGCGGTGAACATCACATGTCAGACGTGAGAGAAGGCGACGTGGAGGGTCTAAGGAACGTACCGTCCTCTGTATAAGATCTCCCCGTCGTATACATTCAGATGGGCGATGCACTTCAAAAGTGTAGTTTTCCTAAGTCATGATACATGGGTTGAGCTTCCGAACGAAACACCACAGTGAGAGAAGGTAATGTACCCTGCACCACTCTTGCCTTGTAGAACCATGATATCTCTCTCGTTGACATCGAAGTTCAAGTGAGAGAAGATGATATGTTCTTCGTCCTTCTTGCAGGCGACGTTGCGGGCTTCAATCAACTTTACCATGATGAGTTTCTACAAGCCTTCGATGACCTCAGCGGAGTGTGTTGGTTTCTCGCAGGCGGTCGCTTCCCATCACTAAGCACCACACCATATTTTTGTGCGCGTTCGGATTGGGGCGCGCTTTCAGTACTGCTACGTAATGCACTCTCGTCAAACCAGATATTCTGTAGAGATGGAGGTGCTGGCTGACGATCACACTGGTACTGCAGAAACCCATGAGAAGAGATGTATGCCGATGATAGGGTTCGAAAGTACGTGTCTAAGTATAATTAATTCAATGTTGAGGGGGCATACCCATCTCTTCCGGGGTCAAAGTAGAGCTCTCAATCATCACACCGACACCAACCTTGGCAGCATTCTGAGTTTGCGAAATGTAAGTTCGGACAACATCGCAGTGAAGTAGGAGACACTTGCCTTGAAGTGATCAATCTCACCCGCTACCAGGAACGCAAAGGTTGGAGCAAAGCGTTGTTCAAGCAAAGCAGAAACTTTGCCTGTTGAGTCCAACTGTGCTCTGAAGGTTGCCATCCGGAGGTCGTATTTTGCACCGAGAGTTGCAATGGCATCTCTTCGTTGGGGAGAAGCCATGAGCTGAAGATCTGCTGCGACCTCTACTTTCTCGTGTAGCTTCTGCCAGTACGTAGCCTGTAGAATACCCGCTGGTTGAATTTGTGCGGTAGCGATCCAATTTTTGTCATCGCTTGTGACCTTGGCTAGATATGACGTCGTGAACTCGGACATATCAGGAGTTGGCCGTTGGTAAAGTGACTCCACGCCCAACGCAATGTTTTTTGTCACAGACTGGAGGTAATTTCCGATGTATATGCCGGTGAGATCCGTTGGCCATGGATTGACAGCTTTCGCGTTCAAGGAGTAATCTTGGCCCTGGTAATCGTGCTCCAATTGAACCATGCTGTGGCCAGCTTGTGATGAAAGCTGTGGATGAGGATGTGAGAACGAACACGTGTGACGATGGGATAGGAAACCAACCTGCGTCTGGATCTTTGTGATAGAGTTTTCGGCCCACCCTTGATTCATACGTGCGCTCACATTGCCCTCGTGGTCAACGCTGCCTTGGAGGAACATCTGCGGGGCAAGGATCAAACAGAGTGAAAAGGCAAGCAAGCCAAATTAGCTAACATCGTTGTTGGCAAAGACAGCACCAAAGTTATATGATGGTGTTGAGACTTGCGACCCGAGAATGAAAGAGTGTGTGACCTGAAATGCCGGATTCATTGATAAACTCTTCGTGAGATCAGCCCTAGCGCCATCGAATATGAAGTTCGTCAAGTGAGTCGCTATAAAGTGGTCAACATGATTGGAAGATCATGCAACAAAAGGAAAACGCGTACACTTGACCTCCTTCTGCAAATTTTCGACTGTTCCCGGGTTTGGGAGATCCAATGACTTACGCCATTGTGAAAAGCGACTGAAAACGCTTGTCAGAGGAGAAAGGGCAGACGGGTAGGATGACTTTGGTGCCTGCGGCACGGACGAGGGTGACGGGTCAACGGAGGCATCTTGTGCAGGAGGAAATGCGGGAGACGCCATAGAACAACAGAACACGTCTGTAAACTGAAGTGACGAAAGCTTCAAAAAAACCAAGTGGAACAAACACTGACAAATTCGGTCTCAGCATTCAGAAACGTTCTCTAATTGGATTCCTTGTTATTCTACTATTGCTCTTCAATGCCTCTTCAAGTTCTTGCACTCGAGCAAACTGCAAGGACAGTGCGTTGTACAATGACAACGAGTTTTCAATTACGAGTCGAAGATCTGACCTGAATTTCAACAGAACAGTTCACTGAGGCGGTAGCAGTTCAGTTCCGAGTCTCGGATGCCAGCTAGAGCCAGCTAGTTCGGCCTCGTCATGTTGCTTCTTACCTTGGGTGTTAGTTTAAGCATCAAAACAGATCACCTAGGGCTGGCGCTTGTAGGTTCTTTGAAGTGTGATACAATATGTATGCTCAGGCTCGCGCTATTTTTATGGATACTACGGGTGCGTCCAATCGCAGATTGCGGCTTTTATTTTTTGCGCACAACCTGAACGCTTGTTATCTCTAAGCATATGGTGTTGAAACTTGACCACGCTGTTTATTCCTCATGTGTCCTAGCCGAGTTTTTAATAAAGCTTGAAGCTTGTCAACGGTGTAGTTGTTCTCTCAGCGTGCGACGCAAGAATGCTGAAGTGCGTTGATCGGCGGCGTTCTTTGTCCCCCCTCGGCTGCCTTTAATTGATCTTTATATAGCTACATCTTCGGGCAGTGAGGATTGTTCAGGCAGTTCAGGCAATCCTATGCGCATTGAAAACTAGTCCTAGTGTGAAGTCTGACATTTTGAAAGCGCCACCATCTACTAAACATCGAACTAAACATTTAGAAGCGCTCACTAGTCGTTAAGGCAATACCGTGGAAACAATGGCAGCAGCCAGATAGCTCTAATCTCCCATAGATCTGGTATTGAGCGCTCTGAATCCGTTGCGACCGTGTCACCAGGTATCACCTCTGCTGTGCCAATGCTGCGCAGCTCCATTAATGTCAAATAATACGGCCCCGCGTGATGGCTCTGATACAAAATTGTCTCTCCAGTCCTTCTTCCTTTCCCTTCTGTTTCCGAGCCCGAGCCTCGCATCCATACATAAGTGCTTGTTATCTCAACCCCAGGCTCACTTGGACGACACTTCAAGTTACTCCTGACTGCCACTAGGGCGCTCTCTCCCCAAACATGGCTCTCCCGCTAACCGCAGCACATCGTAGATCTGTCATCATTGCATTCACAACTTTGGTATGTCAAAGACTTCACAAAACGCGTTTGTCGCCTTACACTCAGCTTCACATATAGCTGATTGTGTGCTATTTCATGGCTATTGGCCACGAGGACAGCTACACGTCCTTCAAGACTTTGTCCACGCAATGGTCGATAACCAAGGAACCTGCGGTTGGTTTAGATGTCAAACAGACGAACGAGACACCATCAGAATCGACTTCTCAATCCAAGAGCAAGCCATTACCCTCCTTTGGAAATGCAATCCCACAAGTCTCTTCGACCCCTCCCCGCAGAGCCAACGCTTCTTTGGTGATGCTGGCTCGTAATTCCGATCTTAACGGCGTAATATCAAGTGTAGAACAGTTAGAGGCGAGGTTTAATCGCAAGTTCAATTATCCCTGGGTGTTTTTGAACGACGAGCCCTTTTCCACCGACTTCAAAAGGTATGTCATAACATTATCTCGCGCAGCCAGTTTCTCATGTTTTGTCAGGCGTGTCAGTGTGTTAACTGACGCAGACGTTTCTTTTGGGTTGGTCCCAAAAGAGCACTGGGTCCAGCCGGACTGGATAGATGAAGGACGAGCTCAGGAGGGACGCAATAAACTAGTGCGACAAGGTGTAATTTATGGCGGCAAGTTCATCGTTTTCCAGTCTTCTTTGCTATCTTACCATTAAATCCACAGGTAGTGTTTCGTACGTATGTTCTTGCAACTCATTCAGGTACGATCTCATTCTCAGTCTTTAGTTACCGCAACATGTGCCGGTTTAACTCAGGGGTAAGCGCCTCACGTCGCGGGCTTAGGGAGGATGTTTCGTTGGCTGACCTCTGTCCGCAGTTCTTCTTTCGCCATGAACTCTTAACGCCATATAAGTGGTACTGGAGAGTAGAGTCAGTCGTCCGCCATGCTAGATGAACTGTGTTCTGACCCATTCTGCAGGCCTGACGTCAGATACTACTGTGACCTGGATTATGACCCCTTTCTATTCCTGGAAGATCGAGACAAAGTCTATGGTGAGTTAGTCTCATTTTAGCTGGTTGGGCTCCTAAATTTATGCAACGACAGGGTTCACAATAGCCATGCCAGGTGATTTCTCATCTCCGCTGCATTAATTATAGCATTAATCGCGTAACAGAATGGGAACCAACTATACCCTCGTTGTGGTCCACAGTCAAAGGTAAGCAACCAACAATCACGTACGGTTACTCGAGGGTGAACGTATTTGGCAGACTTTATCGCGGAACATCCTCAATATGTATCACCAGACAACTCAATGGACTTCTTATCCGATAATGCGGGCGATTCTTACAACATGTGTCACTGTAAGAGCCGTTCGCTCTCATGGTTTAAAAACGGTCATTGACGTCCACGCAGTTTGGTCAAACTTCGAGATTGCAAACATGGATTTCTGGAGGGGTGAAGCCTACACGAAATTTTTCGAGTACCTTGAGAACACAGGAGGGTTCTACTATGAGGTACGTTTTGGCATCTCTTTTTCGTTTCGTGTTTGCCGATCGACTGCCATACACAGAGATGGGGAGACGCACCTGTCCATAGCATCGCCGCGGCCTTATTTACGCGCAAGGATCAAATACATTTCTTCAAGGATATAGGCAAGCTTTGGGTTATATTGTCTCGTATTCATAACTTATATTTTTTGCAGGTTATAAGCACGCTGAATTTGCTCATTGTCCGCAAGGTAAACAGTGGCGGGAAGGACACTGTTCGTGTGATCCAAACGATAACTTCGGTGCGATAATATTCCATGGTTCCTCCTTGTGAGACTAACGACGGCGCAGATTTTGCGCAAAATTCGTGCCTGAGGCACTTTATGCGGTTGCATGATTAGATGAGTGGATGTAGATGTTACGACTTCATACGTGTATTTTTACCATAGGCTACTGTGTAGTCGTAGACTACCACAGGGTAAACTAATCTAAGTCGCTTGATCTCAGTGGTAAATGTAATGCATTTTTTTTCATGGCTACACATATTGGGCAGGCACGGTTACAGGGACGATATATGACTGAATTTTGGTCGAGGGAAAGAACCACGTGGAGTTCGAGGAAAAACTTTGAAACCGGACCGCGCCGCAGTTCATTATAGGCGTGAGGCTGGCTGTTTTCGGTGGCGCGGCGACTGACTTCCAGGCTTCCACTGCGACCAACACTAGCTTCTTATATCCTCTTCATTCTTTCTCTTGCATTTACTACCATCCAGTTACTTTTCTTCCTATTTGTGTTAATACAGGTCCCGAAGGGACTACCACCTCTGTAAAGATGATGACGCCGATGCGTTACATCTTGCTTGTCTTGGGTCTTATAGTACGTGTTCATGCCGCCTCGACCATTTGGCTGGCTTCACAATGCAACAGATTTCAATTCACTACATCCTGAGCTTTACGCATGAAGAATACGGAAAGGCGACATCCATCTCAAATATAGCAGAGCAATGGACTGGTCCGAAGTCGAATCCTCCCTACAAAACACCAGTGCCCGACGGGTACTACAAGCCTGATTCACCCTTGGACTTGCAAGACCGCAAAGCGAACGCCTCATTCGTCATGCTTGTACGGAACTCTGACCTTTCGGGAATCATGAGTAGTATGAAGCAAATCGAGGATAGGTTCAACAGGAAATTCCAGTATCCTTATGTTTTCCTCAACGACGAGCCCTTTACCCAGAGCTTCAAGGAGTGCGTCTTTTTAACATTTAGATCCTTGAAGCTGCTGACATGCCCTATAGTCACATACAGGCCTTGACCAATACCACGGTTGAATTCGGTGTCATCCCATCTGACCATTGGCACCAACCATCGTGGGTTGATGAAGATCGAGCAACCAAATCCCGTGATGAGATGGTTAGGAACAATGTGATTTACGGAGGTACGTTCTCGCAGTTTCAAATCCAACGGCGTGCATGTCTGACGATCTCCTAGGTAGCGTTCCGTGCGTACGCCTAGCTACCGTCGCTGCTTCTGACTGACTGCTCCTAGATACCGGAATATGTGTCGCTTTAACTCCGGCGTACGTGTCCCTATCGCGTTTTGACGAGGTCGTCTAATTAATCCTTAGTTTTTCTACCGACACGAGCTCCTACAGCAGTACCGGTACTATTGGAGAGTCGAGTGAGTTGACGCAACCGAACGAGACGCGATGTAATTCGGCTTATTTCACCTTCCCAATCAGGCCAGACATCAAACTGTTCTGCGACGTGGACTATGATCCCTTTCTCGTGATGCAAGACCAAAATAAGGTGTATGGTAAATCAAATTATGCTTCCAATTATGCACTAGTTTCAAACACCATCAGGTTTCACCATATCACTATACGAATACCAAGCTACTATCCCAACACTATGGAACACTGTAAAGTGTAAGTGTATTAGGTCTTCACTTTGATTTCAATCTGACCTTCCTCTAGCTTTTATTAATGCTAATCCTGACTTCGTGGCTCCCGGAAACGCCATGGAATTTCTCTCTGATGACGGAGGAGAGTCCTACAATCTGTGTCACTGTAGGTTACCGCGCATCACATGCTTCCCATGCTTCCCAATTCTAATGAAATCACATGGGCAGTCTGGAGCAACTTTGAGATCGGAGATCTTGACTTCTGGCGAGGCGAGGCATATTCCAAATTCTTCGAATACCTCGATGAACAGGGTGGATTCTATTATGAGGTGAGCCTTGTGTTTGCACGCTTTGGGATATAGTCTTATTTATTTGGAATAGCGTTGGGGAGATGCACCAGTCCACAGCATCGGAGCTGCACTGTTCGCGAAGAAGGAGCAAATTCACTTCTTCAATGACATCGGGTATCGACATGAGCCTTTCCAGCACTGTCCACAAGGAGATGTGCACGCCAAGGGGAAATGTTGGTGCGACCCTGGTCAGAATTTCGGTAAGTATCCCCGTGCAGATGTTGGACCACCGCTGAAACTCATTTCTTCAGACTATGAATGGTATTCATGCCTGAACCGATACGACAAGATATTCTCGTAGACCGAAATATCAGTGCTGTCATAGCGTATGTTCTCAGCAGTGTTCCCTACGACACTAGATACCGCACTCCACGATCTGTATACCTCAGGCCGCCAGCGTATTCACGATGGGCTGTATTGTACCTAGTCAATGATGCGGTGTTTGACTGAGGCCCCAGAATGAATGACGAATAATATACATATGAATGTCGAACAACGACTATAGCTTGAAGTAAACCGACGCCAAAAATGGGTGAACAAACGTTGATATAATCTACTACGACTTAGAGGACCTGGCCAGCGAGGTGCAGTGCCCTTTGGTGGCCATCGTCGAGGCGCAAAAAGGAACAGAGTAAAACGGGTGTCTGCCGCACATTGATTATTGATCCAATCGGGACTTCAGGGGACCTAAGTTCTACTGAATAACCCAGTTCTGTCCGAACCGATTGTGCTTGGAAGAAGCAAAAGATGGCTTTCTGTAGACTCCCCCCACCCCCAACAGCGTATGTAATCAGCAGTCGGGATGTGCTCCTATATTCAGCGCTATAGATACCACACTCTGCGATCCGTATACCTCAGATGAAGTTCAACCAAGGCTACAGAATGGATTGTGAATAATATTGATACTGCAAAAAGAGATCAGCTTGGAATATATAATCGCCCAGGTCTCTCTACTCACCGAGTCGTAAAGACGCGTCCAGTTGGAGCCCAAGGAGGTATCAATGAGGCGGTCGATATATTCACCCACAAGGGAATGAGTTAAGGCGGGTTGAAACCGATCACGCAACTGAGCCGCAGTTTGTTCGCCAAACGCAGCAAAGCACGGCAACTTGGAGTCTAAGATCATTGAGATCAATTGATTCCGTCGACTGCGAATCTCTCACCTTTTTGCATCAGTTCCACCAGGGCTGTAGATGATAGATGTCAGTGGCACGCACGGGAGTGAGCAAACATCAGACACTGACTTATGATTCGATCGCAGTGCTTTCTCGCTGCCTCGAACCCCTCACGAAACAGGCGCTTAAACTCCAGAAAAGACTCCCCGTCCACACCCCCCAGTACTTCGACGTATTCCGGTGGCAGCTTGAATGGTGCGGCCTCAAAGCCTATGTTACCCGGAGAATTGGACAACATGAACCCAAAGTCTATGTGAATGAGGTGCCCCTCTCGGTCCAGCAATATGTTCCCATTATGCCGATCCTTTATTTGCAACAGGTACGTTACGATGGAATAACCTACGAAACGGGTAGAGCATTGAATATAGAAATTGAGGTGTTGAGAGCGGAACAGACCTGCGAGTGACTTCGCAAAGTTGCGTTGCGCTCGGACAAATTTCGCCATAGATGGATCACCGTAAGTCTTCACACGTATTTCAGCACGTCATCGCTTGTGCAACACGATGAAACGAGGGACCAACCGACTTGAAGTGATCTAGGAGGGTGACATATCCGAAACGACCCTCTGCCAACCGTCTTGCGTATTCGGACTTCTTGATAGAGTGTATTGACACGGCGTCTGTTATAGTTTCTACCAAGCCCGATGATGCGCCAGTGATTAAAATTTGAAAGCTGAAGATAGTTGAGCTTATGCTATTAATGTAACTTGGTGAAGCGAACTCACTAACGGACCCAGCATTGACAATCTTCTTCTTTCCAGATCTGCTCAAACTGCTGTATAAGCTGAACGGCAACCTGTTCTTGGCGAAGGTCGCCGCCAGTTTTAACGATCACAGAGACACAATCCCAATTCGCTGGAGATAGTGGGTTCAATGACCAAATGAAAATTTTCATGATAAGGCCGTGACCTTACCTAGATGACCATACGGTGATCCGTGCTGTATTCGACTCTGAAAGGGTAAAAATGGTAGTTATATAATAGCAACATTGGTAAAGCCCACCTTCTTCGTCGCCCAAGATTCGCTGAATATTAAGGCGGAAGGATCGGCTTTGTTCAACTCACGCTTGATGATGGTTTCATCCTCAGCAGTCTTCAGGTTATCGCCCACATCGCCAATGCGCATTATCCCTTCCCCTTCCCTGTGTTCTCGCATGCGCTCCATTCGTTCTTCTTCAAGTGCAATCATCTCCTTCATGATACGGTCCCTGATAGCGGCTGCCTCTGCATGCTGCACACGCATCCGGGTGGTTGCTGGTGAGTCGCCAGCCCTTCCAGCGAGCGAGGGATGTATCGGCCCGCTGTTTGCCTGGTGATGCGGACCACCTAACCAGCCAGAACCAGGGAGCCAATTCAGAGAGCCAGACGGTGAACTCGAACTAACAAGCGTCGCAGTTGAATCGGAAGAAGGCAATGTGGTTACTGCTTCGCGAATAAGGTTCGCATTGAGCTGCGAAAGCATGACAGCTGCCGTACGCATGCGTTCAGAGTAATCGTCAAGCGAGAGTATACGATCATTGCTGCTATTATTAGGTGCTGGATCCGGCAGCTGGGTGGTCGAAGGTAGTGTCGAAAACCGGCTGCCAGTAAGTGAAAAGGCAGGTGAAGAAGCTGACGACGATATCCCTTCTGGGTTGGGCGAAGAAGTTAAGGAAGAAGTTCGAGACCACGCAGCCATATCCAGCTCCTTGTTCTTCAGCACGGGTAGAAGCACAATGGACTCGGTAAGGTCTATTGGCCCGCGGAGAGACTCGCCGACCCCGTATAGTTGCTCAACGAGGTCCATCTCCTCATCATCATCGATGGGAGAACTTGTACTGCTGGTAGCAGAAGCTATAGGAACCAACAAAGCGTCTGCCTCCTCAGCGGAATCCTTTCCCAAGGCGTTCTCCGAGCCAACGACTGGGTCCCCAAGGGGCTTGTGTTGCGAGGAAAGAGGTGACCTTGTGAAAGCAATGAGTTCTCTCGAAGCACCTTTGCGCTCGTTCTCTTTCGTTACTATACGCTTCAGCGTGTCCTTATTGCTTCTCTTTGTTGGGTCAAAGTCAAGATCGTCATGCAATATCTCGATAATGAGCAAATAAGGTGCTCGCTCCGCAGAATTGAGCACAACGCTTTCGCCAGGGGGAATTCGAACAATTTTATGGTGCGGTTGAGAAGTATTCCGAGGCGCAGGATTATCGGATGAAGAGCACCACATAGGCATGCACACCTGAGATTCTGTATCACGAACTGGAATACGAACAGAGAGGAAGATATTACCTCTGCGGGAAGCTTGTGGTTGAGAGCAGTTAATTCGGCCCTAAGGGCGCTTACTCGCGCAGGTTTTGGCACGACAAGTAAGCGGTTAGAGATATGTTCGAGCGTTATTAGGAATTGAACCTGATAATGTAAATGCAAAGTCACGATGTCAGCAAAAATTGCTTACTTCTGAACAATAATAGTGACTTCTAAGGAGATGTGCTTGTGAATCCAAATCATACCGTTGAAGGAGGGAATCGCCGAAGTTCAGTGTACTCTGTCGAAAAGGATGCTGAGTAGATGGTATCGAAGGTGAGGATTGGTATGGACTGGCAACGCGTGCTGGCTGTGAGGGATCAAGCTGATCGAGTGGATCCTCGGATAGTGTTGACCGATGCATGTTGTGCAAATGAACCAGAGCGGGACTTGTCTGCGCGGCAACAATCGTCCGACGACGTTTGAGAATCGTTCGCTTCTGGGATACCGCAGGACCATGGGAGGCACAAATGTCATTAGAAGAGCGTTCACGAGAACTAGCCGTAAGGTCATCTTCATTTTTCCCATCTGAACCATTGTCATCATCATCCCCAGAGTCATTACGGGTGGTCTTCCCTAATCCCGAAGGAACGTCATTTTCGGCATGGGCGCTTTTCAGGTCTGACCCGCCCTCATCAGCACGGCCCTGCTGTAACGCAACCTCACCCATGATCTCAGTAAGCTTAGGCATGGCTGGAGTTCCAGCTAAGATCAGACCAAGTCCAATGAGTGCTGGTTCGACATGGGGTTTAACCTTCCAACGTAAAAAGGACGCCTGGAACGGCAGGTCCAAGCCAGAGTACGGACTAGAGACTGGAGTTGGAAGATCACCGAAGATGATTTCATGACATCTTTGTAACGTCCGCTGGCATACCTGAAAAGATGGAGAACTAGGAAATGAGGAGAGATCTTGCAAAGAAGCTTGCATAAGCCAAAGGGTCTCCACAGGAATCAGCTGTGAGCTTGAAGCTACGGGGCTGTTGCCTACGTACAATCATGGCTATATGTGTGGACCGTTGTGAAATGTCTACTACAAAGCATTCCAGTGCCCTTGATTTGGAAGGCCGTGTGACGAGCAAATGACTAGCGAGACTATTAGTATAGTTCTCCTACTCGATAAAAACTGATGAATACCATATGAAACCCCATACTTCGCGTAATTCTTGCGTGTCGAGCTCTTTCAACCTTCGAGTAAGGTAGTATGTGATGCCTATGTTATCAGCATAAAGCATCAGATATTGTAGAGCCACATGAACAGAGAAGAAGGACGGTGATAAAAACAATCGTAGGAGAAGGGCATGGGACATGTCTGACGGGGCTGGTCGCCCTCAAAGACAGTGAGCAGAGAGACTGATCCAAAGATGGCCAGTTCCCACGGCTGCTATATTCATTGTTACACGTTGACAACTTTGGTCCAACTCGGATTCTTAACTAACGCTTCACTTTCAATATGCTCTGGCCCCTGCTCGCTCTCTCGCTCTTGCCTTTATCATTAGCGGCCAAAAAATCAGCGCACGAGCAGTTGGTTGATCTCGCAGCAGCCGGAAATGGCCTCATACAGCTCAACGAACAGACTTATGATTTACTTGCCTCCCCAAAGCGCAACTGGTCGGCTGCAGTGCACTTTACTGCGCTCAATCCCCAGCGGCGTTGTGCTCCTTGCAAGTCAGTGACAAGATTTCAAACACGCATCGGAAATTAATTGCAACCTTACAGGGAATTTGAGCCATCATTCACTGCTGTAGCCAAAGCATGGGCGAATGCTCCGAAAGAACAGCGGGACAAGCACTTCTTCGCTACTCTTGACTTTGATGATGGGCACGCCGTCTTCCAAAAGGTGATTGCGCCATCATATTCCACATAGCCACACAAGAACTGACGCGCTTATTAGCTTGGCATGTCTTCTGCGCCAGGTGTTCACGTGTATCCCCCAACCGAAGGACCAAACGCGTCTGCAAAAAAGGCCCCCTTCAAATACGATTTCCAACAGTAGGATTTCCCCTATACACTTCGTTTGCAATCCTTAGTGTACTCTACAGTGGTTTCGAAGCTGGACCCCTCGCCGAGCAACTCTCTGTTCACACCCCAATCCCTATCCCATACAAGGCTCCCTTTGACTGGGCACGCGCGGGCAGCATCGCTTCACTCATCCCAATCATTACCCTTATCTTCCGCTTTATCAAACCAGCACTACAAAACCGCTGGGTCTGGGCTGCCGGCACGATTGCTACCTCTCTAATCATGACCTCTGGCTACATGTTCACTCGCATCAGAGATGCACCTTATTCTGGCCCTGGCGGCGCTTGGATCGCTTCTGGCTACCAAAATCAGTATGGACAAGAAGTTCAAGTCATCGCCATGGTTTGTACGTTGTCTTACACCTTACACGTCGGGCTGGTAGTGATTATTCATAGATGGAATCTTGGCGGGATCTTTCTTGATGTTGATTCTCGTCACACCGCGCCAATTGTCGCCCACACGTCAAAGAACCCAGGTATACCTCTGGACCGCAGTAAATTTCCTCGTTTTCAGCATTTTAGTATCGCTGTTCCGCGTCAAAAACCCAGGTTGGTCTACGTGAAACATTCACCCACAGCGCTGACATTTATGTTAGGTTATCCATTCAAGCTCATTCTATAGCGTCGTGTAGTTCATTTTTGCAATGCCAGCCCCACATGCACGTGAATTATAAAAAGCAAATAAAAATGTACATGCATGAGACGAAATGAGGTGACAAACGATGATCGATGAAAGCTAGAAGATATCCAGAATAAATTGATGTAATGGTCTCTATGGTAAGGATCTGTATGAGTAATCTACGAAGCATTTTCTTGCTGTTGGAAAACATCAACGTAGCGGGTCCGTACATTGCGTTTGGTGGCTTGCGAGCGTGGGCGACTAGGTGGTGGAAGCGGTGTCGATGGCGCTGGTGTATTGGGGAGAGATGTTGCTTCAGGGGGAGCAAGATTCGAGCGCACCCGCATGGGCGGCTTCGCAGTAGGAGATGTGGTTAAATCAATAGCCGAAGCAGATCGACCTGGCGGAGGTGCCGAACTCGCACCGTTGGCATGAGGAAGTGGAGCACTTGCCCGCGCCGGTGAGGCTGTCTGTGCTCTTGAAGGAGGTGGAGGTGGCGCAGCTGGCTGTGTGGTTTCAGCACCAGCCTGACCAGTCTTTAAGTGACATCGCACATCCTGATAGCACTAGTCACATACCTTTTTGTTCACCCAACGCTTTAGGTCTTTATCGTAATAGAAAGCCGATTCTTGCCCAAGACTAGCCTTGATAGGACCAGGGGCTGTTTCAGAACGCTTCCAGAACCGACCCAACCAAGAGCTTGTTGCCGCCGGAGCCGTCGGTGGCGGATTGGTGTCTAACAGCAACAGTTGTCGACAATGTTATGACGAAGAGGTAATCAAAACTGACCTTTCTTTTCCTCCGTTTTCTTGATGTCCTCTACAGGCGTGGCAGATTTTTCGCTGCTGCCAGATTCAGCCGCTTCCTGACGACGTTCACGTCTGTTTGCGTTATTGCCAAAGCCCAAATCCTCGTCCTCGTCCTCGAAGCTTGGTTGCGGTTGGCCATTCGACATAGATGTGCTGGGAGCCACAGCCAAAGCGGGGTCGTCCATCAAGGAGATGAAGCCATCGGACGAAGCCCGGAAATGATCGACTGAGTGAAAAGTGGCCGTAGTCGGGGTAGGTCCAGAGTCTGAATTGTTGAGGGAAGACCACCATCCTGTCTCCTGCTGTTGTTGCTCAGAGCCTTCCTCAGCAGTCATCTCCAATGAGGGCTTTCGCGACAACGGCTCGCCATAGGCAGGGACGTAGCCATTTGTCGTAGAATGCCCATTCATACCTGAGCCATGTGCGGAGTGAGTGTACGTTGATCGTGGTGGGTGCAACGGCGCAGTCAAGGGAGGGGCTGGTGATGGCGACGCGTTTCGCGTTGGGTGGTAATAGTCCATAGCAGATGAGGCACGATCAATAGGCACATGAGAATGAGAAGTAGAAATCGCCATCGCGGAGCCGCTTCTGCGTGGAGGCGGTATGGCTGACATTGAATATTGGTTCATCACCCCAGGGGGAGGTGACGGACTTGCGGAGGTTGTCGTTGACGAAATCTCGCTGAAGTGAGAAAAAGGTCCTAGGGATGATACCTGACTCTTGGACGGTGCTGGCGGAGGTGAAGGTTCGTCCCCTTCTCCAGCGATGAACTTCGTCAAGCGTCCCTCAAGCCAACTACCGATACTGTCAAGACTAGGTTTGTTCACCTTCCCGCCTATCCAAGATCCGCTCTTTGCCATTTGTGGAGTACCGACCAAGCGATCCGCTAACCCTTTCAGCTGCTCGATAAAGACGGAATTGAGATAGGGTGATGGATGCGCCATTGCAGCCGTAATTGCCTCGCAATATCTGTAGTTCGATTAAGAAGGTGCAGAATTGTACTAGAAGAACGACCCACCTGCTAGCTGCTTGTATCTCGCCAATCTCCGCGAGATACGAGGCCCTGATAAGTTTGTATGCCTGCAAATGCGGCAGACCGTGGAATGGTTCCTGTCCCTTCGTGACGCACTTCAGCGAGAAGGCGAACTCGGCAATTTCGGACAGAATAATGGAGTCAGTATCTTTATAGAATGAGGGCCAAGCGTGTGGATTCCGCGAACCAATAAGAACAACTCGACCAGATGGACTTCCAATGCCCCCTATTGGAGAAGTCTGAGGAGAGAGCAAGTAACTGACAAATGATCTGAGCGAAGGAAGACAGATGCGAGAATTATACAATTACCAAACATGCGCAGCTTCGACCTGTTGATGCGATACAAGGTAGTCACCCAGTGCTGTCAGGGTGGCCGACCACTCAGGGGACAGAGGACTGGAGACCATTGATGCCACAAGCTCTGGCCACTTCGACAAAGCATTAGGAGGGATTTGTGCTGCCATCGCTGGCGAAGGAAAACTAGGCGACATTGGCGTGGTGTGCACAACAGCCGACGTGGGGACTTGCAATGTAGCCGTCGTTCTCGCAAGCAGACTGGTGGGAATCAGTTCCTGGACTGTTTGCCAAGTAGCTTCATATCAGAAAATTTAGCTTAGAAAATGATCACTAACCGGCAGTTGGTCCCTGACCAGAAAATAGACTGTAGACCACACGGAGCCACTCTCTTCCATTACTGGGAGGAGGTACCTGTTCCTTTCCTCGCCCAATAAAAGCCGTCCGCTGTGCATCGTGAACGCCCAACTCTCCCTTGACGAACTCGTTGACGACGTCTTTCCAAGCCTCCTTGTCGATGCTACTTGCGATGACCATCGCGTGTGCCCACAGCTTCTCATCCAGCGCATAGTGATAAGCTTGTCTCCTTTCACCTCTCACAAGGAATTCCTGTATTTTGTCTAACGCAGATGGAAACAGCGTAGAAACTGAGATGGGTGTCTCGCTTGTGCCAGGGTAACCGCTGGAGCCAGGAATCACACCAAAGGCATTGGGCGTACAAGAAGCAAAACCCTGTGTCGAGATCTCACCACCCTCGGACGTGCCAATACGAGGAAGCAATGCCGTTCTTACAGCTGAGTCAATGTGAGTGCTGGAATAAAATATTAGTCAAGGATACATATCCATGGTCTGGTGACAGACCTTCCAGACAGTGCACCATCGTTCTCAACCATGATCTTGAGCAGCTTGACTAGAACCAACTTTCCCTCAGTACGCTGCTTCTCGGTTCCATCTGACATATACGTTGTCCCACGCGTAAGTTCTTCAATCCGATCCTCCAGATACTTGACGACGTGTGCCTTCTTTGTTTTCACTTGAGATGAGGCCCCTGTGCGCACGATACTGACAGGTGTGCCAGGATCAGAAAACAAAGGACCAGAATAAGTAGCAGCGGAAGGCTCAAGCGCAAATTCGGGGAGAAGTTTGTGCAACACACGTACACGCACATCTGTCGAATGACGAGACGACAGCGCAACATCATATCCAGTCATAAGGTCAGGTGAGCTGTGGAAACACGTAACCATCTTGCCACCAAAACCAAAACTGATCACCGGAGCTCGTGTAGATGTCCGACCCAAAGGGTCGTTTGAGCCTAAGAGAGAAGGGGAGGGTGCATATGGAGGGCGAAATGCGGTTGATGTAGGAAGCTCTTGACTATACGCAGACACTGCGCCATACGAGCCAAGTTCACTGGGACGAGGCTTAGGAACAAACCCGTTAGCGTCACGCTGATAGGGAATTCCCATAGGATTGGAGGCCGTGGAATGCAAGGATGCATTAGAACCAGAACGATCACGATACTCGGAGTGCGCCAGACCCACAACATTCTTGGTAAGTACATATGGGTCAGGGGCTGGAGAGGCCTGACGCGAATGATGGATGGCGGGAGATGAAGTCCTCTCATACGTGACATGCGATCTGGGCTCGTAACTGTTTGCCGCGAATGGAGCTGTCGAGTTGTAGGCACTCTTAGCAGACCCTGCATGGCTTGCAAACGAGCGAACAGAACTAGGAGATGTCGCTCTGTTGGACGGTGCATAATGTAACGGCTCATATGCATTCGCCGGATGGGGAGGACCAGGATACATATCCTGCTCAGTGGAATCGAAAGCGTTGCGTAAAGGAGAGGCAACCCTCTTTACCGGACTACGCAGGGATGACACAACTGAACCGTTGGATCCATCTCTGGAATGAGAAGGGGATCGCCGTAGAGCTGGTCCCCGTATCATCATCGTGTCTTGGTGTGAATGCACCTTGCCTTTATGTGGGGAAGAAGACGGGCTGCTATGCGGCTGCGTGGAACCATTCAAACCTCCGTGCTCTGCAGGAAGTGAAGGCGTGTAGGGATTTTGAACGGCATAGATAGAAGTGGTTGTCGCCTCGATGGCCTCGGTCTGCAAACTTTCCGGGTCGTCCCAGGGCATATCATCAGACGTGTAAGCGCGACTCTCTGAGTGCTGGTCATGACTTGGTAGTGGATATGGCTCAGTGGAAGGAGATCCAACTAGCATATGGTCCGTGAATGAGCTAGATTGACCTTGTTTAGGAGTAGGTGCTTCATCAAGTGAATCCTGCGAATAAGAGTGTTGTGGATGTGCCGGAAGTAGAGGAGGGGCAGCCAATGGGGATGTGTGAGCGTGTAATAACCCATGTTGCGCATACTGATCGCCAACCGGCGCTTGAGGGAGCTGCTGTGGAAACTTTGGTGGCGAGGCGATACCTAGGACCCCTGTAAGTTGACGTGTCACTTGCGCTTGTGGAGGTGCATGGGAAACTGGAGGTTGTGCCACGTTACTGGAAAGGCTTCCATACCGAGTACTATCAGATGGGGGCGGAGGTAGAGTAGGAGGTACAGCAGGCACAGGGGGTACAGGAGGGACTTGCGAGAGCTGGCCATACGAGGCATAGTGTGCCAATGCTGGTGCGCGTGCACTCGCAGTACGCTTTGACACCTTCGGGGGAGGAAGCGGGGGATCATACGCATTCGACTTCTGTGGACGATAAGATGCAGCCGACATCGCCGGAGGTACCTGAGCAGGAGGTGGAGGGATGCTGGGAGAAGCTGGCTTAGGAGGAGCAGCGTACGCAGACGACGAATAAGGCTGAGAAACCGAACGTGTCACAGGGTTATACGACTCGTATGCTGTCTGAGAGTCGGCGGGCGCTGCAGGTGGTTGTGACGGGCGAGTGGGTGCGGTGTTAGCGGTGGGTTTATAATGATCGTAGCTGCCTTGTACCGGAGCATACGGTTGGCTTTGATATTGGCTCCCGCCGTATTGCGAAGAATTGGCAGTCGAGTCTGGTGTGTACTGGTGGTACGCACTCGCCGCACCGCTGGCATCATGACTTCCTAACGCTGTAACAAATTAATACTGCAGACACAACGCATTTACACAGCCAACACACCTGGCTGTTGGACATACGAAGCCGGCGGTTGAGGTTGAGTCGTGGAATAACCAGGCGCGGAGGACCACCCTTGAGACTGCTCATAACCGGTAGCAGAGTATTGATCAGGAAACTGGTTTACTGGACCACTGGCATCTTGGTCCACAGCAACCGACCAAGGATCTTGTTCGAAAGGTTGAGCACCCTGGGGAATGTTGTCTTCAGCGAATAAGCTGGAAGCGTCCTGGCCCATGTTAGATGGATAAGAAGCAGAAGCGTGCTGTCCATGTTCATGTACCGTCAACCCGGCAGGTGGTGTCGTGTCAGTCTCCTCGTTGCCAATAACCGCAAACGGATCCGGCCCAGAGTCGCCGTCTGAACCAAATAGCGAAGCCGCAGCTTCCACAGAACTCATGTTTGCAACGTTTCTGTCCTGCAGGCAAGTAGAGCTCGTAGTCTTGAGAAAAGCAGGATGCTGACGTTTCGCTCAAAGCTTTTGCGCTTGGCGACGTGACAGGACTAGTGCCAACTTTAGCACCACTAATTATACTTTTGTTTGTCACCGTTTACTTCCAGAATCAAGCCCTTCCGCGGGATCATTAGTTCGTCCGAATAACATGCATACGTTGCAAGACGAAATCCATGATGATTATAACTGGTGTGCTCAGGTATCTATACGATCGATATATACCACGGATGGGAAAAATGACGACAAAGATGACAGCAACATGAAACTTTGAATATCGACAGCGAAGAAACATCATACTGAATGAATGTAAAGAGTGTGCAATTAATAATGTTGATTGCGTGGATAATCGTGGTGTGAGTGATTGCGGAATGAGAAATTGATGCGAATATACCATAGCATTGCGAGTGGAGCAAACAGGAAATAGAGAGTGAAGCAAGAAGAAAATAGAGCGCGTTATTAGTTGACTGGCTTGTGCAATAGTGAGGGGTAGTCCGCAGGTTTATCCGAGGCCTTGGAGGAGGCATTAATTGTGCGCTCTAGAAGACGTTCAACTATTGGGCGTTGGGTCAGATAAAATTTCATATATCTCGGTTGTATTTCATCAACATACTGGAAATAAGATGCTTGCTGTAAGCGCTCGAGTATCTGCGCATGCTGACGAGCTGAGGACGGATCTTGGTGATCAGAATTTCCTTCTGATCGGGTTCTGCCACAGTTAGTGCCCGCTGAAGAACATAGTCTACACGAGCGGTCAGTAATTAGAACTTTAATGTACGAATATAGCAACGCACTGGCAAATTGATCCTTCATCATGGAAACAATTGGGCTGACGCCATCGGTCTTCGGCATGATGATCTCATCGATAAGGATACGACGTTCCTCAACACCGGCGGTGACGAGAGCCTTCTCACAGACGTTTGATGCAAACTTGTGGCGAGCCATATTCAACATCTGACCACGAAGTTTGATGATGACTTGATTCCGATCTTGAGGCTTGCCTTGCTCGAGCACAAATTGAACAACATAGTTCTTTGTAACTCATTAGCCAACATGCAAGAATCTGACAATGGTAGGCACATACCCCGAATTGATCCTGCATCAAATTGATCATATACTTGTGCAGTTCATCCATGAGAGGACGGGTTGTCTCTTCAGGCAGATGCTCGAAGCATCGTTGCAATACACGACATCCATATGGATGCGTGGAGAGATCATACACGTTACCCCTGAATGAGTTAACGAAGCCCAGTCGCTCATGCGACACGCGTTCGATCAACTTTTGGATCACCTGCGGATACATTAGCCTCGAGCACTTGAAATGAAAGGAGCTTATTTACATGGTTGCCGTTCGCATCCTTCACGCATTTTAGTACATGCGGATCAAGTTCCCTGACGAATAACGCCTGCTGATCTGGAAGGATAAATTCTACCGCCTATCAAATTCGAATTAGACACGACGAGGCTACAAACGTGTATGCAGACCTTCTGCACAACACGGCAGCCATACATCTGTAGGGACAGTGGTAGAATATGACTCTCCATCGCGTTGGCGAGAACAGTCTTTTGAACTTGCGTCCCGTGCTCAAACAGCTTTTGGATGACCTATAGAAGCCGTCAGATGTAATAGCGAGCGAAACATCAGATCACAACATACATAGTTACCGAATACATCCTGAATGAGTTGCAATGCATTGTCAGGGACGATCTCATCAAAGACTCCTTGTTTCTCCTCCGAGGTAGCTGTCTCAAGTTTTTGTTGGATGAAACGAGAGCCGTGTTGATCACCGCTAAACTCTACAATATAGCCATAGATATCCTGAGAGATGGTCAGTTTGCTTTCTGCTACAATTAAATTGAACACACCCTAAGCTCCCACTTGCGCGCTTTGTTCGCTCTGAACTCGTCCAACAAAGGGCTGCGCAAAGCCGAACCAACGTCATTCGCATCTTGGCGCCGCCCAGGACGTAAGTTTTGGTGATAAAATGGTATTCCGTGGGCGGTGTGACCATACATAGCGCCATTAGGAATCATGAAGGGGAGCTGGGCACCATAATCAGCAGCATAACCCTGGTGGGGAGTATATGAGATCATGGTGGGGCGCAAAATGTTTTGAAGAGCCACCTGTTGTTGCATTCCATACTAAAGTTGAAGGGTCAGCGGCGCCCTAGATACAATCTAACGTAAAGAAAAAAACCTACCTGTTTCTTGTCAGGCATACCTCCAGCGGGCGCAGCAGCGCTGAGTTGAGGAGTTGGCATCGGAGAGAGCGGAGGCATGGTTGGATACATTATGGGCTGATGCGCGGGGTAATAATATTGCGAGGGCGTTCGCGCGGAGGCTGAATAGTCATAGTACATACTGGACTGTTGGCCAGTTGGAGCATTATGGTGTAACGGCTGTGGTGATACACCAGGGTATAGGCTTGCCGTGGAAGTATTATTCATCCCAGCAGATGAAGGATAGAGTGATGGGTCTGTCGGGGTACTGTATCCATATCCATAATCCATGTAAGGATCGCGCGTTGCGCCATTGGTATAATATGACGAATAATCGGCCTGAGGGTAACTACCATACGGGAGACGTCCTTGAACCATCTGTGGGGGTGGTCGCACCTGGGGGACAGCAGGGGAATGAGACGAAACAGCGTTGGACGGTGAAGAGGCGGATTGGTGACGGTATTGGCCGCTGGCGTGATCGTCCTCGACTGCCATCCCTCTCAAACCCATAGACAATTCGTTTTCAACAACTGAAGACACCTGCATGGAGTCAAAGCCACCATTTTGACCACCGAAGGTAGACGATCCATAGCCCGATGTATTCGAAGCCGCATATCTATTGGAGACTCCGGTTTCCTTTCCGAGAGCATTGTCGAACCTCTGCGGAGAGAACTGTCCGGCCTTTGCCGAGGAGCGATCGTCCTTGGGAGATCTGTTAGCACGCCTTTGAGATTCATTAGGAACACATACAACTCTTGGGCCTGACAACGCGGCTGCTTGCGCGGCGGTTGCTTGCCTCTGCCGAGCATGATGCAGGGACAAGGGGGAATTAGTGTCCTATGAATGTTGAGTGTCAAACAAACGCTGTGAAAGAATTGACTGACCAACTGCGAAAACTCTTTCTTTTGAGGGCTTCCACTCAGCTCATCCCAGGTTCCGCTGGACGGCCTTGGCGCACTCCAGCTTTCTCCCAGATTTCCACGGTAGCCACTCTCAGCCTGGGATGGTGAGAGGTCGGTTACACTTGCAGCGGAGGATATTGACGTGTTCCTCTTGGACGCTGGCGTGGTTGATCCCCATACCTAGATAATATCACGTAAGTAAAATGGACAGCTTCGCAGGATGTTCCGCCCACCTGCCAACCTGAATTGAGGCCCTTGAGGCTGGAAGCTCCGGTTATTGCGACGCCGAACATGTTCGCTGTTGTCGGGGTCAGGTTCCTCTGTGACTGTGCCTCGGTAAGAATCAATCGAGTCAGAAAGGTATGGACATACATTATTCGGGGAAGCTGAAGGCGAGTGTCCAGACGAACGTGTCGATGAGCCTGATGGCTTCCGAGAAGTGTCTCCGGGATGAGTTGACATGGCAGGATGAAGATGATTTGCGCGCTAGGTCCGGCAAGTTAAAGGGATGATGGTAGGAAACCGAGGTTGTAACTTACAGAAGAAGCAAGAAACAGGAAAAAGCAGATTATAGAGTTTTAAGTGGAAATGCGCAAACGAATTAGCTGAAAAATAGTGAGTTATGCAATGAAACACGTTTCGAGGCAGTTACAAGTAAAAAACCGGAACGGTAAACGGAAGAAACGCGCCTGTATGAGTCGCGAGTGCAGAACAGTTGTCGTAAATAAGCCACGATGTGAGGCAATTGAACATGACGCGTGAATCAATGGATAAGTGCGGATCAAAGACTTACCAAAGGATATACGACAGCGGCAGGAAGTAGTACTCTCCGAGGTAAGCTAGTAGATGAAGAGGAAAAGAGAAAGACACGTCCCAGGCGCGCGTAAGACAAAAAAGAACGATGGAGATGCGGCTCAGGGATAGTTTATTTCTACCACGACTAATACTGAAGGGGTACGGCTCTGGTGATATTTCTGCTTCCGTTACTACTTACACGGGAAAATGGTTCCGCTTCGGCCAGGCCTTTAGTTTGTGCAAAATCTAGGGCAAATAATTTAGTGGGTTCACGACAAAATGGACCCTCATAATGGAACATTTACACACAGCCTTCACAGGTCCCCGCTCATTCGCCTATTCCCGATGAAATTTTTTTGAGTAGAACAAACGGCACCGTCCCAAATTCTGATCCTTCTTGTCTTCCTTTGTCAATCATATCCCTGCTTCTTGCGAAAGAAGCGCCGAAATACGTCCATAATCCGCTTACTTACCTGAACCTCCAACCACATCGATCGGCTCCGTTACAAACGGACCGTGGTAACCGACAAGAATAAGTACGAGGCAATCCTGAAGCCAAGCAAGCGTGACACACCACAGCCCCACCCTGAATAGTATAGATGTACATAGCTTTATCTTTGGGTATTTATGTCAGTCCTTGGACCATTGGTAGAGAATCCATTATTAAGAACGTAGATGCAGTGTAAAAACAGTCGAGGTATCGAAAGCAAAAATCAATCCATGGCGTCTAACTCCCCCGGGGGTTGAAGAACCATGACGCACGCTTTGCTGCAAATGATCCGTTAGCATCTTAAGTAGTCAGTGACCTAATTGATGCTACTAACCTCCACTATCGGCACCGCGAACACAAGGTTAGACGCCAAGTTAGCAATCTGAGACAACCACTACGATATCAAAACTTACCTTCCGTCTTCGTTCTGCACGCGAGCCAAAGCGTTTCCCGACGGCGCACCGCCTGAAACCGGTGCAGGTGTGGCGACAGGGCCGGGTGCTGCTGCAGAACCCCCGCCACCCCGCAGTGGCTTGGCGATACGTCCAAAGTTTATCGGACTTGACGTCTTCTGGGCTACATATGCTGGGGTTGAGATGCGGCGTCAATGCAAACACGCCGTTATTTGGCTTACCTCGTGCCTGCTCCAGTCGCTCTTTCACTGATTGGAGCTGTGTTTCAAACTTCTGGTTTTGGATAGCTAACCGACGGTCAGCGTCCTGCAGCAGAGTTTCCAAATTCTGTATCCGCTCGTTGCGCGCAAGTAATTTTCGCTCAGCGATTCCGGCCTCCTTTTTCAACGCCGAATTCTGGTCGACGAGCTGCGAGAGTAATTGAGCTCGCAAAATATGTAACAGAGGTAAAGATCTAGACTCGCCTGTTTCTGAACTAACGTTAATTGCTCCAAGTTCCGTTCCAAAAATGCCATCTTCTTCTGCTGCGCCTTACTATTGCTGTTTCGAATGACGTTGTTGTACTGTTCCTTGATCTCGTCCAATTGGATCTCAAGCTCGACCACCTGGCACGTGAATGATAAGTAGGAAGATAAGAGAAACTTAGTGTCTCGAACAAACCTTCTCGCAGCGGTTCTGCAGATCTCGTACGAGGGATTTCTTGACCCCGTCAAACTCTGCCAATTGCACGTTAATTGCTTTCCGGGTTCGCTCCAGGTCCTGCGCGCTCTCAGCCAGATTCTTCCCTCCCTCGATGCCCGCAGAAGTCACTGCGAACGCACGCTGCACAAAGGACGGCTCAGCTTATAGCTAGGATAAGAGTGGGAAACATCATACCTTAAGCTCTTCATTGACACTCTTCAGACTGTCAATGGATGCATTAAGGGTGCGGATCTCGTTCGACTTCAACTCCAATTGCTGCTTAAGATCAGCCACTTCGCTGATGTTTGCATCGCGTTTGGCCGCGTATTGCATCTCTAGCTTGTTCTGCGCGATAGATTGCATTCAATGGACACAGTCATTCTCGAAGCACGTATGGCTTACCTTGAACTCGGCCATGGAATCCACGATGTCAGCATTGCTGGTCTCTTCATCATGGATGGTTTTCTCTGTTCATAAAGGGATCGTAAGGTTCGGGCACCCCGAATGTTTCACAACTCACCAAGAAGCTCCTCATAGTCAGCTTCCAGTGATAGGAACCGAGCCTCGAGCTCGTCTCTGCGGCGAGTAACCATCTCATTCTCTTCTTGGCTTTGCCTGAGGCGGTCGACCGTCTCGCGTACAAGTGAATGGCTTTCTGTGAGCTGCCTCCTTGCCGCAACAATATCGTCGACACTCAAAGTCGAAAGAGCACTTGCAGTGTCAATATTATCAAGCTTGGCAAGAAGCTGACGAAGTTGCTCGTCTTTCTCTGAAAATGTGCCTTGCTATGAACGAGTAATGAGTCAGCGGCGTGCACTTTGCGAACAATGAAAACATACAGCATCAAATTTGGCCATCATCAAAGCCATCTTCTCCTGCTTGCGCTTCTCCTTGTCTTCCGCCGTGGCATCTCTCTGGGTCGAGCGCAGATCGGTAATGACCTTCTTGAGTTCCTCCAACTCGCTCTTTGCATCCTGATTCTGCTCCTTCAGGATGTCAATAGTGATGATACCCTCCTTGTTGTCGTAATCCAGACGCTCGACGTGCAGGCGGAGCTCGTTGAGTTGACTCGACATCGATTTATTCTCCTTTGAAGCTGCTGCCTCCTGCTCCTTGAGGAATGCCAACTCTTCTCGAAGTTCCTTGGTGAGTTTCTCTGCGGCATTGAGCAGGCTCTCCCTCTCTGCAAGTTGGTCGCTAAGCTCGTTCTCTCTCCTGAGGAATTCTTCCCGCTCGTCCTTGTCCAAGCCTACAACTGTCGGTGTCTGCGGTCGACTATCGATGATGATCTCTGATCGGAGACCCTCCAACACAGGATTCACTGGAGTCATGCTTCTTGCGGTTGAAAGTGTCGGGGATGAAATCGCTTTCTTGGCCGCAGCAGCGCCAGTAGTCGGCTTGTCAGCGGAAGTCCATTCGCTCGGTTCGACATGGCCACCAGCACGCCAGATGGCAAGCTCTGCTTCTAATGACTGGATATATGACAGATGCCTGGTGTTCGCAAGCTGAGCTTTTGATAGAAGGCCCTTGAGCTCCAATGGAGAGAGTTCTGCATTGACGCGAGCAGTGTTCTTGATTGACTTAGCTCGAATACCAAAACGGAGAGTTGAAAGCGTTTCAGACTCGTTGTATTGTGAAGGCGAGCAGTTGATTATCAGCGTCGTGCGCGAGTTACCACCGAGAGACTCTTGCAGTATACGGGTGAGTTTCGAATCACGATACGGAATATGTTTGACCTAGGAGACAAATCAATCCTCACGAACCCCTGCAACAAAAAGGGGAAGAAGTGTCCCGTTGTACGCGCTCTTACGTACCTTCGAGTCAGTCAGAGCATTTATGACCATGCCGAGAGCAGAGAGCGACTTGTTGATCTTCTTCGCTTCTTCCAGAGTTTGTCCCGAAGCACCCGTCTTTCCCACTTTCTCGGATCCGGCAAGGTCGACAAGGTACAGGTTGCCACTCTTCTGAGCCCCCGTTTCGGTATTGCGTTGCTGAATCGTGATGAGAAAAATGGAATGCGACCGCGATGATTCGGCATTCATGTCTGCCGTTACGAGTGACTTAGAGGTTAACGCCACGACGTGGGGAGACACTTACTGGTCGAAGTGACAACCCTTGCAGCCCCTCCCTGTCTCATTATCTCGTAGACCTCACGCGCACTGCTAACGTAGTAATCCGAAAGATTCTTTACATACACGCCTCTTGATTTTTCCTCGTGTACTTGGAGGTTATCATTTTGGGCTGAAGTGCATTTCATCACTGGATTCACAGGAGAGTGTTTAATATCTTACGGGCAAGGAGGTCGCGTATGCGTTCAAGGTAGATCTCCAAGTAGGAGACTTTGACGACATATTCAAGGTGAGAGTCCGATTCTACGATTGATTTAAAAATCTGTTCTGTGATGCGGGGTATAATTCCCTTGAGATCTGATGAGTCAATGTCCGCGCCCTAGAGAACAGAAATCAGGAGCGAAATTCAAGATGATACGAATTGAACGTGCCATCATGGTGAATGTTTTTCCACTACCAGTCTGGCCATATGCAAAGACCGTGCCATTGTAGCCGTCCAAGACATCTGATTACCGTATTAGCATTAACATCCTTCCGCGAAATAATATAACAATGTATGAAAGGCACTCGACATCACAAGACGGGGGTGCCTTTTCTCACCTTTTACAATGCTGCATTAGGAGGTAATCAGATGAGGTACACGACAAAGACGCGTGGTTCTCGGAGCCACTTACTCTTTAACACCGTAATCGAATACTTCGTGTTGTTTCGTGCCCATCGGAAAAACTCTGTCGAATGTGAATCCATCCTTCTCTGGCCCAGAAACGGCCTGCGAGTTCTTCATCTGCACGGTCTGGAGATTCTCATCGAAGGCAACTACGATATCACCGCCCTCTCTGAGTTCGAGAGCATTCGGAGGCCGAAACCTATTCAGTCGCGTCAGAAGGCGATTGGAGAGACACTTTGTGCATTTTGATTGAATCCCGACGCTAGGTTAAGACGCACCGACAAACAACCTTGATATTGGTCGAGGACGCCATGATGGACGATGCGTCTAAGAAAGAAAGAAAATCTAGGGTACTTGTGTGACCAGTAGTTGCGGTATCAACAAAAAGTTCGATGTGTAAGAAATGGTTTTGGGCCCGAGTCCTAGTACCTGACTGAAGTTGTAGACCACAAAGCGCCAAAATGAGAGAAAGGGCCAAAGGCTAAAGCACGTGTTCGATTTCAGGCAAAACATTCGATTGCATGTCTTAGGCTTGTAAAGCTCAAATTCATCCCCTTGCAACTCCTCGCACGTCGACAAGAGTGAACATAATGTTATATACGACGCGGATATTACCCGCTCAGGATCTACCCTGGAATCTCCATCTTCAAATAATCCTAAGAAAATTCGCAAATGAATTCAGGTGCGTCACAGAAGCTTAAAGCCGGATGCATCGGCGAAATGATTCTACGTTTATAATAGCCTGTCTTGCAATTGCTGTTGTACAGTGAGAGGAAATGATAAGATAATTACAAGTCCCAGATCAATCGTCATCACTCCCGACAGAAGGTGGTGCGGGAGCTGGTCTGCTTGATGAAGCAGCTGGTCTGCGAGTGCCATGATCTTCTTTCTGTGCAGCATCGGCAGCATCCAGCCATTCTGAATAGATGTCCACGGGCTCAGTCAAGTCTGTTGAGGAACGAGATCATAATCAAGAGTAAGAACTGGCGTAATCCAACTGGTACGCACGATTAACTTTGCTCTGATACCGCTGGTCGCATACTCTGCACACCAGTTGGGCAACGCCCTCTTTTCTGTCGACTCTTACTGTCACGGACTTGTCATGATGACAGAACAAGCAAGTGAAGGCGGTATCTATGGGACAAGTTAGCTATAACAAACAGAACAAAAGGCATCCAACGTACCTAATGGTTCCCTCCTCCTTGCCGCTGTGGCTGCAGCTGGTTTTCTAGAGGATTTCTTGCGTTTTCCCATGGCTGCTCAAGCGTAAGATCGACTTTGAAATTACTAGGTGGCTGTCGAAGTTCAATAGAATTTATCACTTCCCACGAGTCCACGTGATACAGTCGCGTTGTTGATTCTTCAAGTGGACGCGTTTTGGGCCTTCATCGCTTCACTTAACAACATTAGCATCAGTCCTCCCGCTGCTGTCGACAACATCCTCGATGGCTACGAGAAGACCACCCACTTCCCGCCTAAGGGCACCACCTAGTATCAACACAAAATCTCAATCTTCCATGTCAAAGTCAAAGTCTGCCTTGTCTACAATCACGTCACCGACAGAAGAGCGCCCAGAGCTCGCACTCGCGATCTCATCATCCTTGAAGGGCTCTAAGTCCCATACCCAGGACGACTCGGAGACTCACATACACGTTGCTATTCGCTGTCGTCGTCGTTCTGATCGCGAAATCCAGGAGAACTCCCCCATCATTGTCAGTTCAAACGGGGCAAAGAGTCAGGAAGTCACCATCGAGACCTCCACGCCTGTCTCTAGCCTAGGCGTTATTACTTTAGCACCTACACGAACATATCCATTCGATCTCGTCTTTGGCCCAGAAGCGGACCAAGCTATGATTTACCATGAGGTTGTTAGCCCCATGTTAGACGAAGTTCTGATGGGTTACAACTGTACTCTGTTTGCGTATGGACAAACAGGAACTGGAAAAATGTACGTTTCCTCCTTACTTATGCACGTCATCGCTGCTGATGAGTTTACAGTTACACTATGCAAGGCGATCTGACACCGACGCCGATGGGAAATCCATCCTCCCAGGCAGGTATTATACCGAGTGTCCTTTTCCGGCTGTTCCACCAACTCGAGACATCTGCTGTCGACTACAGTGTCAAGATATCCTTCGTTGAGCTCTACAATGAGGAGCTTCGAGACTTACTCGCCAGCGAAATGTCCGCTCCTGCAGGATCCACGCAGCCTATGGGAAAAGGTGGCCCCGCTGACAACCAAGCTGGCCTCAAGATCTTTGACGATGCTAGCAAGAAAGGTGTTTTTATTCAGGGTCTCGAAGAAATACCTGTCAAAGACGCTGCAGATGCACTTGCCCTCCTCACAAAAGGTAGCCATCGTCGGCAGATTGCAGCCACCAAATTCAACGACCACTCCAGTCGTTCGCACTCTGTATTCGCAATCACTATTCATATTAAAGAGACGTCTTCAATGGGAGACGACCTCTTAAAGGTTGGGAAGTTCAACCTCGTTGACCTTGCAGGCTCGGAGAACATCGGACGCTCTGGAGCAGAGAACAAGAGGGCCCGAGAAGCGGGCATGATTAACCAAAGCTTGCTTACTTTGGGCCGTGTTATAAACGCCCTCGTCGGGCGTTCGGCGCATGTCCCTTATCGGTAAGTGAGTTTGATCGACGAGTGACACGTTTGAATTGCAGGGAATCTAAACTTACCCGCCTCTTGCAGGATTCGCTTGGTGGCCGGACAAAGACGTACATCATCGCTACAATATCTCCTGCTCGTTCTAACATGGAGGAAACACTCTCCACCCTCGACTATGCCATCCGCGCGAAGTCCATCCGCAATAAACCGGAGATTAATCAGCGGATGACGAGAAACGCTTTGCTCAAAGAATACGTGGCTGAGATCGAGAGGCTCAAGGCCGACGTCTTGGCCGCACGCGAGAAGAACGGCATCTTCTTCTCTGAAGAGACCTGGAATCAACTCACTACGGAACAAGAGCTCAAGCAGACGGAGACGGAAGAAGCTAAGAAGCAAGTGGAGATCGTGGAGAGTCAGTTGAGGAGCGTCAGGGAAGAGTTTGAGCAAAGCATTGCCCGTTGATGAAGACAGATGGGGAGTTGAAACAGGCGAAGGAGAAGTTGAAAGAGACGGAGGGAGAGTTGGAAGTCAAGGAGGGTCAACTGAAGGTGGCGAAAGGAGCTCTCGAGGAGGAGATTGTCGTGCGCCAGACGTACCAGGTTAATGAAGAAAAGTTGGATAGGGTGGCCTTGGGACTGAAACAGGTTGCCGCTGAAAGCATCGAAGACATTGGCGCGCTTTTTGAGAAACTTCGTAGGTCCTTAATTCCCTGTAGGTCAATCAAACTAACGACAATTGTCAGAACGAAAGAATAAGACGTTCACGTCGAACATTAAAGCTGTATCCTCTCATGGAAGGTCTTTCTCCTCCGAAGTGCAGTCGCTCTCAACGAAACTTGAGGGTTTCATGAAGGCTGCGGGACACAGCGCGCAGACACTGCGCGCAGAGGCGAAGCAGTTTCAAACAAAAGAGTCTGAAATCCTTACAAACCACTCCGAGCGTATTGACCAACAGCTTCAGCGCATTCAGGACTCCCTTCGAATCATTAACACGAAGGACGATGCATCAGCGGAGGCTTTTACAGTTATGCAGAATGCGGTCAAGGAATCGCAAGAGACCATGAAGAGCTCGTTTAGTGCCTGGTCCGATACCTTACGAACTACATCTCAAATGATGTGCAAGGAGTTGTGCACTGCGAACCAGAGTAACTTCGCTTCGGTATGTCTTGGTCTTCGTATTTGATTCATTTAATTAACACAATCTAGTTAGAAAATGCTTTGAAGGCTATGGGGGCACTCGTCGACACCGCCGTTAATCAGGCAATCGACTTCGCCAAGGCCGATGGAGAACTAATGGCGCAAGCAAATTCCCTCGTGGATGACATGACAAGGGCAGAGATCACGCGTCTCGAGGAACAAAATACGCTTCTCGTCCAGTTAGCGGAAGCAGAGAAGGCAAGATCTGCGAAGGCCAGCGATGTGCTCGTGCAACGCATATCAGGCCTACTCGGGGAGTTCATAGCTTCCCGTGATCGCGAGCTGCGAGAAGCATGTGGTGTCATTGTCAACGCCAATGCCAAGCATGAAGAGGAATTTAGCGAGCTTGGCCAGCGTCACGAACAATTGATGAACGAAGTCGCTTTACGTGGCTCGGAAAGCCATAACCTCGTTTGAGCGGAGAGGTACAGAAGGGAAAAGGACACGGGATGGCGCTCTCAAGGTGAGAGCCCTGGCTTGTTTGCTTTTGCCCTACTAATTGCAACGTATTCAGACTGTTGGATCTGTCCAGGTAGCCCTCAAGGACGGTTTATTGGCTACGCACAAGTCAATTACAACAGCCACCGCAACTCATACTGGTGAGCTGCAAAGACAAAGTCAAACTTTTCAGACCTCCTTTGGCGCAGGTAATTGGCTCTGCTTATCCTTGCCGCGTTTGATTCTCATATTCTATAAGGTCTTGATCGTCATGACCGTGCCAAGAGAGCGCGTATCGAGACTACCAATGGCTTGGTGACTGACGTACAGACCGACTTACGGCACCTGCAGCGAGGTATGGCCTCCAGCTCGAGAAATATTGAAAGCTTCAGCGGTCGTGTGGTTTCAGAGGCCAGTAGAATTGTCATTATCTATGAGGTGCTCTTACTAAATGTCATTGACACTGGCAGGATATATCATCTCAGTGGGCACTCTGACGTGGTTCGGTCTGTCGCAATTTCATCGGACGGACATCGCATAGTATCTGGTTCGGATGACAGGACAATTCAGGTGTGGGATATGGGGACTCGATTTTTTTCTTGGTTCATCATGTGACGCAACCTTTTTTCAGAAATTGATATTCCAGTCGCACAGTCCACAGCTGTATCTACTGTCAATGGTGCTTTAGATGCAGCTGAGCAAATTGGGTCATCCTTCGGTCTGCATTCACTCTTGGTGGTCTCGGTTCTGGTTTCGCCAACAACCCCGATGAACTTCGTGATCTCTCTGTAAAGAGTTTAAGCTTGTCCCCTCAGGTTTTGATTGAGCGTAGTATGAAGGGCTGGAAAGAACTCGAATATGGAGTTGTCCGTGATGGCGCTGATGTACGTTAATTTCCGCTTTGTCGTGCTTCCTGAAGTTGAATGCATATGTTCTTGCTAGAACACGATCATCTGCTGCAATATGGAGAACTTCGATCCTCTGGGTACTCGCACTGGTGATTCGATCGTGGTCGCACCGTCTCAAACTCTCCCGGATGACGAATACCACATGCTTCGTAGCGCTGCTATCAAGGTCATCAGGCATCTCGGTGTTGTCGGCGAGTGTAACATTCAGTATCCACTTAACCCCATGTCCAAGGAATACTGTGTTATCGAGGTTAATGCCCGGTATGTTCATATTTTTTCCATATGAGTTTATGCCTAATACAACTTTTATCAGTCTGAGTCGCTCAAGTGCCCTGGCGTCTAATGCTACTGGTTATCCGCTTGCCCACATCGCTGCTAAAATCGCACACGGTTGCAGCGTGCAAGACCGCTTCTGGTTGTTGGACAGATACGGAAGTATGGACGTGGGGCACGAACGGCGGGCAACTCGGTTGGATATCTTCTCTTGGGTTGTGAATGTACGCTCACGTTGAAGATATTCAGGGTACGACAAAGCGTTGGCACCCGTCCAAGTGCTCCCTCGTAAAGTCTCCAGCATAGTGAAGCCTGTCCGCGCAATAGTGATGACAGTTCGTTGGAAATTTTACATGGTTTTAGAATGAGAGTGACTCGGGATTCAGGAAACCCTCATGGCGTGTCTACTTCTCACGGGCGAAGTCGTTTGAGCTTGGTCTGGAGGGGATTCCAAGATTAGGTCGGACTTGTCCTGAGCTCAGTTAACTTTCTTTCTGACTTTCGGTGCCTAGTTTCCCCACCCAGAGATTTTCCTCAGAGATCTCTGTCTACCGACCCCCGCAAGCAATCAAGGGTCAGAACATCACAAAGCTCAGGAGTTGTGACGATACCATCGCCGCCCTTTCGTCGAATGGTGAAGTATTTACGTTTACCTCACAGCCTATTGGAGAAGGCGATTCCTCAAAGAGTTCCCCTGCTTTTAAGCCCCAACGCATCTGGGCGCTTAGACGTCAATTCAGTGCTGTACAGGTGGGTAGGCTCAAGTTCAAATGCCATGACGTCTGACGTCTTGTAGGATGTTGACATTGGGGCCGATGGAACTGTCATAGTCTGCACTCAGTCTGGACATGTCTACGTTCGCTCGCGGAGTGCCAAAGGGGGTCAGGGCTCCATTGCCAAAGCATTTGAATCCCAACGTATACAATCGGTCCCAATAAAATTGATAGGACGCAGGAGGTGAGCATCAAGTGCATTTTCTGACGTTCCATTCTTTACCCGTTTCAAGGTGCTGTCTGACCATCAATACTCCGAGTCTGCCCAAGTTGTTCTCCATGCGAACGTCTGGCAGTCTCGTCTTTGCTACTCGTCCAACGCTGGGAGCCAGTTCTTCTGATAACATAGGAAATTGTGTTCTGTCACTGTTACTGGCGTCCACCACCATCAATATTTGCATGTGCCGGAATATTTTAAGAAAGCTTGGGGTCGTCGAATCGAATATCCGAACATCATTGGCATCCAAGTTGGTCGAAGGATCGTGATGAAGTTATACCAGCAGAGATGTGTATCATCGCCCCTGATCAACGCTACACCCGAAAACTGCCTCCCGAATTTTCGTCGTTGATGGTGAAGTTTTCTTCCAAGAACCCCCAGGATCGCCTAGCGCTTATCAGCGCTGGAATCAACAACCGCGTCACGGCCGACCAGCGCTCGGTAAGTGACACATGTATCTTTTCATGCGTTTGATTGACTGCTTGTCTGGTTGGTCTCCAGGTGGTAGTACTAGACGGCTGCGCAGCCGTAGGTCCTGATCAACTTGGCCAACGTTCCCAATTCGATAATTATGTCTGCCCTCCAACCTAACGGCTGTCCTCCTCCACCCGGTGACGGTTTGCACAGTGCAGACAATGTTTATATGCATGGTATACGGTAAAAGTACATTGAATCTCTCCCGACCCGTTCGTTCTCTCCCGACCCGTTCGTTCTCTCTCGACCCGTTCGTTCTTAACATATTCGTGAGTTTCGAATTTTTGTGGTATATATGTGGCTTACCTCAACGCTAACGCGCACCTCTTAGTCCCAGCAAATACTCCAATTCCCGCATCTCCATCTCGAAGACCCTGCGCTCCCTTGCTATCCATAAGACTATCATCGCGCGCGTCTCATCCGGCCAGGCCGGAGGCAGGGGATAGTGCGGAATAGGTAAGTTGGGCTCATATAGCTCTTGACGCACGCGCATTCGCGCGGCGGCCCATGTGGTATATAGCATTTCCTTCGACGACAAGATCAACGCCGTAATTTGCGCGGTTGACCTACTCACCAGTTGTCCGAGTGTTAGCGTGAATACCACCTCCCGTGGCCTTGGAGTGCGTCGGAGTAGGTGCTGAGGAATCTGCAGATGAGTCTGTGAGCAGTCTGAATGTTAGAAAATAGTTAGCGCACTTGGTTATTTTGATTTCCTCCTGCATCTCGGTTGTCGCGTCCTCCGTTCGCATTTATGTAGTTATTCATAGCGCTAGAATCGCACAAATGAAAACAAATACAGAGTGAATCCGATAGTACTCACAAGTTCGTCCTTGATTATCGGGTATGAGAGAAATGTCCCGATTTGGACAAGGTATATGTTCCCGGCATTTTCCGGGGCGCGCCACATCTGAGTCAGTGCATGTATCCGAGCCGTATGTACCAGCCAGTAACCTGGTAAGCTTTAGAATATTTTTTTTTTATATTTCTGTCGCGGTTTTCGTTGATTTTAAATGTATACTATTTAAATTTATCGAAAGTAAGTGTTAGTAGTATATACGCCGACGGTTGTTTGTTCATGTTGAATCCTAAAGCTTCGGCTAGTACCGTGACGCACGATCGTCTGAGTTCTTATTCCTCCTGCCCTCACTCATAATCCCGAAGTCTGGCGTGGCTGCATCAAATTCACCTTCACCACTCCCTACACCCTCACCTCCACCAGGGCCACCCGCACCAGGAAGCGCTGTACCTAATGGTACCCGTGCCACGAGGCACAATCCTCTTCAGCGCAGACCAGCAATATGGTCCATATGCTCGCCCTTGTGCACCAACCACCACCTAGCTTTACAGACATCCAATCTGACACTATCGGGAAACCGCCCAATCTGCCGCTTAGCCTCATTTCTGCGCCTGATCCGGACCAAAAGTTGGCCTGCCCTGAAGAAGACACAATTGACGCGTCCAAGCTTTGCAAATATCCACATCCACTGTGGTAGACGACTCAACCAGATCTTACTTTCAGAGTGTCGTCTCCTCCAAGAGTTGATTTTCCAACGTCAGACATTGACGACATCGAGATGGACGGGCCTCCTCAAGATGGCACCATCGATCAATCACTATCCATAGCTCCTCCGCCCCAGCGTCTTTTTCTACCGGGAACACCTTCTGCTGCAGGCACTCCTGCGCGACAAAGATATGCTAACAGCGTTTCAGTCACACCTATGAGCGGTATTCCCGCGAGACGGGCGCTTGGCATGAGCACTCCTCGGCGAGCACCTCGAACACCACTTTTTGCTCGTGAGTGCTTGCTAAATGTACATTTGACTGTCATTTATTGTTTCTTCAAGCTGGAAGCTCCCCTCTCGCATTCCCAAGCTCTTCGCCTGCTAAGACTCCTCGGAGAAGGGTCGCTATCGACTTTGATCCAACCTTTCCAGACTCTGAGCCTCTTGCCTTTCCTTCGTGAGCTTATTTCATTGATATCCTTATCGATTTCATTGATTATGAGTCAGGAGTCCAACCGCTGCTCTCGCTACGCCTGTCAAGAACCGTCGTGGGGATATTCACTCTTCCCTTTCTTTGACAACTGCACGGCGATCAAGGCGTGGCGATTATAACAACGATCTGAATGATAATCTCAACTCAGATGGAACGCACCTCTCCATACCTGCCTCATCCGCACCGCATCTCTCAGCACCTGCTGCACCTTCAGATGAACCAGATGAAATCCGCGCCATCTGGGGGACTACCGTGAACTTGGCAGAGACGATGAAGCTCTTCCGCGACTTTTTGCGCGGCTTCAAGCCTAAATATCGCGCCATTCACGATCGCCAGGAGAATATTCGCACTCGGGCATTTGCCACCCCAGACGAAGGCGAAGTCGTGCTATATGAGACGTACATGCGTCGTATCCGCCAGACTGGCGAAACGAATCTTAACCTCGACATGATCAACCTGCTTTCCTACCCGCCGTGCAAAAAGCTCTTTGCCCAACTCCAGAAATACCCGCAGGAAGTAGTGCCTGCTATGGATCAAATCCTCAAGGACCTTATGCTCGAACTTGCAGTTGCAGATGAAGATCAGCAAGTCGGCATGGATGGGATGCAGGGCGACCAAGGCGACGAAGAGATCGCCGACATCATGGGTAAAGTCTACAAAGTCCGTCCTTTCGGGTTAACAGCCGTGAATATGCGTGACCTCAACCCATCTGGTATGACATTTAAATCTTCAAAATTTCTTCTACTGTCCTAACGGTCTCTAGATACCGATAAACTCATCTCTATAAAAGGCTTGGTAATTCGCGCTACGCCTGTGATTCCAGACATGAAGGTCGCGTTCTTCCGCTGCCTCACATGCTCTCATACTGTTCAAGTCGAAATCGATCGCGGCAAGATCGAGGAGCCAGCTCGGTGCCCAAGGGATGTCTGTGGAACCGTTGGGACAATGTCTCTCGTGCACAATCGCTGTGAATTTGCAGACAGGCAGGTCATCCGGCTACAGGAAACTCCTGACGCAGTGCCAGATGGCCAGACCCCGCACACCGTTAGATTTAAAAAAAATCATCAATACTATCATATTTTACGCCTGAAGAATGATGTATGAGAACACTCAGCAAGGGGGACCGCTTTACCCTTAGGCTGCCATGTTGCAACGCTGCAATATTGTCACGAACCCCCATGATCAACGAGATTAGATGAGCAATACTAATGTCGCTTTCCACAAGAAAGCCTTGCATAGCCGTGTGATGCCCAAAAAATTAGAGAACACTTAGCAAGGGGGACACGCTTTTCCCTATGTAGGCTACAACATGATTTAGGCTGCCATGGTGCAATGCTGCAATATTGTCACGGGCTTCGATGACCATTGAGATTAGATGATCAATACTAACGTCGCTTTCCTTGAGAAAGCCTTGCATAGCCGTGTGATGCCAAAAAAAAATAGAGAACACTTAGCAAGGGGGACACGCGTTTCCCTATGTAGGAGATTAGATGATCAATACTAACGTACCATTCCTTGAGAAAGCCTTGCATAGCCTTCTGATGCAAAAATAATTGTGGTAAAATTAGAACGCACAAAGTAGTTAGAACAAATATACTATCACTCCTCGCTGTCTACAAAGGAGAAATGTCACAGCATTGTCATGGGCCGTGCACGTTAAGCTGGATTTGCGGGCATCCATGGGTTTGTATGTACAAATCTAATAGTTCATAGTATAAAAGATGATATGTGGGGAGAACAGATTTGCGACGCAGTATACTTCTCACGGCTACGATATCGAGGACTCATCGGTTCTCTGATGAAGCTATGTCACCTGGTCATTGCTGATGCTGCCCCCTAGCGATAACTTCGCTCGAGTCACTGATTAACTTTAAGATTAAGAACATATGCTTTTTTGTCGGTATGCTGCATGGTGACGATGTCGCGAACTTGTCTTCATCTGTCGTCAAAGTTCCAACTAGTCAGTTCATGTGCTTTATAAGACATTGTTACTCGATGATTTATTTCTTTTATGTATGTTGCACATGGATTACATATCTCATACCCAGCTTTGCGCCGTCATGTACACGAGCAATATTAGAATTGCCTATCTGACCGCATACTATCATCTCAGTTCGAACAAACCGCAAGTCATCCTGAAATTTATGTAAGTGACTGTTGTTGCTCAGTTTCTTTGCATCGCCCTTTGTGGCCGCACCTCATGCATGAGCATTCAGGTGCATGAGCCAACCCACTGGCAGGTGAATGTCATCTTGTATGAATCGTTGACATTCTTCATAGAAGACAAGGGTTCATGCTGGCAGCACTCAATATTCAATCATCGAGGCAACTGATATGCATGGACTGCTTAGAAAGTCATCTTGGATTCATGCTGCGCAGGATGGGGCGGGCTCTAACCAGGGTCCAGGGTATGCGCATGGTTACTATCATCGTCATCATGGTAGGGAGAGTGATTGTGTATGTAAAAGAAAAGGTGAGGTACGTATATATAGATCATATCTTGATAATGCCAAAACGACCGACTCGGAAACGGACGGATGTGATAATAAGAATCATGGCTAAGAATCATGGCTTATGAAGATCAAACTGCTGTGCTGCATGAACCTGACGATAAGCGCTGCCCAGTGAGATCCATGACCTCCGCCTGCAGGGTATAAAAATCCGAGCCGCCTGTATTGCCAGCTTTTCCCCAGGTAATAGACCAATTAGTGAGTGCTGGTCAATTCGTTTGCCCTCACAATTGTCATTGTGACCACTTGCGGCAGAGTCGGATTGACCCACCAGATTGACTATGACTTCTGGACCTTCAGGATCCCCAATGCCAACCCTCGAGCAAGTTTTCACCCCAGCGCAATCTAAAAGACTAACTCCAAAACACAAGTTTGAAGGACACGAAAAAAATATTTGGAGTTTCGTCTTCTTGCACGACAATGAACACATTGTGAGTGGTTCAGAGGACGGCACTATGCGCAAGTGGAACTGTGATACAGGACTTGTTGTCGGGGAACCGTGGAAAGGCGAGGGGGGAGGCTTATATGCGCTGGCACTTTCACCAAACGGGAAGATGATTGCGTGTGGGAGGGAGGATGGAAGCGTTCAGCGGTGGACTACCGACGGAGAAAGGATCGAAGGCAATTGGTCGGGTCATAGCGAGACGGTGTGGTCGCTCTCGTGGTCACCCGCCGGGAATAAAATTGCCAGCGGGTCCTATGATGGAACAATTCTGATTCGAAATGCAGAAAGTGGAGAAGTCGCAGTGGGCCCGATCAAGACGGAGCAGACTGGCGTATGGAGTCTTGCATATTCACCTTCTGGAGGGAGAATTGCATCGGGCGGGTTCAACAAATCAATTTGTATCTGGAATACGAAGACAGGCAAGCGTGTCGTCGGGCCAATCAAAGACCTGGGGGCTCATGTGACATCGTTGGTGTGGTCGTCAGACAGCAGCAAACTCTATTCCGCGTCAGACGAATTTGTACGTGTTTTCAACAGCAAAACAGGCAATCTACTCCATCGCTTCGAGCACAACAATTACCTGTGGTCAGTCGCACGTTCACCTACAAGCAATATCCTGGCATGTGTGGGCAACGACGGCGTTGCACAGCTATGGGACACAGAATCCCACCGGCCATTCGGCCAGCCATTCCACCAGGAACATCACGAACGCACCTGAGTGACACCATTAATATTACTTATTAGTAATAGTACTGCGTACCTGTATGTATTACTAATTCGTAAGGAATAGCTATCTACCACGCTACCAGCAATAATACCAGCACTCAGGAGTCACTTGGGTGATTCCTACTGCGTGCTATATTGGGAAGACTCTTACGGGTAAGTCCGAGGTTGTCGTCACTGTCTCGGCTATAATGTAAGCCGCCCAAAATAGCCTTTAGCGCTGTCAATTCCCACCGCCACGCTTCTCGTAAGCTTCTCCTCGTCGTCCACCACGATGAGCTCGTTCCTTCCCTTCTCCTGCCCCCAATTTTTATCCGATTTTGAGCAGGACTTTTGCGGTGCGTATTTACTGTCATTCTGCATGTGCTCACTGCCTCTCCCACATTGTAGGGCCCATGATCATTGCTCTACTCGCTGCTCACAGCGAGCTCACCCTTCTGCCTCTCCCGCCCTCGATATCCTTCGGATCTTTTGCGGATCTTTTCTATTCTATATCTAACAGCATACAGAGCATATACGCTGGCTCCCACACATCGTTGGACCCGTCGTTGACGTGCTGCTCAGCTCCCATAGTGAGTTCCTTCTCTGCCTCCTGGCGCCCTCGTTTCTCATCCGTTTTCGACGTTTTCTCTCTCATTCTACAGTAAATGTACATATCATTGCTATGTTCAACGAGGTATGTGCTCTAATGTACAGTATCCTATCGCATTGTGTTGACCTAGACTGCTGGTAGGTGGTGCCAGAGGTCCTCGGGGGTTTTCTGGGGCATTATGTTTGTTTATCGCCGCCATACACTTGCTCCCACACTCGAGCTTCAACATGGGTCGCAGGCGTTCTAATCTCTCGACGGTCAGTAAAGTCAAGGAGGCCATCTTGCAACCCACTGGTAATCTCAGAACTCTACGCTCCAACCTTACGAAGTTGCGAGCCGATCGCCTCGCATTTGAGAGGGAGCAGGCCCAGAGTCAGCTAGGTGGGTTTCTTCTACTCTTTTACCATTTAATTATATCCCTGACACATCAAACAGATAACAATGCTACTGCAAGACAGCTCCTTGCTGAGGCTGCACTCGAGATGGGCACCACGGTCAATTTGAGTGCTGACATTCAGTATCTGGACTACCCTGGCATGGACTTTGATATGGGTCGAGAAGAAGACTATGTAGACGAGGAGGATGAGCCACAGGATGAAGAAGAAGCATCGGACGGGATCAGTAGACACGAAGGCTCAGCAGTTGATGTTGCACGAGCTCGTGTCATATATTGGTAAGTTTTTTTTTTTGAGGAACGTTTAGAGATAACGGTTTGTGCAGTTTACAAGGTGGACATCGCCGCCGGCCCCCACGCAGTCGACTTCAACGTAATCGCCAATGTCATAGTGCATGGAGGTCACAAATGCCAGCCCTCGTTGCAGGCTACTTGCGCTGGAAGGATCGTGACGCTACTCCCACATCCAGTGTTGACATTGAAGCTGGAACATTTGCCTTCCACGTCAGCGTGGTTGATATTCTAGGTACCATTTGATTCTATGCTCAAGATCAGAGTGCCACTCATCATTTACAGCATCTACATCTTCGATCTCGGTCCCGCAAGCTACTGACGAACTGGCCAATGTGTCACTCGTCAACATTGGACTCCTCGGGTGCTCCCCCCTTCAGCCTAAGATCGCCGTGTCCTTTCAATGCCTCGAGTTGTACCATCAAATTCGCCGGCGCAAACCATCCTTTAGTGTGCAGGCGATGGTCAAAGTACTCTGTGCCCTTCATAATGTATGTTTTTTTGTAATGTGTACGTGCTGTATTGTACATTTAATATTGCTTTCTAGCGCTCATATTTTCAAGCACTGTGGGATCAATTTGCAATTGCTTTCGATGCATATCTCGATATCTTACGTGGTGTTCGAGAATTAGCTGATATTGCGTTGAAACGTGATAGCCCTCATTGGCGCATGCTTCACTCGTGCCCTGCATGTAATTATAAGGTACATTTATTATTATATTATGATGAAGAGAAAATGAACTGTGCTGCAGCAAGAGAATGAACCGGCATTGATCCCTGCGAGGATGGACAGTATGGATGGCAATAGCTCATTAAAACGGGTCGATGGCTCTGGGCATGCTGACGAGCGAATCTTCAAATCATCCTATTTGATACCTCCTGATGAAGTTGACGTATTCAAGGATGACGTGCGACTACGGCCAGGAACACGGGCAGCCATTACCCACACAGCAGGCGGCACTACTCCAGGTGATACATCAGAGTCTGCTTGCACCGACAATTGGAAGACCGCGAACACGATTTCTGACAACACTGTCAAAGTATTCGAGCAAACAGGTATTTTCATAAGCGCTTGTCGACACGGCATGATCCAGACTTTGGCTGAAATGCGGCGAAGTGGTGAACTGTGAGTCTTGGCCCTCATTCATAATCCGATGCCAACAATTGTACAGTGCCAAATACGCTCTCGCAACAACCAATAAAGTTCTCGATGTTTACGGCGTGAATGGAGTAACAGGATATGACATCGGATGTTCCTATCAGAAGACTGTCAATTCCAGCTCTATCTCCACCAAGGCACGCTCCAACCATCATCGCTTCATTGTCAACTCATTTCATGGACACGCTCACAACCGCCGATGTCAACTTCGGTTCCATCCTTTATATCAACATGGCCTCGGTCTTGAAGACCTCGAAACATGCGAGCGCATATTTTCAGGTTCAAATGCTGTATCTCCTGTCATTCGTCATGCATCTTACTTTCACTGGCTTCAATTCATCGACCTTCACTTTCAGCAATGGGATTCTGATAGGTACCTGGAGCTAAGTATGGTTTTATTAAGTTATCGGTTCGCGAATTAGTGTTTGATCCCCGATTCCAGGTAAATTTTTGTATAACAACTATAAACAAGCGCTCGCCATCATTGATGACCTGAGCCCCGCTGTCGAGGAATTAAAGTTAGCTCTGAAGATTTCGGATGGAGATTTTGAGCGTTGGAATATGGAAGAGCTAGAATTTCTGGAGTCCCTGGCAGAGGAACAGGAGGGGGACATCGAGGCAATGACTTATGTGGACGCATTACAATCACTTGCCAAAGCCGAGTAAGTCATGTCAGTTAAATTTCGAAGTATGCTAACACTTGTTTATTCCAGAGCTGCATATGGTAGTGTCACGACGGTACAATTTCTGACTTATACGCCCGCAGATTTCACTCCTTCTCATGGGCTCCAAAAAAACCAGCAAGCCTTTGCGAGAGCTCGAGAAGCTGAACGCCATGCAGCTCATCGCAAGTTGGTTCTTGAAATGAACGTCGTCGATGATATCGAGCGTCGTATGGGAATTACTGAAAGATGGCACCCACAGGACGTAAAATATCAGGAGGGATTAGCATATCTTACAAACCGGCGGTTCATTCAGGCTGTTGAGCATTTGCAGGGTCTCGTCATCCAGAGGCTCTTTGAGTTGGCCAAAGCAAACATTGCTGGCACAGGTGCGTAATTTCCGTTTACTTGACACTATTCTAACACATACATGTTGGAAGGTTATAAACTTCGTCAACATATCTCGAGTGCTATCAGTCGCCGGTCAGCAGCCATCCGAACAGCCCTCGAAAAGTATAATCAGCTTGCCATCATTCAAACGCCACCACGGGAAGTCTTAGATTTCAGCAAAGTGGCATCGTATGCTTGGCTCGGCGAATTCGACCTTCTCAAGCACTCACGTCATCATATACTTGAGAAGCCATGGGCGTCCAAAGGAAATCGAGAGGTCACAAACAATTTCTTTAAGATTCAACGTGCTCATGAAGAAGTTCAACGTCTCAATGTTGAGGTCACACGGCTCTCTGCTTGGGTAGATCACGAAGACGCGCACTTGAAGTCGACGTTTGAATCATTGGCCGAATCAGATCCAGCGCTCTCCCGCGAGATCTCTCACATGTATGAGGAGCGCAAACGAGTTAACGATGTGCATCGCAGAAGAATTCATGCTCTCTATGAGCTTTCTGGTTACTCTGGATCAAAGGGCATGGAGACGAGAGGTATTGACAATGACAATGATAGCAGTGGGGACACAGACGAGATGATGGAAGATTTAAGGGGTACTAGGAGTATCGAGGCTGATGAAGATGATGCACTTTGTGACGAAGCTGACCGTTTACATGCCTGTATAATTTAGTAGAGTATCGCATGGTCAATTCTACTGTTTAATTATTCTATGAATGAAGTAGCCAATGCGAGAAGTGGGCGCCATCTAGATCGAGCATGGAATGCATATCATCAAAGCGTCCAAAGGGCAAGAACAGTGTCTTATAGTGCAGGTGTGCAGTGCGAACCGTGACACAGTAGTGCATAGGTTCAATTGATAACTCTATCCCTGATCAGTATTCGGTTGCTACACTCAGACTCACACCTCACTCATACCGTGACCATTTGCTCTTGGAATCATGACAGACACCTTCAACATTATCAACAGTTCAAAGAACCTCGCTCTGACGAGCGCATCTGCTTTATCACGTCTTCGTTGGCTGGATCTCGCGCGTGATGGAACTGACACTGTAAGTCTTGCGGATTGTTTGATTTTGGAACACATTTATTCACTTTTAAACCTTGCCACTATCTAGTTTACATTCACCCTCAACATCGAAGCTCACATCTGGCTGGCTCGCTGGCAGCGCGAGTCTGGAACGTTTCGCCGACCCCCCGTTGTTGCTCTGAACTTAACAAGATCGAAGAATTTAATTCATGGTGATTTCCGCAAGCTCGCAGATGATGAGGTCGACAACGCTGTTGATCTCATCAAGGATATCTTTGCGGAGCAGATTGTTGTTCCTGCATGCAAAAAAGCTTTCAACAAGGACTGGAAGCATTTACCCAATGTCTCATCTTCTAACGCAAGGTGTGGCTGGATCATTGGTAAGTTTTATTTTTCATATGGTTGATAGCTCTAACATTGATGTCATTTTTAGAAGAGAACAATATGTTTCAGCAGGGCAGCCGTGCGTCGGTCGCATTTGAACTCCCCGTGGGTCCATTGCACTCAAGTACAAGCCAGCGGCCCCCTCACTCAGCGCCTACTACTATCAACCGGACTCAGTCTGCATCTACCGTCGCCCCCATCCAAACTGATCATGCATCGCGACCTCGTCACCAACCCTCTCAGTCTGCATCTACCGTCGCCCCCATCCAAACTGATCGTGCATCACGACCTCGTCACCAACCCTCTCAGCTCTCTCAACACTCCAACCGTCTGAATCGACCTGATAGGAACCAAAGGTGACGGACTGAACATTTGACACCACCCCACCAAACTGACAATTCTGCTCATTCAGCAACTCGGGAAGCCTGTCGTGGTGTTCGTTTTGATGCAGCGACATCTACATCTTCTCGTTCGGCAACTCGGGCTCCTTTCCCCCGAGCCCATGTTTGGTTTGATGTAGCGTCCCAGACGTCTACATATATGTCATCACCTAACCGCATCCCGATGGCGCCCCCTCCTTTGCGTGTTCGGCCAACACCACTACCGTCAGTGACAACAAGGACTCCAATAGTTCTCGTAGAGTCAGAAACTGACTCTGATTCATCGTTATCACCTGGGGTAAGGTTTTTTTCGGACCTTATAGATATATAAACTTACACAGCATTTTTACTTCGTGACAGGTAGCCGAAGAGGAAGCCGAAGCCGAAGACAGACTGTTACCATTGTCTCATAGGTCTAATTCAGTGATGTTGAATTGCCGAGCTTGTAACCAAGCACATTATCATGTTGTGGTATCTGACATTATTCCACTCCCTCAGGCTATAACCAACAGTCCACCTCCTGCATATGAGGCTACTAGTAGCACCTTCAATATAGACAATAGAAACTCCGAGGACAGCGGAACTCAGTAGAATGTATATCGTAATACATAGTTTTAGATATCGTCACATTGTGATATAAAATGAATCATGGAAAAGCTCATCCGACGGAGCAATTCACAAAATCACTAGCAAGAACTCGCCGATCGTCGGCATAGCTGTTTTTTTGCCTAACACTCAAGTGTGATTGATTGCCATGTGGTAAGTGGCCCTCATGAGAAAAGCACCGCATCAAACTAGAACATTTTATTGCCTAAAATTCAGTCCTGAGTCCCCCCCCATCAGGTTTTTTTTCTATCGCTATGGTCTCTACAAAACGTGTCCGTGCAAAGCTCACTACAGAGCAGAAAGCAGAACGTCATAAAAAATACACGAAGCTTACCGATGCCATCAACACAGCACGGGATTCATACCAGGAAGAAGCACGTTCGATATCTCAAGACCACGGAAGGTAAGTCTATACGTTTCGCAAGATGAAAGTGATCTGACGCACCCCACTTACAGGTCCTTAAAATGGACCCGTGCTCAATTGAACGGCAGCCGATTGACTCGACAACGTCGAAAGGCAAGTGCCTGGAATGCCTTTGTGAGGGGGAAGCTCAACGAAGCCAACGAGGGTACATACCACACTTCATGAAATATTCATTATATATTTACATTTTAAAGCTCGTGGACCTGGCCAACGTTACAGACTTCCAGCATTCATCTCTGCGCATCACACCGAGCTTCAGCGGACTTATACAAAGCTGTCAGAAAGCGAGAAAAAAAAATTACGACTTGATATTGATGACCTTCGCACGACACGGGTGAACATTGTGCGATCGAACCCGAAAGCTCTTCTAAAAGATGTCAACTCAACTTTTAACACCATGGAGAAAGAGGTCTGTTTACCATTTACCACTAAATTCCGTTGCTCATCATCATGTAGTGGACAGCCATCAATGCGCGCACTTCAATGGAAGGATTTTATATTGCTGTTCGGGGAGATTTAGAACATTACCATGAAGCTAAACTGTTCCTCACCGATAAGGCTAAGTCCTTTATCAAGGACGTGCTGCATTTTGAACCGAAGCTTCTCGCGTTGAAGTTCGAGTCGTGGGTTGTTGGGAATTTCGGTGCGGGAATTATGTCAGTTGTATTGGAGGTCACGTTCTCACTGGGCGTACATTACAGGCACAGAGTCAGCAATGTCCACATCACGGCGGCTTCCGCTGTCAAAACTCGTCAGTTTGTGCAGACAAAATATTCAAGATGGCCTAGGTATGATCTTACAAAGGTGTCCTTCGCTATGGTCTGATGTGTTGCGCAGACAACATTTTGCAGAAGAACAAATTGGCATCAAAGAAAATCCCAATGAACTACGACAACTATGAGAAGAGGATTGTCGAGATCTATGCAGTTGCGATCGATGGTTGGACTTACGGGAAGAGTGTCTGCAACCCCGGGAAAATCGGTCGTCGTGAACACCTAATCAGTTTACTAGATGCGCTGGTCACCGGAAAGTGCTCCTGGATTGTATTGAGTGAGGATGCATTATCGGAACGCATCACAAACAACCACAAGCGCCAGGCAAGTGGTGAACAGGTCTATAAGGCCCGTAAAGCCGCGCATCGGCATAAAGTGGATAGCGCCAAGAGCGCTCAAATGATCAGCAATAGCGACTTGGAAGATGGTGAGGAAGAAAGTCTTGAAGCGTCTGTTGATGGAGGCAATACTGCGCAGGGGGATTCAAGTGGTATGTTGCGCGGGCCTGAGTAAATAGGACTTACAAGTATCTTGCTTAATGTTACATATGTCAAAAATGGATGGGACATGAGGGCAACAGAGAAAAGGAGCTCACCATGGGGCTGAGCGCTGAGCAGCGCGTTGACGACAGGAGCAAGCAGAGAGTGATGGTGGCGATAAACAAACATAATGCCCCGGAAAACCCCCGAGGACCTCTGGCACCACCTACCAGCAGTCTAGGTCAACACAATGCGATAGGATACTGTACATTAGAGCACATACCTCGTTGAACATAGCAATGATATGTACATTTACTGTAGAATGAGAGAGAAAACGTCGAAAACGGATGAGAAACGAGGGCGCCAGGAGGCAGAGAAGGAACTCACTATGGGAGCTGAGCAGCACGTCAACGACGGGTCCAACGATGTGTGGGAGCCAGCGTATATGCTCTGTATGCTGTTAGATATAGAATAGAAAAGATCCGCAAAAGATCCGAAGGATATCGAGGGCGGGAGAGGCAGAAGGGTGAGCTCGCTGTGAGCAGCGAGTAGAGCAATGATCATGGGCCCTACAATGTGGGAGAGGCAGTGAGCACATGCAGAATGACAGTAAATACGCACCGCAAAAGTCCTGCTCAAAATCGGATAAAAATTGGGGGCAGGAGAAGGGAAGGAACGAGCTCATCGTGGTGGACGACGAGGAGAAGCTTACGAGAAGCGTGGCGGTGGGAATTGACAGCGCTAAAGGCTATTTTGGGCGGCTTACATTATAGCCGAGACAGTGACGACAACCTCGGACTTACCCGTAAGAGTCTTCCCAATATAGCACGCAGTAGGAATCACCCAAGTGACTCCTGAGTGCTGGTATTATTGCTGGTAGCGTGGTAGATAGCTATTCCTTACGAATTAGTAATACGTACAGGTACGCAGTACTATTACTAATAAGTAATATTAATGGTGTCACTCAGGTGCACGAACGACTTTCCTGCGTGTCATTCTCTCGAGACGGGAGATACGTGGCATATGGTGGACATGGCAATAAAATCACTCTGTGGATGGTCAAAAACATAACTTCTCAGCCTTCAGCAGAATCAGCACCCACAATACTTCAACAAAGTGACAGACGAGAAACTCGGTCTAACTCCTCATTACCATCTTGTCTGGATGTCAGTACTTTCACATTTGACTCTTTTTTGTTTTGTTTTTTTTGTTCACAGCGCTGTTACAGGCTGATGCTACGGGGGGTGATGGATTCATCGTTGAGGATACACACGACGACCCATATAACAACTTCTTCCAGGTAAAGCTCGTGTTTTTCCCATCCAAGGGCACAAACACTGACGACAAGTACTTGCAGTCTTCGCACCAATCTCTTCCATCGCCATCCCATCTCCCCCCCTTGTCTTCAGCTCGCCGCCTCTGGAATGTCATCTCTCGATGTCGCCCACCGTCAGACCAGTCTGTTCCGCGAAAACGCCTCAAGCGTAGTTTCTTCAGTCGTCGTGCTCGCTCAAAGTCGTCACTAGAGCTCGCGACTATTAAACCCAACCAACCGGTGCAAGAAGGTGAAGTGGGCGAAGACGAGGGCGAACAAGGTGAAAATGTTGATGGTGTGAGTGCTGTGTTGGCTTTCGCAAACCGTCGTTTAAACATGACGACCGTCAGCGTGCTTCCATGCATCATTCAGTCAACATCAGAATGGATCAAGGCAAACAGCGAGATGATCCTCCCGCTGACACACAGGGCACGCCCTCTTGTGATCGTACTCCCTCCACCCACCTCAATAGCAAAGATCATCGGACACTCTGGGAGCGATTTATACAACCTCGAATCAAAAAACCCGCATTTAGTTCCCCGTATCCCAGTACCCAACTTACAGACGCATTCCAACCCAGCATACCGCGCAATCCCTGGAACTGGAATTCTAGCTTATTTCCAGCAGGATCTTCTAGACGTCCAGTCGATATTGCTGCTTGCCGCGAGGAAGACGTGAGTAACGTGTCATCACTCCCCTTTCATTTATTGAAATCACCGCAGAGATACGGCATTACTCCTGAATCTGATGCGGAAGCGGCTGCAGCAATGTTGCGCACGAACGATGATGTGGCCGACAGTTCAATGCGACCAGATCATTCTGTAGTGGTGACACATCTGTCTCAAGGACAGCCCCCACACGCCTCGACAAACGAGCCACAAGATATTGAAGTAAGCTGCTGTGGGTTTTCGTTCAAGTTCAGTTGTCGTCGTTCCAACTAGAGTTCATTTACTAAGAGACGCTGTCACTCGATGAAGCTTTGTGTGCGTCTTACACAGGCTATCCCATACCCAGCTCTGCACTGTCATATTGTCATAATATTTACCTTGGCTGGAAGCATAACATTACCGTCTCATTTTGAAAGAGTACGAGTCTCCCCGAAACCCAAGTGATCGACATGTTGCTCAGTTACTTGCATCGCCTTTCTATATCATATATTTTTGTACTTGTCATGTTACAACATGCTGTATAAGGATCAGTCTTCATGCAGGGAACTCGCAGCCTAAGTTCATCAAACGTAGATAGTGAAGCCTGAAAAGCCCACACGCACGATAATACAGCATACAGCGCAATTGAAACGTGAGGGACGACGGGTATCACTGACACAATCAGTCGCAGACTTGGATAACGTTGACTCACCGGCACTAGGCTACAGAGTATTATTATATCGTCTCGCGTGTGCTATCCTGATGTCAGCAAGCACTGAAAGGTGCTGTGTTGTGTTCGAGGCAAGAGTAGAGCTTTGAAGAAGGGCCGAGTGCAGAGTACAACTTGAACATGAGCCCCAGGCAAAACATGGATTGACATCAATGCGTTGCCTTAGTATATGGACCGAAGTACGATTCATCATGCCAGGACGACCGGAAACGGACAAATGGGATAATAGGGTCCATGGTGTGCAAAGACTAAATTGCTGTGTTATTGATTAGCGCCGACTCGCGGAACCCACGCCTTCCACTCGCTGAACACAAAAACTGACCTGTCTTGCCTGCTTGTCTCTGACCAATAGACCAGTAGACCAATCAGTGAGTGCTGGCCAACTGGTTCGCATGATTGATCACTAATCGCGGCAGAGTCAGATTGATCCACTAGATTACGAGAACGAGCCATGGCTGCTAGACTATTTGCAACATGGACCCGCAAGGGAACTTCGGCTGCAGCGCAATGGGAAAAACCAAATCTGACACACGAGTTTAAAGGAAATGAGGGGGATAATTGGGAAGAACCAATTCTGAAGCACGAGTTTGAAGGACACGAGAAGGAGATTTGGAGTTTCGTTTTCTTGCACGACAATATCCACATAGTGAGTGGGTCAGCGGACGGCACTATGCGCAAGTGGAACTGCGACACGGGACGTGCTGTTGGAAAACCGTGGAAAGGCAAGGGGGGAAGCATATATGCACTGGCGCTTTCACCGGACGGAAAGATAATCGCGAGTGGGAGAGAGGATGGAAGTATTCAGCGGTGGAATACCGACGGGGAGATGATGGAAGACGTTTGGATGAGTCATAGCGACTGGGTGCAGTCGCTCTCGTGGTCACCCAGTGGAAGTCATATTGCCAGCGGGTCTGAAAATGGGACAGTCTTCATCCAAAAAGCAGAAAGTGGGCAAGTCACAATGGGCCCGATCGAGACGGAGCAGGAGGGAGTGTATGCTCTCGCATATTCACCTTCAGAAAAAAGAATCGCATCCGGCGGATACAACGCTACAATTTGTATCTGGGACACGAAGACTGGTAGGCTTACGGTTCCGTCAATCAGACACCTGGGGCAAACTGTGACATCGTTGATGTGGTCGTCAGACAGCACCAAACTCTATTCTGCATCAGACGAATTCGCACGTGTCTTTGATAGCAAAACAGGCCAACTACTCCATCGCTTCGAGCACGACAATTACCTGTGGTCAGTCGCACTTTCACCTAAAAACAACGTTCTGGCATGCGTGGGCAACGTTGTGCAACTATGGGACACAGAGTTCAATCGGCCACTCAGCCAGCCATTCCATGAGAATCACGAAATTCTTCGCTGCGTGTCGTTCTCTTGGAATGGGAGGTACATAGCATATGGTGGATATGACAATAAACTCACTCTATGCACGGTGGAGATGGCCATAGCTTCTCAACTTCCAGCACCTATACTTCAACAAAGTGACAGACGAAGCACCCAGTCGAACTCCTCATTATCATCATGTCTGGACGTCCGAGTCAGTGCTTTCACGTTTGACTGCCTTTCTTGCTCACAGCGCTGTTGCAGGCTAACGCTACGGGGGGTGATAGATTCATTGAAGAGGTACACGACGACCCATACAACAACTTCTTTCAGGTAAAACTCGTGTTTTCCCATCCAAAAGTACAAACACTGATAACAAGTACTTGTATGTAGTCTTCGCACCAATCTCTTCCATCGCCACCCCATCTCCCACCCTTATTTTCGGCTCGCCGGCTCTGGAATATCATCTCTCGACGTCGCCCACCGCCAGACCAGTCTGTTCCACGAGAACGCCCCAGGCGTGGTTTCTTCAGTCGACGTGCTCGCTCAAAGACTTCACTAGAACTCGCAACCGCTAAATTCAACCAACCAGTGCAAGAAAGTAAAGTGGTTGAAGGCGAGGGCGAACTAGGTGAAAATGTTGATGTAAATGCTGTTTTGACTCGCATACTAGTACACCATCATCTGAACATGATGACTGTCAGCATGCTCATGATCGCACTCTCTCCGCCCACCAACTAGTCACGAGTTCATTTGCTGAGGGATTATCACTCGATAATTTACGGTGACTGTGGTGATGCTAAACAAAGCAACAAGTTCAAACGCCTTTGATCGAGGTCGAGAAGCCTAACCAGCAGTCACACCTCCATATTCAATGCTAACTTATTCCACCGATCACCCACTGGGCACCCCTCACAAGTACTGGCAATTGGGGTGTTCCAATCTAGCACGCACAATGTTTTCCTTGCCAAACGCTGCAGCAAAGTCGCTATCTACTGCTCGCATTGCCACGCAGAGGGCTGCATCCTACGGATACAACACTCGCCTCGCCCACCGGTCTGTTGGTCGTGTCGTTTGATGCCTGCGAAATTTTCAAAGGCCCGGACCCACCACGAGGATTTTGACACTGGCAGAGAGTTGTAGAGATGATCTCGTCCATACCATGCTCCCGCAATTCTGTCGACGTTTTTCGAAATGACTACAGTCGCGACTTTCTTTCAAACTAGTAAGTCTTGGCTTGCACTACAAGTCCTCATACTCATTGTATCCTTGCCAAAGCATACTTTTTGCACGTCCCAGGAGCAAGGTCATGTACTTCATGACTTACATCACGATCGTTGACGCCATATGATCTCAATACTGTTGAAAGGCAACAGGGAGCTCACTGGATGTCACCTATTCCAGAGAAGGTCTCGCATCTCGGCATGCTCTTGTTTACTTTTAGACGTCTCAAGCATTAGGACCTTGGCAAATTAACTCGCCCTCATTTTCCATATCGCTGCTTTTCAGCTAGACTGGTAGGGATGAGGGTTCTATCAATTTCATCAGATTCTGATTATTCATTCTAGCTCATTCCTATCGACGTTTGCATTATTCGACATCGCTTATTGTATAATCGTTGTGCTTTATTTTACGAATGATTGGACAGGTGCAACGTCGTGTCGGTGCGACTCCGACGTAGAATTTTATTGATTGCCTGATGCAAGCAGATAGATGCCGTGTGTAGTTGTTGTGTCATCAATCAAAGGATCGTGTACATTCGCTGTCATATCTCGCCGCGATCTCGTTCCGTACCCACGGTAAAACTTTCACGATAACCCAAATCACCTCAACTTCAGGACACGTATCAAAATCTCCCGATGGCAACCATCGATGCCCAGGATTCAGACATCAGAAAAATGTTTGGGCGCTTTCGAGTTGTGATAATAGGGAGAGCAAACGCAGGCAAAACGACCATTCTTCAGAAGGTCTGCAACACCACCAATGACCCAGAAATTTACAATACCAGAGGAGAGAAGGTGCGGTCGATAATCAATATCATGCACCTGTCCATCGCTGATCAATTGAGGGTAGATTGGTGATGCCGTCGTGAAATCCTCGATCACGGTGTGTGCACCATTTACCCTGTGGCATACACGCACTGATGTACGATCAGCGTGGAAATCACGACATCAGGAACGAGATGGTGTTCAAAAGTAATCCTGGTTTCGTCTTTCACGACTCGTGCGGTTTCGAAGCGGGCTCTGAAGCAGAATTCGAGGACATGAAGGAATTTATCTCAGAACGCGTACACGCGACGAAATTGGAGGAGCGAATCCATGCTATCTGGCAAGGAACTCCCTTCTGAGGTTCCACGCTTGCTGATTGCCATCAGGTACTGTATTCCAATGGACAACCCGAGTCGAACATTCCAGCGGTCGGAGGAGAAGTTCTTCATTGAGTGCGACACTGGGCACGGTGAGTTTGCAAATGCACGGCCTTTTGCCATGTTTAGACTAACTGATCATTTTTCAGTTCCCGTGGTTGTGGTATTCACCAAGTTCGAAGCCCTGCGTCCAGTTGCGTTCGGAGAAATCAAGAAGCAAGTAAAAGAGTTGTCGGCAGAAGAACGCTCAAGGAGAATTGCGCAGCGCGTGGAAGAGCTGTTCACGAACACAGGCGTCTTGGATCGGTTGAGCGACCCTAACAATCGTGCCCGTCCTAAGTCCCATGTACGCTTGCAGAGTAAGTGGTCCGATTGATTTGTCCCGTGTAAGAGTTGATATTAGTCACCATCTAGACATGAACCAACCAAATGCAAATTGTAATACTCTACTGGAGTGCACCGCTTTCGCATTGGATGACGAAGAGTTGCGGTTGTGTTTGGTTTCGACACAACAATCAAACATGGAGCTTTGTATCAAGTGTGCCATTGCGTGAGTCGCAGCATTGCAAGTCACATATCTCTGTTCCAACATCATTTAGAGAACTCGTCCATCATCCAAATCGGCCATTGGGACCACTTCGAATAGATTTCGGAGACATTCAATACGAAATTGCTAGGTGGTTTGCACATCTTGAGGTAAGACGAAGATTGATTCAATCTGACGATGCATTGGTGATGGCGCCCATGGATGGTAAATATTGCACTGCTGAAACTGTAAACATTCTGATAGATTTCCTAAATTGTAGTTATCAATTGATTATAGCTGGTAAGATTGGATTGTGGTTTGTGAAGCCCGAACGGCATAGATGATGCTGATGCCTCACTGCTGCTCGCCTGTTGACAGTGGGTAAGTCCCTCGATGGTTTCTGGTCCTCAACCCATGCTTATAATCCGCATGCCTCGCTGCTGCTCGCCTGTTGACAGGAAGTAAGTGCCTCGATGGTTTCTGGTCCTTGGCCCATGCTTATAATCCGCATGCCTCGCTGCTGCTCGCCTATTGACAGTTGGTATGTGCCTCGATGGTTTCTGGTCCTTGACCCATGCTTATGATCCCCATGCCTCGCTGCTGCTCGCCTGTTGACAGTCGGTAAGTGCCTCGATGGTTTGGTTTGTGGTCCTCGACCCATGCTTATGATCCCCATGCCATGCTGCTGCTCGCCTGTTGACAGGACGTAAGTGCCTCTATGGTTTCTGGTCCTCGACCCATGCTTATGATCCCCATGCCATGCTGCTGCTCGCCTGTTGACAGGTTGTAAGTGCCTCGATGGTTTCTGGTCCTCGACCCATGCTTATGATCCCCATGCCATGCTGCTGCTCGCCTGTTGACAGGAAGTAAGTGCCTCGATGGTTTCTGGTCCTCGACCCATGCTTATCATCCGCATGCCTCGCTGCTGCTTGCCTGTTGACAGGTTGTAAGTCCCACGATGGTTTGTAGTCCTCGACCCATGCTTATGATCCCCATGCCTCGCTGCTGCTCGCCTGTTGACAGTCGGTAAGTGCCTCGGTGGTTTCTGGTCCTTGACCCATACTTACGATCCCCATGCCTTGCTGATGCTCGCTTGTCGACAGAATGTATGTACTTCTTATCTTCGACCTATGCTGACAATTGCTGCTGCTCACCTATTGACAGGTAGTAAGTGTCTTGGTAATTTTCCATCTCCGTTCTATGTGAACTTGTTTTTTTTGGCAGGTGGTAGGTGCCTTGATCATCTCTTGCAGTGGTATAGTGATAAATTAAATTATTTTCATAGCCTGATGTAAGTGTCCCCTCTTCTACTAGATGAGTCGAATCATCAGTACTAATATGGTGCATAGTTCGTTGAGTATCCCTCCCTTGATTGCCTGATTTCCATAGTCACTCATCTTGCATGATGCCTTACCCTATGCAGAATGTGAGTTATTTGACCTCTCACAACGTGAAACCTTAATTATGTTATTAATTTGACTGGCTCTTTCACTCTAGCATGTGAGCATGTTTCAATCACTAAGGATTCTAGCTGCATAATCGCTTGTACCCACCACGTGTTCGCAGAATGTATGTTGATCATATCCTGTCCAGATATGATAGGAGCTGACGAACAATATTATCTAGCTCGTACGTCCATGGTTGGCTTACAAGGTAGTATTCATCTGGAACTCCTGACAGTTTGTAAGTTACCCGCAGTGATGGCGGTCATTGTCTACATTCTGGTGAACGGTTGATTATTCATACCCTGCCCAAATAGAAAGTACGTCTGTTAAATGTCAGTAAGTTTGCTGCTTCATGATTCTGACATTATTTCCCCCCAGTCCCATTCGGCAAGTGCTTTGTTCGGTTCGAGTTGATCCTGATACTCACACCTTCAAACTATGGCTAGGCCTTGACCTTGAAAGACGATATTATTCCCGTCCTTCAGCCTTTGGTGAGTTAGTTTTCCTTTGCATTGATCCTCAGCATCGGTAAAGCATGCAACAGGCTGCAACGGGATCATTGTTCACTGCTGCGAATAGACTCATTCAGACTGGCATTGGTTAGTTTCTCGCCGCATGACCAGCTATAGTTCCAATAACAGGAAGCAGCCACTATTATCGTCCTCGAGTACTCCGCCTTTCTCCCGAACTCCTCGATGATTCTGGAGCGCGTTAAGTCTGCTGTGGACTACTACCTGAAATCTGCGACGGCTGTCGCAGTGGAGGAAGGAGCGAAAGAAATTTCTCGTCAAGGCTACACGAAAGAGGAACTGGAGAAGAAGATTCTTGAGTTCATCATTGAAAATCGCATGTGTACGTCCTTCGCCTCGTTTTGAACGCAGAGCTCGAAGTTTACTAACTGCCCTCAGCAAAAGAATTGACAGCAAAGAAGTAGATGATGCTCGAGTCAAGTTTCCTGTTTTTCGATGCGTTTCCCCATGCTATACGCTCATGTTGTGTACGATACCAAGCATGCCAGTTTCAACTCCTGAGCAGTGCAGACTGTGATGTTTTCTTGTTTTGTTTCAATGCTCTTCTCACATTATGTACTATACTTGGCACTCCAACTTCAACTGTTGAGCGCTGCAGACTGTATCGGGTTTCAACACCCGTTTTTCGCATCTCATGCTGTTTTGTGCTATGTAAACTTAGGCTTGCGCTCATGGAATGATTGCTGTTCCTTCTTGCTTTCAATCACGAGCGTTTGAGAACTGGCTCAGCATACTTCAAGGCTGAAGCGGACGGACATGACGAACGACAACATAGTCGATGCTTATCAGGACAGCACGCCGCTTGGGGGAGTAAAGTCGTGTGCATGAACGTCTGAGGGACCGTGGTGGACTTGAAACAGACAAATTATTCAAGAGGCAATTACAACACGATTTGTATTATCAAGTCGTAGTTGAACATAACTTTTTTGGATTGACGAAGGGAAAAGAGATCGGACCAAGATGACAGAATACGACGCGAACGTATCGAGTCATTGACAACACCGTGAAGTATAGGTATGGTATGGGCACGACAGGGTAACGCCTGAATAAATTGAAGTCGGATGGAAAGAAGAAAGACTGGAGAAGTATATCAAGTGATTGGGAAGACGAGAAACCATTCATGACAAGAGACGCACCATCGAGCCTACTACGTCTGCTCGGCTCCTATTCTTCCATCAGCCTAGGGTGAGAGTGTTCGACATCTTCGTCTGCGACCCAAAAAGATGTGTTTAAGGCGGACGACAGGGTCGCTAATGAAAGACCATGCAGATGAATTTTCCAGTTTTGATATGCTGACAGGCCTCATGATAGGTGCCTCAGCGTTTGGGGTTGCATAGGAGGTGTGGTTACTGGTCCGCCTTCGATATGTGGATTAGCGCCACCCAGTAGAATGTAAACGGGTACTGCCAGTGATTTCTTTTATGCACGTTGTATGTTGACTACATATCTCATATCCAGCTCTGCGCCGTAATATGTACTAGGCAGCATTATACGCGATCGTACATTCTTCACCCATCCGCTCGCACCCCTGGTCAGTGGTCGAGGCTTTTAAAAATGAAATCATGTAAAGGATGTTACTTTGATATCGCAACACCATCCCGTCCTGGGGCCCAGCCTTTTGGTTACATGGAGTGAGCACCGGAAGAAAGGCGCCGGCCAGACAGACAGCGCCATCTGCAACACCAGGTGATATTACTGGAAGCACAATGCACTTACTTGGCATGCAAAAATTCCACTGCGAACCTGTGTCCCATATCGCAACTATGTCGTCCCGTGTATGTAGGTTGTGCTGTGTTCTGGACCTAGGACTTCAAACGAGCGAGAGGTGGTTAGGGCGCAATATGCAGCGAACAATACGAGCTCTGAAACATAATAGACAGAGTCGAGACTCGAGAAGCTACGTTGTTGAATGGCCACACGTGACTGGTCACGTTGATGGCTTGGAAATGATACTCCGAAATTGAGTTTGTCTTTAGAGTCTAGACCTCACACAGTGTCACACTGCAAACCGGCCGAACAAAAATTTCATGTCGTACATACGTTTGTGACGGTTTTCCTTGAGTCAAGGTGTGCACTCGATTGGTACGCTTTACTCATCTACCGCCGCAGGAATGGTAAGTCCAATATGATCCAACTTGAAGCTGTTACTAACGTTTTGCCGATGCGGTCGTGCACGTCGTTTCATTTAGTCCGATTCTGGCTTCATTTTGAGTGGTTCGAGCCACCAAGTTTTTACTCCTCTTATTAATGTCCATTGTCCACGCGCCGTCCTCCCTCCATTCATGGTACAACTGAGCATGACCTCCTTCTATAAATATCTCACATTCCATCAATAATATTCCCCATCAAAGTCAAGGTTGCCCGGAGTCTAGAAAGAAGATTTCGCACAGCACTACGCTGGCCTCACCCATATCCAATTGAATAGATCTGTCTGGGAATCGCCTTTAGCCAACTCCAACTCCGTTGTACTTGTTTCTTAATTCTGAAGGCCCCGCCGCGTTCATCAAGTGTAGGGCTTTCAGCACTCTCTACTTTGCGCTCACAGCAAGCGCAACATTCCTTGGGTTGGGAACACCTAGCAATAAAACTCCATAACAGAAGTCGTTTCCACAGCGTTGTCTAGCGGCTTATTGTTCAGTCTTTCGAGCAATTCGGTGCACTCTCAGAAGTACAATTCACCGCCCTCGGTCACCTGTGCTCCCGCACCACAGCATCTGGATCAAGAAACCCAGTGGTTTGGTTTCTGTGATGGAACAGTGAAGCGAGTATAGTCTGTAGATTTGTTTGTCAGGGCTGATGCAATTATCGTCCCAACCTTCAGCGTTTATACAGGTTGCGTAGATATCAAGGCTAGACATCTGTTCTTTTACTTCTTCGAGAGAGGATGATCCTGACAAAGACGACGTGATCTTCTGTACCAATGGTGGTGAGTTCTAATATCACGAAATAGTGTTCTGTTGCAGTTCAAACAACGCATTTATCAGGTCCTGGGTGTTCCTCCAACCTTGGTGTCTACATGGAACTCGGGCGTTGTCGAATAATAGATGATAATGGGGCTGTGTTCCATCCCGAGTCCTGGAATGCTAATCCAAGTATCTTCTTCGTAGACTAGCGGTGCCAATCGGTACTGGTCTTTCGCATGTTGAATATGGTGAGGTTGTAGTAGGTGAAACGCCTGCCGGATGACGCCACACTATTCACCATATGGAAAGAGCACTGCTGGAGAAGTGGCCAAGGACATTGCTGCGTTTATCGCAATTTTCTTTGAAAATTTCACGCAATTCGAAGGACGCGCTTTGCACATGGCCTCAGAATCATATGGAGTACGCGTAGTTCTTTTTTTTGACACGGATAACACTGATGGGGAAACTAAAGGGGCGTTACATCCCAGTCTTTGCTGTTGAAATCTACGATCAGAATGCCATGCTAACTGCGGCTGGTATCACGCCAATCAACCTTCAGTCTATCATGATTGGTAACTGCAGGTATCAAAAACTTTGCATTACTAGCTTATCCTTTGTGCAGGCAATGGTCAAACCGACTTCTACACGATGCTGGCGGCCTGTGCAGAGCATCTCGTACGAGAATCCCGATACTTTTATGTCTTGATTGACGTAAACATCTACATTCGTATGAAGCAGGCGGGTTGTTGCCTCCGCATCGGTATCGTCCTTGGAGCTGACCTACTTTCATAGCTTCCTCGCTGTCGAAAGCGGTTGATACAATCATGCCTTGACCAGCTCGACGCAATGAATTGTCAAGCAGCTTCGAGGTTTTGTGAGACTGAAATACTTTTTTTCGACCGTCAGGTTCAACTCAGAATAACTTCAGGGCACACATTTATGCTTTATCAGGTAAGAATCCTTACGATATCGGCAAGGACTGCGATGGACCTATCGAGGAGACGATGTGCTACCCTGTCACGAAGTTAGGCAATGCTACTTTTTTTCGAGTAACCTAAACGTTTGCATTAGGTATATCTCAAGCTTCCTCAATCGCCCCTTCGTGCGCGAAAAGCTTGGCGTTTATCCCTCTATCACAGGTAACTTCAGCTTCTGCAGTGATGCTGTTCGACGGGCTTTCGTCTCAATCATTGATGAGTATCACGCCACTGATACTCACGTCGCGGCACTTCTTGAGCGCGGCGTTCGCGCATTGATATTTGTGGGCCCATATGACTGGTTCTGCAACTGGATTGGTGTCCAGGCATGGACACCCAAGATGGACTGGGGTGGCAAGGAGGCATTTGGTCAGCAGTCGCTCAGGTCTTGGCTAGAGTCGCTGGAAAGACCAGGAATGCGAATAAAGTGAGCAAGATAACAACATGGCATAAGAGTCAATAAGGCTCAGGTATGGAGATTCCAAACACCTGCCGGGCTAATATTGCCAGATGGGCGGTGGTAAGTCCAGTAAATAGCACCGCAAGAAAGGAAATCAACTTGGGGGTTAAAACGCGTTCATTCTGAATGGACACAATGATTTTGTTTCGTTTCGTCCCATGGTAGACATGTAATAAGATACCAAGGGATACCTAAGCGCTGATCTTCTCGTCCAATTCACGACATGAAATTTGTGATGTGTGATCCGCGGCCTCATCCACGCAAGTGGCATCGACGCTTTCAAAATGAGAACCGTGGTTTCTAGGGCAATGTAAATATTTGTCTGTGTAAGGACATGCGCAAAACTTACTCGGGCCCAATGATTGCGATAACAATCACGAATACAGCAACGGCACCGATGAAAACGGCTTGTACCTGATAAAGTATGAATGAGGTCATGCGGAAGCGGAGCTCAGTGACTCGCCGTTGCATAGTCTGGGACTACTGTGAGGACACCATTCTTCAGTATCGTTGTTTTCAAGTTGTCACCACCAGCTAATTAATTTAAGAACTTCATTGATGAGAGGGAACATGACTGCCTACTCACTGGCTTCTATCTGTGCTGAAGCAGCCGAAACCATCTACCACGAAAATGTTAGCTAGGCGTATCGAGTGATGTCCACGCAACCTACATTGCCGAGTTGGTAAACCACACCAGGGAACGTCGCCCTGAATGCTGGTGGTGACATCTCAGCCAGTTGGATCGGGATCTACCATGATGTTTGGAATCAAGTTCACAACGAGAGCAGGCGAACACGTACTACGCCCCAAGCGCCCTGAACACCAAGTTGAACACAAAATGCTCCAGCAGAGAGGGCAGAGAATGACGAGGGCAGAACCCATAATGGAATGAACACTGCGAGAGAGCATCAAGTCACATCCACTATTGCTAGGATCGGCGCTTACCTCCGGCGAGAAGCACACAAAACCTTGGGGGAGGTAAGTAAAGCCGTGAAAACATCATTTGTTAAATGGACACACACGATCGTCAGGCGGCGTCCAATGTACTGGCTCGCCCATCCACCCATAGCACCACCGCTGTAACCTTTAGGACTTTGGCTGCAGGTAGAACCAACGAACAACTCACACAAAACCTCCCTGTTTGGCACGTTGAGAGTCGACTAGCAGATAAGTGTTTAAGACTCACGCAGTTGCCAATAATGGTCGCGACGGTGGCACTGTGAGCACTGAAGCCCTTGGTGATCTGGAGGTACGTGGGATACAGATCCTAGACGGACATTACATTATCGAGTGCACGTTTATACACGGTATGCGCGTACCTGTGAACCGTGAGACAAGAAATTGAGCCCTGCAGAGGGGTGTTGGTATGGTTATTTTCAAAAAGTAAAAGAAAGCTAAACCTGTCATTAAGAGCACTGCATAAATGCATAGGAGCCAGTGAAGCTTAAGCATCTCCTTTGTTTGCCTAAGGAAATTCTGCGAGTCATTGGTCCCTTTCGCCTTCTCTTGTTCCTTAGCGCGCAAGAAGAACGGGCTCTCAGGGATAAGAGCGCGGATGACTGCGGCGAAACAGGTAATGCCTGCCCCGGTCCAAAAAAGCGCCCGCCATCCGTGTTGGGGTACCAAGGTCAGGTTTACAACAGCTGCAAAGATGTACCCGACAATATAACCTTCCTGCAAAATCCCACTTGCAAGCCCGCGAAGCTCAACAGGCAAGTTCTCGAGAGCTGAGGATGACGAAAGTCCCCAGATTCCACCCATAGCAATACCGAATAGGGCACGAAGGGCGAGGAATTGTGAAAACGTGTCGACAAAGCCAGTTCCCAGTTCAAGAACGCCGCAGATAACGAGATTAACAACCAAGGGCCACTTGCGCCCAAATCGATCAGATATCATACCAAATATCACCTAAGAAATGGTAAGCTTAGCGGGGAATAGCAGATATGGTACTTACGGCACCGACCGATCGGAATAAAAGCGTCAACGTTAAGGCGGTTGTCTTTAACCATGTCCGAGTCGTACATCAGCGGCGCAAAAAGCAAAGGAAGGGAAAGGGCGTACGATCGCACTCGTTGACCTTCCGAATTGTTCAGACAAGAGCGGTACCGTGAGCGATACTGCGACGAAATCGATGGCATCGCACGTCCAAGCAAACCAGCTATTGTGATGTGGTAAAGATAATAGCGCGAAGCGCGATGGAGGTAGGACACTGACCCAGACCAGAACTGAGCCCACTGCACCCAGGTGAGACTTTTGAGAGCAACGACTACAGCGCCAAGAGGGGCACGAGTCTCGCGACGCGAGATGAGCTCGCGAATAAATCTTGGTGGCATGATGTCTGATTTTAGAAGTAGGTCAGCATTGGATCATGCTTATATTCGCGAGAAGACGGTCAGGACCCTCCTAACCTCAGGCACCCCGTAAGCAAGAGTTGTTTGGGCCCAGGTACTCACGCTCCACGCCATCAAGTAATTCTCCACACAAAATGATGCTTCTAAATCAATCATCAAACCTTCATGCTGAAAATGTTGACTCGGGAGTCCTGCGTGATCGGCATCGTAACAGTAGAGGGCTATAGTTTCAACTTTTCAGCGCTGGCATCTCAGATTACATGCTGACAAGAAGGCAGGGCAAAACCCGACCTGTGATAATCATGGTAAGCGCAAGACAATCGTACTAAGGGCGGGGATGAGTTCATTACATGCTCATTTCCGCTTCCAGGTAATGTTAAAGCACACGCTACAAACCCATATCGATGGCCCGAGGCCGTCGGGGAGAGGGCCACGCATGCCAGTCAACAAGTGACTCATAGGCATCACATCTCGGACAAATTCGAACTCGTTAAGACAATCTGCTAATTCGAATTCGGTCATGATCTATTTGCCGTATCTTACTTATAGCGTCTGTGGTTCTGATGAGTTACGGTTGCTCGGATCTGTGCCGAGCTTCTACGCACCGTATACTATATTCCTAGCGTAGACCGTTAGTCGTACCATGACAGACCCGCGGAGCCTCACTGGCTCACTAGCCTGAGGGTGGGCGGCGGGGTAAGCATCACATCGATCATGGGTTCATGGCAACCCTTACGGTTAAATGTTGTGGTATGAAGGGTTCCATCATGATAGCGGCGTAGATAGGCGAAGAAAGATCGTAAGGCCACATAGATACTGTCGGTCGAGATTTTCGAATGCCATTGTGGAGGTAGTAATTATAACCAATTGTGTTAACGGGTCGGGAATTTCCGCGCGCCTAACAATTTTGCACCGTGACATCACCGTGCATGGAGAACTCCGAGTCCGTCCTCCTCCACACCGAGGTTCGGTTCTCAAACAAAAAATCTGACTGCAGCTTGTAGGAACGCGTAATCTCTTGCTGCGTGCAGCGAATGAACTTCTAGCTCCAAACTGAAGTCCTTCAGATCAGGCAATGGGCCGAAATCACGACACTTCCGATTTCGCACTTCTTGCTTCGCCCGGGCATTATATGACAGCCCTCAGGCTGTGCCGTGCGCTATGTGCTCATCGTGGAATAACGCCCCCACTCGCTCTCTCATCGTTCACTGCGTCTCACCCCACAGCACTCCAAAATGATATATCAGAGTCACAGGACCTTGCGGCCATTTTGCAACTCATTGCGTCGAACTGGTTCTTTCATACTGTTCGCGATGAAGCTACAAAAATTAGGCTGGATCTATATGCTTGCGGGAACAACCAGGGGGGCAATCGTGACAGTCTCTGAATTCAAATACGAGATGTTCTGCTAGGGAAACCGATTGACACTGATACATCGGTCACCGATTCGGACATGACACCTTTTTATACAATCTTTCATGGATGCGGAACATGCCGGCAACTGCGAACAACAGACTCAGCAGGGCTCTAGACTTTAAACTTCGTATGCCTGTTCCCTTTTAACGCAACGCCTTGACTGGGCCTCCCTGAACAGATCTCGCATTAACTCCAGTTCGTCTATAGTCTTCTCCGACAGTTTCTGGTCTTTCACTGTGGAGACCATAGTGCTGTTGGCGACAATGTAAACCCTCTGGTCCGGTAAATTTGCCTCCTGAAGGTTGCGCTTCACGGTTGCGCGAGTTTCAGCGATGTACTGCTCGCGTGCTGAGCTATACAATGCATTACGACGAGAGTGATCTTCATCTTCATCGCTGTCGTAACCCAACTCTTTGATGATGTTTCTGATATGCGAGTCTGATTTCGACCGCACGATATAAGTAGGGATGTTGAAACGCCGACAATTGACCAGCATGGCAAGGTCAGTCATTGTAAACCGGCTGTCGAAAAGGATGATAATGCAGTCGAAAACATAGAGTCCGTGTGCTGTGAAATATTGCCAATCCGGTGTGTTCAATGTACCAGACCCTGGGACATCATACCAGACGAACGGGTTGTGAGGGCTTGGATCTGGGAATCTAGCGATATCTGCGGTGGTCTCAACCACGCCTGTCGGTGCGGCTCCCTGATCTCTGTTTCGAAGGCCTCGGAAGGCGTTGATCAGCGATGACTTTCCCGCACCGGAAACCCCTGTCATCGCGAAATGGAATAGTCCCTCTTGGTATTGGACTCTGAGCTTCGCTGATTGTATCTCCTCATCACTGGGGATGCTCACAAGCTGGAATGCGCTGTGTCTCTCCAAGGTCTGCGGGTCCTCCTTCATATCTATGGCATTTTCAGTTAGAACATCTGCTGCACCGTCGAGTTGAGCCAAAATGCAAGTGAACAACAGATACTTTCTTGCCTTCATCGTTCGACTTCGTGGTCGGGACGCCTTCTTCCTTCGTCTCCATCTGGAGTACAGCGGCGCAACGCCCCGGCGTCTCATAAAGACGCCTGCGCGGGATTTCTTCTGAAGCATGTATTCCCGCTTCGTCTGTTTGTACAGAGTAAATACCTGGAACGTTGCCCCTGGTGGCACGTGGAGCTCGAGCGGCTAGGAGATCCTCTATTTCTTGATCTCTGATTTCTTCCTCTGTGTCTATAGCAATATGATCTTCTCGCCATTCTTCACCCCGCCTCCCTGCCGTTGGTGCCCTCCTAGCTTGTCGTTGGGGACGCGAGTCTCTGGCTAGTCTCAGGTCGGCAAAAGTGGGGTTTTCGAAGATCCTCGATGACCGAATTTCATTGACGATTGTAAGAACAATACCAGCGATCATCCGAAGATTCTGCAGGGGGAAGGACATCGATGCGCCCATTTTTCACGTAGTAGGTTGCAGATCTGTATGTCGAAGGGAAGGCAGCACAGATGGGTCGTTTTCCACTATCGCAGAAGGTGATGGTCTATATGTATTTTGAAATGCTGTGTTGCCTCGAGGACCAAATTGCCAATAAATTAAACGGCTCATGGCTGATCGTCTCTTCTTTAGAGGGCAGTTGTGGATACTATCATACAGCATCGAGCCCCACGAAGTTCTAGCTTTCGCTTCTCAATCCAAACCCGGGCATTGCGCAGACGAATTTCCGTTTTTGTACTCATAGAGTATTAGACCAGCTAATGACATTGTAAAATAGGTGCGAGACAGGGAATGGAGTGTCGTGGATCGTATAGGGGACGCTACTGACTAGAAAACATATATGTCCGTGCTATAGGACCGCAGGGGAAAGGAAGCCACCAAAGAGCATCATGTCTGATTAATGACGTAGAGCTCAGGGACCCAAACATTCCTGTAATAATGGGCCGATAGAATATACACGTCTGATAAATGAACTTTGTTTTGGCTGAATGCCCAATCTTCACAACCACGTTCAACGGGCTTGTCCTAATGACCGACGAGTTAGTAACTTCATGTCAATTTAAGATCACACATACCCTTGCACATCTGGAAAGTTCACTAATCATATCGGCAATCTCTATGGCGAAATCTCGACGAGTTATCGGTGCATTAGTACCCCTATGTATTGTCTTAATGCGACGACGAGATGCATCAGAAGAACCGGGTTTGTATCCGGGCCACTAGGTGAATTGGTTAACATGAACTATTATATCAGAGACAGGCGATGCTCACTTCGAGTGCCAGAGTAGTTTCTCGCCAGCCGTGTTTAGCGAATATCGTATCAGTCGAATGATCAATGGTAACTGTTCCGCGTAAAAGATCTCTTACGCGCACACCAGGCCAACCATTAGTACTGAACGTGATGCCGTCGAAGGTCTCTATAGTATGAGTGAATTTCGGCGGGCGTGGAACACGCTTCGCTACATTTTGATCACCGAGTATAAAAAATTGTGGCATCTCGGCTTGCAACGTCGAAGGGTGAGGAGGAGGATTGGTATTCCAAACGTAGTGCTAATACAATTTCTGCGTAAGAAAAAATACGGGAAGAATATGAAGACTCACCAGAGGAGACCCAGCTCCACCAGAGTTCACAATCGTTTGGTTGGGCGCCATGTATGCCATATGATTGATTAAAATTGAAATTGAAAATCTGCGCTGCGGAGTATTTGGGATGTTCGAGTTGATGAGGTGCCCATCCCATGCACTTGCATGTTTTATACTGTCCATAGCTTCGACACGGTCCAAAAAGCAGTGCGTGTCATGAAGCGCTTGAGGCCAAAGCAACCACTCAAAGTTGTCCAACAAATTGTAGATCATGAAGCGGGACACCAACCATTCAACAACATACATCGTGACACAATGAACGCATTAAACGGCGGCGTCACCAAGCGTGATCATTGGGTCACTAGGAGACTTTAAGACCAAGTGTCTTTAATGCACGTGCAACGCAACGTGAGAGCTGTCGATATCCAGCAAAACCTGATTCTTAGAGTAATTAGTATGTGTCTGTAACCTTATGGAGTCTGATAAAAGCCATCTCACCAACTGCGGGTGGTCCAGTAATCGGGAATAACTGGTCCTTGGTCCTTGATGTAAATGGCAGCAGACCGTAATTAAGGTACGTACTTTGTGACAGCCATAATCATGAAACTCGAAGAGCAGAGTATGGGATTAAACCGTGACATTTACCAGACAGCTTGAATGATTTCCGATATGTGTCTTCAACAACCGCGGCGGGCGACAGGCAGATCAAAACATTGGCATAGAAAATGCTGTTTGTGAGTCTAGTCATCCTTGGTGACGACAGATTGTTATAAAAGGAACATTCGTCGTAACAAGCATACAGAGGTCGCATCCGCGGGTAACAAGCTTAAGGTCGATACAGTGGGCACTGGGCACTAGTAGTCAGTAGTTTTCAACTTTGTGGCGTGAACCTGTGTTCTCATTAAATTTGAAATTACCAGCTGCGACAAGGCAACGTCAAGTACTGTACGGTGGACGGCCGCCAGGCTCGGGAGTGAAGCTTTGAAGCTTTGAAGGCGCAGGGGCCAGTGATCCGCTTCTTGCCTGTACCTAGGCTAGCCTCGATTTTTGGCCCAACGCTCACTGCCTGTAAAGGATGCCCTCTTCAAGGAGTAGCAGTGGGTTCGAGATCCAGCCCTGTTGACGGCTTGCACGTCATAGACGGGCTGGTCACCACAGTCTAAGTTAGCCGAGGCTAATGTAGCATGCCAAATTATTACTTAACGCACTTGAGTAAGCCTAAGCGGTGTTGACAGCAACTCTCATTGTTCTCGTCTACTAGACGGCATTTGCCATCAACTAGCAAGTTCGTCCAACTCGTGGCCCACGCTCGTGTTCGCTTTCGACCTGTTCGGGCTAGCAATTGGGGGCCGGAAAATGCTAGGTGCGGGTTTTTGCCCAAAACTTTCGTATACCTTGCGCTTAAGTTATTGCTGACCATTCGCGCTGTACTCAATTTCTCTTGCTTCTCATTTTGGCAGAGCTGTTTGCATAATGCCGGGCCAAAAAAAAATCACTACATACACAGCGGTATTTAAATTTCGATGCTCCGATTTGTAGTAGTTCTAGGATTTATGTAATTGGATGGGTGAAATTGGGCTCGCAGTCACAATGAAAAAATAGCGAGAAACTCATGTCCTTCAGCAAGCTCACCCAAGCACCATTGACCTTTATTCTGGTAATGTGCCAGCACCCTCAAAGGCTCAGTATGGTCAACATAGAACTTGGTGAACACAGACGAGATGGATCCATTATTGTAGTTATCTTCAAAGAGTGTGCCCCTGAGTTGAGCATCATTCAGATAACTGATGGGGGAGGATTGCAGAATCCCCTTGGCATGAACACGAATGAAGTCCAAGTTGACATCCTTGAGATCAGCCGCTTCATGTTGTTAGTTATGATATCCAAAATTCATGAGAGTGATAACATCAGCTTACCAGCATATTTCGCCAAAGCATTGCAAGCAGCAGGGTGGGATGAGACCAGACCAATGATGCTGATACGGGAGAATGGGGCATGGACCTTGAGTGTTTGCAAGAGTTGTGTCGCAATATAACGCTGACGGACTGCTTCATCAACAACAAGTTGAGTCACCCAGCCAACTTAGACAAAATCAGAAGGTGAACTTTGCGAGAGAAAGTTGTGGGACACCTACTTTTGTTTTCACCATAATCCCACATGGAAGCAAATGCATGACCACAGAGTTTGGGATGTTCACTCTCAAGCGGATCAACCTGGAGGTGGCAGGTCACCAGGACAGTATTCTCTGGGTGAGACAAACATTCGGCTCGTAGTCTTGCGCTGGTCATCTTCACCCTTTGCCCTATATAAAAGACTCAGCAATGACCAAGGATGTATATTGATTACTGACCAGCTTTGGTGAAACTAGAAACTTTACTTGCTTCATCACCCCAAATACCGTAGTTGGAGCTGAAGAGCTCAGCACACGCCTTCAGTGTATCATCTGAGACCTTATTGCCTACTGTTATTCTATAAACGAACGAAGCATTGGAGGGAGAAGTGGGATTACTGGGGAGGGCGGATATTTGTCGTCCCATCATGGATTGAGATTGAGCGTATTCAGGATCCGACTTGTTGCCGAATGTATTCATTTTTTTTGCTTAGGCCTAGGTATGCAAACACTGCTGTCAAACATCGAAACGTATTTGCAACGCTACAGAAAAGTCCTTTGCGCATCTTCTCATATTAATCGACACTAAAGTAACACTACCTGCTATGTGTCGCATTATACATGTAATGATTATGTGTTATAAACGCGAATTCGACTCAACAAATTCAACAACACTAAGACTTCCGGAGTACATAAAACTCCGGAACCCACACACCAGCGTTCCAATGTAAAGACTTGAGCATGATATCTCCCAAGTGGACTCGTGAAAACAGGGCCCAAGGGACAGATTCGACCGCAGGCTGTATTTTCTGCGGATTTGGTCAGTTCTGGCAGAAAGCCGGTTTTAAAGGTATCACCCACTGATGCAAATGAGTAGAATTTATGCAATGCAGTGCATAGTGCAACTGCGAGTTCCTGTTTGGTATTCGAGTTGATTGTGATGCCCAAAGGATCATAACCAGGCCACTGAGTGAAAGATCAGGTCTTGATCGAATTAGAACACGCATTGAGTGTACCTGTAAGACTATTTTGCGAGACCCTGCCTTAAAATCAAGTTCAGGACTGTCCTGAATACTTCCACCATTCAAGATATTTTTGATCGAGATGCCAGGACCATCAGAAAACGGAATCGTGCGATCATGTGAATGACGTGGAGCTGGAACACGATATGCTGTTGTTCCATCCGAAAGGGTAAAATATTCAGCTAAACATTGCTTCGTACGTGAGGGGGGCGGAGTGCTCCATCTAATCGATGACTATCGGGTTACAGATGAATGTGTTATCATATTGAGGTAAATCCACTGAAACATACCGATGAGGATCCCCCAGAGGACTGACCAGAGTTCCTTTTCTGAGGTGCCATCGAATGGGTCGAGCTTGCAGGCAACACAATTATGCGCTATGGCTGAAGAACTTGGATATCCAGCTTTGAAAGAGGCTGTATCGTCATGCTTCCCCTGTCCTTTATAACAATCGCATGACTGGCAGGTATTATGGGCAAACGGTAGGCGCAAAACATAATATGGCATTGTGTATGGTCGGTCTGGCTTTGAGCGGCCAAGTTGGAAGGCCTCCTGGTAAACCTTTGATCTGGTGATAACCAACCACTCATAAATGAGGTCGTGTCCTTCGTCACCGTGCCTAGAAGAAATGGTAGGCTTGCCATTGTGGTATAGCCAACCAATGCTGTAGTTCATAATAATCCCGAGTCAGCGAAAAATCTAAAATAATTATCGTGTCAGCATATGACCGATTGATCGTCGGCCTGTATTCTTGGCCTCGAGGATATAGGGATCGCCTGACAGAAGTCATATTTCCCCGACAAAATGAGCACCAAATGGCAGCGGCAGGTGGTAGTATACTATTAAGTGGCGGCTGGCCTGGCCTGCGGGTTTACAATTCAAATTCAGATTGCACCCGCGATATCACGTGACCTTAAGCTGGCCCTTTGCCCAGAATTTGGCTATCAATGCCTTAATCAGGGGGCATTGCAAACTCGTACATTAAAATTGACACATGGTTTAGCTGTGGTAGATAAATACTGCAATCATTTTCGTACAGAGGTGGAGGCGCCTAAGCAGCCTAAGCGCTGCCCTTCTCGTCGACATCATGATATGACGTTTGTGATACGTTATCCGCCATAGCATCATCTCTTCCACCTCCTTCTTCGAAAGCGGCCTTGTGGTTCTCGAAATGTGAGCCGTGATTTCTATAGGAAGGTGAGCGTCTGTGTGCCCAAGTACATGCGCGAGACTTACTCAGGTCCAATGATTGTGACAATGACCACGAATGCAGCAACGACACCAATGAAGATGGCTTGGACCTGATCAAGTGATGAATGATGAATGATAAGACTGTGCGGAGGCGAAACTCTGTTACTTACCGTGGCATAATCTGCCACTGGAGTAGGAACCCCGTTCTTTATTATCGTTGTCTTTAAGTTGGCAGCGCCAGCTAATACACATTAAGCACTTCGTCGACTGAATGAATTGTGACTATCCACTTACTGGCTTCAATCTGTGCTGATGCTGCTGATACCATCTACGGCAGATTTATTAGCCAAAAAAATCGCACGATGTTCATTCGACCTACGTTGCCGAGCTGGTAAGCAACACCAGGAAATGTTGCCCTGAAAGCCGGCGGGGACATCTCCGCCAGTTGGATTGGGATCTAGTACATTTGTTTGTTGGGCCAGACTCGCAACAAGAGTATAAGAGCACGTACAACACCCCATGCGCCTTGAACACCAACTTGGATACAGAATGCTCCAGCAGAGAGGGCAGAGAATGAGGAGGGCAGAACCCATAATGGAATGAACACTGCGAGAGAGCATGAGTTACGTTCAATATCACCGAGATTAGATTAGTGCTTACCTCCGACGAGAAGCACAAAAATGCTGACGAAAGATTAAACAATAATGAAACCATTATTTTTGAAGGAACGTACACAATCGTCAGGCGTCGTCCGATGTACTGGCTCGCCGATCCAGCAATAGCACCGCCGCTGTATGACCCTCAGAACTCGAAATGCATGCAGAACCGATTGACAACTCACGCAACAGCACCCTGTTAGGACACGTTGAGAGGCTGTACACAGGTAATTTATAAGACTCACACAGTTGCTAATAATGGTGGCGACAGTGGCGTCGTGAGTACTAAAACCCTTGGTAGTCTCGAGGTACGTGGGATACAAATCCTGAACGTGTTTGTCATTATGGGCTTGCCTGGCGAACTTTCATACACGAGATGCGCTTACCTGTGAACCGTGAGACAAGAAGTTGAATCCTGCACACGAATGTAAATATGTTTGACGGTTAGGGACAAGACAGGAGAACACTCGCCTGTCATTAAGAGCACAGCATAAATACATAGGAGCCAGTGAGTCTTGAGCATCTCCTTTGTTTCTTTGATGAAAACCTTAGTTTTCTGCGAGGTATTGGTCCCTCTCGCCCTCTCTTGTTCTTTGGCACGCAGGAAGAACGCGCTCTCTGGGACAAAAACACGAAGGACTGCAGCAAAAAAGCTGATGCCTGCTCCAGTCCAGAAAAGTACCCGCCATCCATGCCGGGCTACCAAGGTTAGGTTGATAACGGCTGCAATCAGGTATCCGACAGCATAGCCTTCCTGCAAAACCCCGCTTGCAATCCCACGAAGTTCCACGGGCAAGTTCTCAAGAGCTGAGGCTGACGAAAGTCCCCATATTCCACCCATAGCAATACCGAATAGGGCACGAACGCCGAGGAATTGAGGAAATGTGTTGACAAAGCCAGTTCCAAGCTCAAAGACACAGCAGAGAAGGAGATTGCAAATCAACGGCCACTTGCGGCCAAATCGGTCAGATAAGATGCCGAAAATAATCTAGGGAACGATAAGCATAGTTGGTCAGAAACAGCAGAAATGGTGCTTACAGCACCGACAGGTCGGAATAAGAGAGTTAACGTCAGTGCGGTCGTCTGTAACCGTGTCGCACGTTAACGTGCAAGCAGCGAGGAAATGACTACAACAGCGTACGATGTTAGGTACCGTCTTGTTAAATTGTAACGCCAAGGGGGCCACCGTGAGCGACACCGCGAAGAAATCAATGGCGTCGCATGTCCAGGCAAACCAGCTAGTGTGACATGTGGTTAAAATGATAGCATAAGGCTAGTAGGATGGAAGGAGGACACTGACCCCGACCAAAACTGAGCCCACTGCACCAATGTGAGACTCTTGACCGCGACAACAACACTACCAGTTGCGGCACGCTTCTCTCGACGCGGGACGAGCTCGCGCAAAAATCTTGGCGCCATGATGGGGGAGGATGTGGTGGGATGACGATTGATCAACAACAAGAAGGGTCGGCCTTAGGCCTTAGGGCATGGCTCAAAATTACTTTATATTGAGAACGAGATCAGGAACATTTTAACCTGTCAGGCACCATAAGAATAGCCAGAACTGAGGCGGGGGTGTCAGAAGGTGTCAAAACGGATGCTCAGCGCTAAACCCAAGTACTCACGCTTCATCGTGATCTCATCAAATCCATCCCCACACAAAATGGGCTACTAACCTTGATGCTTTCTCAGCCAAGTGCCAGCTACATAGTGCCAGCTAATGCCAGCAGTACCTTCGGACCGCCACCTTGATTCATCATGACATTGTGGAGCCCCAAGCCATGCGTTGGCCAAGCACAGGCTCCAGTTTGATTATACTGGCGTACGAGGGGTTGACTGAAGGGGCCTAAGCTACGGCTACGATAGCCGACACTTCATGGCAGACTCTGATTGGAAGAGCGGGAATAAGTAGGATGAGCTATGTCCGCTTGTTGCAATTAAGTTGTTCTAGCGGAATGCTTGGCTGTGATGGCAGACCCTGACAGACCTCGAGTCCTTTCATATTGATTATCGTCCTAGTCGCTGCATGAGAGTTATGAACAGGAGAGGTTGCAATTTCGAATTCGGTCCGCAAGGTATTAATCAACTACTGCTCTCGATATATAGCGGCCAGCCGTGTCGTTATAACGAATGATGGAACTACCACCACATTAATTGCTACAATCAAAACTGAAGTTTTTGATCATGGTATTTATACGTACATCAAATACTGCAGTCTGCCATGAGGCATCATGGCATGGCTCAAATCAACATGCAGAAGGGGTTTGTACGTGCTCGTTACGATTTTGATCAACAAACCTATGCTGACAGCCGCTGACCACACCCAGAACTCATCGATGCAAGGAAGCCATCGACCGTCGATCGCTTGATAGCGATACATCGTACTGATTATATACTTAGTTCAACGCTTCGACTTCTTGCCTCTTCTCGTGGCTTTTTTATCCTTCTCAACTTCACCTTCCGCTTTCCGCTTTTTGCCAGCAGTAGGTTCTGTCGTCTTCACACTAATAACGGTAGCTCCTTCTCCCTTCGCAAGCCTCGATACTTGCGCCTCGGCAACAGCCCAATCCGTGCTGGCATCGTTAATAGCATACCTGTGAAACACGACCATAAGTCACGTTATAGATGCTCTAGGCCCGGCCCTGTTGATCCACGTCCATGGCAGATAGGGGATGCAATTGCACTCACTTGCTCAGATCCAGAGAGTCAATCATCTCGCGTTGCTTTTCGCGAAGCGCTTTTGTTGCCTCGTCGCCAGCCTCGTTTAATTCGTCCTCGACATGTGTTTCAACAGGTTTCCACTGCGTAGTCTCGCCACCATCCCCAACACGTGAAGTAGAGGTTGGAAGGGCCAACGGAATATCGGCGCCGATCGAAGCCTTCTGGATATCGACAAGATGCTTCGTGATCTTGCGGATGACCTTGACAAACAAAGCCAGTGCCTGTGAAACCGGCAGTGATAGCTCACCCTGAAGAATCACGCCCTTGAGTATCGTCCTATGCTATGTATATGATGGAATAGTATACCTCAACCTCCTCAATGGTCTTTCGTTGAAGACCGAGACCAAGTAGGATGGATGCTTGGACCGCGCTCAACCTCACGTCATCTCCTAGCCGTCCTTCAAAGTACAGAGAAGCTACTGTTGGCAGTAAATCAAGGACAACGTGATAGTCGAGCATGTTATTAGCATATGACTCTAGACGCTTCAGGTCGAATGGTGACATGAGGATGGAGAGCTCTGGCGATTCAACAGCTGGAGGTAGTGTCCGTCAACAACACCCAGACAACCCTTTGAAAACAATTTTACCTCGCGACTTCTCTCCGTCGAGCTTCTTCACGCCAACATTTGCAGCCTCGAGCACACTGAGCGCAGTGATGCTGCTGAACTCTCGGAACTTGAAAGAGAGCAGAGATAGGAACCGCCGCCTGAAATCTACGCTACGAATTTGGTCGAGTTCCGTATGGATAATGAGACTAAACTCACCTTTCGAAAACTCACCCATCCACTCGAGTTCACCATCCGTCGAACTGTTCAGTCCCCGAACCATAACGCACGTGTGCTCCCCCGTGAGCTCACTTTGCGTTTGGCGGATGTATAATGGTACATATCCAGCCCTCTTCCAGAAGCTAGAGCCAACTGTTAGTATAGATTATTGGACTACGGAAATGATGTCACCGAAGAAGTTGAGGCGTTAGGCCATATGAGACTCCAAGGTAATCCAAAGATTCAGGTTTCCTTTCTGATAACCTCTGGAGAAGTGGGGGCATCGCCTCAGGGGCACGCACTTTGGGGTGATCCGTTTTTAGATCCGTTTCCTTCATCGAATTCACGTCATTTCACATAAATATCTGAAACAAATTTCGTATTCACCGGATCTAGGGCTGATGCATCTGGATAGGAGGGTTCGGCAGATGTAGCTTCATCCAAATTGAAATACTCTCCGCTGTAGAAAGAATTTAGTGCTTTCAGAGCCCGAGATCCGTACCCCATCTGGTCGGCTAGTGAATTACAAGCTAGAATAAATTGCAGGTGACTCACATTTGCATAGTCGGGATGTGTTGCGATCCGTACAATCCGGGCACCAGAGAGGAGTGCGAATTTGCTTTCTTGGAACTGCTGGGAGACAAGCCACGGGATCATGTCACCTCCTGCTCGCAAACCGCGGCTCAGGCCATCCATGATGGCGCCTTTGCTGATATTACCCTCCAGTGCGACTTGCAGTACGACAAGTGGTTCCGGAAGATGAGACTCGTCGTCTGCTATGGGAGGTAGGAGCACGAAAAGGTGATGCGCTGGGGCATCCGACATCAACTGGAGGTCATTTGGTTGATTCTTGTAGTGGCTGGCAACATACAACGCCATCATGCGCTGTAAGAACACCTCCGATGCGGGGTGGTAGCTAAAGAGCGTATCTCGGCTGACATAGTACAGCTCGCATGAAGAAGGGTGCGGGCAGCCCTGTTGAGTGGCCTTGGGTACGATTGTTGCATCCAAGCAAAGAAGGCCATTCAGCCATTTTTCGATGCGATCGCCAGCAGAGTATCTGATAGGCGTTTCAAGTTTGATTTCGCGAAGAGTCCGTGCTTTAGGGGCAGCGGTGCGCGTGGGTTTTTTGGAGGTTGAAGCAGTAGCGCCATCTTCAACAGGCGCAGTAGCATCTTTTGTGAGCGAAGGTCGGGTACTTTCGCGGAGTTGTTGAATAAGTTTGAGAGAAAGAGAGCGACCTGTGCCCTCGTATCCGTTGATTGTTGAGGCCATGAAAACAAGGTACGGGCCCAGGAGATTGCGGACAAGGGGAAGTGGGATGGCGGCTGCCTCATCAATCACAACTAGCTCGGCCTGACCAAGAACATGGGCATCCTCAGGTTGTATATACTGAGAATCTCTTTGTCAGAATGTACACGTAAGTGTCGAGACGGAAGTACCCACCTGAATGGTCTGACGATGTTGACGGAACACATTAACGCGGACGATGGCCTTATTGAACTCCGGATTCGTGCTCTGTGCAATATCGTAGTCCAGGTGCTCCTCATAACCGAGAGCATCCATACCCTTGAAGACAAATTCAAAAAGCGTATTCAAGTTTTCTGGGCTGGGACTCGTAATGAAAATATTTGAGTATCCATGAGCGAGAGCAGCAGCAATTGCCAATCCTAGCGCTGCAGATTTACCACGACCTCGAGCAGCAGTGAGCGTGACGGTGGAGGAGAGTGTCTTCTCGGCAATCGCATCAACAAAGGTCAGAACAGCTTGAGCCTGATCTATGGTTTTGGCGAGTTTTACGAGCTCGCCCACAGGTTTCGTGTCTGCCAGACTATCCTTGAGGTCCTTGAGCTCGGAGTCCGCATTACCCTTCCCGCGCTCCTCTTCAATCGGGGTGATATCCTTGGCTTTAGATATGGGCAAGACATTCAGCTCATCATCCAAAACCAAGCAGTCCGAGCAAGATCCCAGAGAGAGAATGAACCGTTCGTTAAATCGTGCAACTACCGAATCATGAGATGAGGTTCTGTATCTGGCATGTACATCCTGCCAAACGAATCAGTGAGCGGCCCTCTGGATAATACGGTAATATCGCACCATGGTAAGAGTGTACAACTGCCTCAAAGACGACATTGTTTTCAGGAGAAGCACCACTAGTCCACCGCCCTCTACCGTCTCAATAGTGCGTGCCAGTAAATTGGGCGTGATTGCCTCAAAGTCTTGCAGAATACACATTCCATAGGTGTTTCCCAATATACGGTGCGATTCTTTATAATAGCTAGAGGACTATAAGCATGCTTCTGGAGAAATTATCGATGTTCACGCACGTATAACGGATATCTGTGACAGTCACAAAAATTTCGAATGGATTTTGCTCGTTTGGCTCCCGAACACCTCTCTTCACGTCCCGCTTGATTTTTGCCTCTCGCTTTTTTCGTGCCCTACAGATCAAGATTAGGTCAATTCACAAAGTAATATCATGTCACTCACGCAGTGAAACCAAGGTCCTTTTTATAGCACCATAGTACTGAAGGGCGTGCGGACACGCGCGCTTGTGAAAGCAAAAAGTGGAGATTCACGATCTAGAACAGACAGAGTCAAGGACGGTCGACAAACTGGAGAAAAGTAGCTGCATCTGCTTACCTGGTCCCTTCCCTTATCACCAACCAAAACTATGAAGGACCGGTGATTTTTCTTGACATTATTGTTAATTAGTACGGGTATACGAGGATCAAGCTGCTTGCGCATGGAGGCTGCTGATATTGGCTGAAGCTAAGGCAAGTACTTCCTGTCCTACCGTTCCGTTCAAGGTATAACAAAATTCACTATCGCGTTCGCAGGAGGAAAGTGTTTCCCACGCCCATAATCCTATCCTCAGAACATTTACAAGCATCGAACTATAGCCACAGCTCCTCCAATTCAAGTTCGTGTTGGCTCATCAATATCAATTGGAAGGGCTTATGCTGCTCAGCGTGCTCAATATAGTCTTTGCCCACATCCAGTAGCTCTGTCTCTTTCCTAATAACAGCTTATAGGTTTGTCCAATTGATTTCAAATGGCCAGGGGATTTATTTACTTTCTATTCCGACAAACTTGAATGCAATCTGGTCGTGAACACCTCCGAGTCTAAGGGTGCAAATACCTTGGGTGTCGTGTTCATTACATTTCAGTACTCGGTTTTGGACTAGCCTTACGATATGTCCGCCAGTGGACACTCCCGAATATCCGTAACGTCTGAGTCATTCATCCACAAGCAGCTTCCAGGCATTTGTGCGTCGAACACATTCCCAATATTTAACGGATACCATGCTTATTACAGTTCTGGTTTTTACTCGCTTTACACAACGGCAGCCATTGGACACTCCCGAACATTCACAACTGCATTAGACCGCTCCCATCCTGATCTGCCACAGTAAAACGTGCAGGAATCAAGGGCTATAAATCCCTTGTACATGGCGGCTATTCGGCTGTGAGTCACTGGTCACTCAGAATGAACCCTCTCATCTTCACCAACGTTTTTACATCTGTCCATATTGGCGCCAAAGAATGTTTTTGCGGCAAATCGACGATAGGAGATCATGATTTCTACTTTTGCTATCCTGACTGTGCTCGCGCGGATTCCTTGAGTACTCAAGGGTCAAGGTGACTGCCATCTTGCAGAGGGCATGGCTGCTCCAAAGCATGTTCTATTGTAGCACGAATCAGAGCACCAGCTTAACAATTTTTCGACGTTCAACCTCGAGGCATGTCTCCATGTGGTAACATCCTCCGCATCCCCGCAGGGCAATGAAAGCCCTCCCTGCAGTTGACCAAATGACGAGTTTTCTTGTTTCGTCAAGCGTGGAACGAGACGACAGATATCATTCCGGACTTTGATTAGAGGAGGATTAGTTGAGCCATTGGAAATGCTTTTGAATACTCAGAGCTTTATATTAATATGCCACACTATGTTGCGATTAATTGACTATTTTTGCTATGACTTGTACAACGATTTCCCCAGACTCTTACTGCTGCGATGATCCGAAACAGGAAATCCGGCAAGAACCAACGACTCCAATCGATTTACGTGAAAGTTGCGTGAAAGTGGCACAGCTTATCGTGTAGCATTTCTCCAAATCGCCTCGGAACCTACGTTGCAATATTGCCGAGAGCCCTTAAAGCGAGCACTCTAGTAGCAAAATTCGCTCGTCCGACGTACGCTATCATCGCCTCACCACCAATCAACTCTTTCTGTTGCGTACGATCATCATGTCCTCTGACGCTCTCTTGACCCAGATCTTAGCCCAACTCAACGCACTTCAGGTCTCACAGCAGACCCTGCAGGCTAAGGTAAATTGACGCTCTAGGCTATAAATGTGAAGACTGATGCAAATCACAAACCAGTTGGATGCCTTTACCACTCCTGGAAGTCCACCAAGTCATGGGACTCCTATCACTGGCCACCATGATTCACCAACTTCATCAAATTTGCTGCTATCACCTTCCTCTTCCTTGAGCAAAGTACATCTGGCTTCAGCATCGCCGGCCAGTACACCATCAGACCACAATTTGACCGATAGAGAGCGAGAGAAGGCTCTGTACCCAGGGAGAGTGCTGTTGACTAGTAAGTCTTTCTTGATAGATCTTGAGCTGTCAGTACGGTAGGGCAGCATGATCTGCCCCCTTCCGTGGCCTCCTCACCGCTTTTGCCGTGATCACTTCAACCGTTCGACATTGTAGCCACTAGCTTTAGCTTTCACACGCTTCTGTTGCTAACTTCAGCTAATTTCGACCTCTACAGCTCATCCTGACCAGCATGGAATCAAACCCTACCCAATACAATGGGGTGCATCTGATCCCTCCGTGAGAGGACCCGTGATCTGTTCACGATTACCATCCTCAGTCAAGCAACGCAATGCGTTGGGTGCTCACTCCGGTTCATATTCGATTTATCGCGCCCTTGCTATAGCTATGGGGACTCTTAACCCCAACCACAAACCGGATTACTCCATGACCGAGCCGCCTGTGCCTATTCCTCCACAGCCCGCATGGTCAGATCCACACAGGATCGTCTCTTTTGACCCCTGGGGACACCTTGTGCCTCAGATTTTTAGAAAAGAGGTCGATGAACTTGGACTCGATGTTCGTCCCAGTATAGCAGTAACGAAGGCGCACATCAAACTCAGTGAAATTGACGAGACTGCGAGGAAAGGCGAGCTCGAGGTGGACGGCAAGATTGTACTGGCCACGCGTCCTCTGAGAAATGTCGATGGAACAGAGAGTGACGCTTATTCTGGTGTAGAAATCACCACTAGCAAAGCGGCCGTTGAGCCAGTATGGTATTTACCTGGGGTTGCGGAACGCTTTGGGATGTAGGTGGCCTCTGCTGTCTCAATCTGCTAGCTTCTAACTCGCCGTCAGATCCGAGAGCCTGCTTCGCCGTGCTCTTTTTGAAGATACTGGAGGAATGTATCCTGAATTGATCACCCGCCCGGATATTAAGGTCTTCCTTCCTCCCATTGGCAATTTGACAGTCTACATTTGTTTGTGTCGTTGTTCGTCTAAATATATGCTATCTGCTGATTGCTTTCCCAGTCGGAAACCCTGCCTTCCTGGCCGATGAGTCCAAGGAACTGACCTTACGTGTACATGACGAATGCATGTCTCTCCATCTGTTCTGTTAATCGTATCTGAGTGTTTCTAATCCTCAGGTAATGGTTCTGATGTCTTTGGATCCGATATCTGCACCTGCAAACCTTACCTGGTCTTTGCGATCGAAGAGTGTATTCGTTGCGCCCAGAGAGGTGGAGTCGGTCTCGTAGTATACTTCCGCAAAGAGGGCAGAGCGCTAGGCGAGGTCACAAAGTAAATACTCATTCTATTTCATACTCCCATGCTCACAACACCTCCCCAGGTACTTGGTTTATAATCTCCGAAAACGCGGTGGCGACTCTGCCGACAAGTACTTCAAGTCCACGGAGCTTATTGCTGGCGTAAAGGACATGCGATTCCAGGCACTCATGCCAGATGTGCTACACTGGCTCGGCATCAGGAAGATTGATAACATGGTATCCATGAGTGATATGTACGTCGATCATAAGTGCCATTCATTGATCAATCAATCATAGCTGAAACACGTACCTCAGGAAATACAATGCGATTGTCCAATCTGGAATTCCAATTTTGAAGCGTTATGATTTACCAGGTGGGCCACCTTCTGAATGTGGCGTGGTCAGCAACTAATGACCCTCTCTCTAGAGCATCTCATCCCACCGGACTCGCGTGTCGAAATTGACGCTAAAATCGCAGCGGGATACTTTACTAGTGGGAAGCCAGTCACCGAGCAAGACTTGGTTAAGACAGTCGGTAGGACTTGGGAAGAAACAGAGCATTAGAAATAACCCAGGGCCCATGTATTTTCAGCACACTTCGTGTGCCTTGTACTTTACAATTACAGTTTTTTGTACTACAAACAGTCGAACTCATGAATCTTTGATTCCATCATTAGCTCGGATGTCCCAGAGCTGTATCGCCTTCTCTGCCGCTGCAAATCTTGCTTCCTCTTGACTAGCCCGTCCTCGTTTTTCTGCGGTGGCCTGCACAGGCTCTCTGCCTTCCACAGTGATGGTGCACGTCACATGACCCCTCTCTTCCTCAAATTCCGAGGTTAACTCCTTTTGTTGGCGTGCAGCCCATATATGCACCCTGGTGAGTGGGTGCAAAACGTCGACGTCGTCCTTCAAGTTGCGCTCTAGTTGTTGCATTATACCTATTTTACGAAGAACCTGGCGAACGACGTCCATATTTCCACGAGAGTCGAGGTAAACAGCGCCGATAATACTCTCGATCATGTCGCTGAAAAATTTGGGTGCTTGGAGGCGAGTGAGGGCTGCCCACGGGAACGTGGGACCACGAAGGAGGGCTTCTTCTATTTCATCTTTCACTTTCCGATAACGAGCGAGTGTCGCTCTTTGCTGGTCAAAAACTACTGGGCTGGAGTGAAGCAGACATTGGTATAAGCATATCTCCTGCGTTTCTTCATCCATGACAATGCCATTGCGGGTGGGGCGTGGTAAGCTCGCGTCTTTCTCCAGCGAACACTTGAAACAAACATAAGTAAGGAAATGCATGTTAACCACGGCAGATTTGCGGATATGCATCTGGCCGGGGGTAAATTGCTTTCCTGGGTAGTGATAAAGATGGTCTGTGATGACCATGTCGAGCACAGAGTCACCCAAAAATTCCATACGCTCATACGATACCGTTCGATGATCGAACTGGTAGCTCGCATGAGTGATGGCTTCGAGGAGAAGGAGCTTGTGAGTAAACGTGTAACCTAACATGCGTTCGATGTCGGTCATTGGAGTGGGGACATCAGCGGTCTCCACACACGAAAGCGCTTTCTCAATATAAACCTCGAGGGGTTGCCACCCTGCTTTGGGGTCGATGCCGAGGTCAAAGAGTCGGGTGCACTCAATTCCAAGATTGTACCCTCCGTGAAGGAAGGCAGCTCCAATGAGGGCTTCTGCCACATCCGCAAGCATCTTTGTGGAAAGGTCCTCGGGGACTTTGGGTGTTCCTTGAGACGAATCACCAGGGACCACGTCTTCAGTGATCTCATTCACTTTTTCCACAGTAAAGTACTGTGGTTTGAACTTCCGAGGAGTGAAACGATCGCGTACGATCCACTTGTACAGGGATAACCTGATGGCTTCCTTTGCCAATCTGGAGTTAGAGACAGCATGGTCTTTACGCCTGGTGAGGTACCCTTCGTGCCAGAAGGGATAGGTGGCGATCAAATGCATCGACACCACAAACTTGAGGACGGCATCTCCGAGGGTCTCCAGTCTTTGATAGTTAACGTGACCTTGAGCTACAGGGGCCGTAATCGCTGTGATTAGACGCGAGAAGGGAATATGATAAAGTGGGGTCTTGATTAGCAGACTCTCTCGAAGAGATACGGCAGTTGCAGCAATGGAAATGTGGCGAATGATAGAGGGTATCAGAATGGCATGGTCGCATTGCGCTTGTGAAAGAAGAACGACACGAGAGGATTGAGGAGGGAGGAAAGACCTCCTGAGAGGCGCATCACTAATGGACGGTAGAGGTTGCAAGAAATTTCTTCTTTGCGGCAATTCTTCTACGTGAAGCAACGGGTAGGTGATCTCGATTTCAGGCATTCTTGAATACCTAGCCATGAAATCTTGCAACTCTTCTTCAGATAGAGGATCATGCCTCCATCCAAGGAAGCGATAAACCTTGCCATGGGGAAACCCATCGCGAATCCAGGTGATATCAGCCGGGTGCGAGAACGCCTGTCCGAAAGTGGCTGCGTTTGCGAAGAGATCGTCCCCGGAAGACCCTTTCCCTTGCAAGTCCCACAGCCACCTTCGGCGTGCATCCCACACATCTCGGTTAGGGTCTTCCTCAGCAGGTTCAAAAAGATATGCAAAATCGAATTTGTCCCACTGCATGCGGATTCCGTACAGACACCAGAACAGACGACGTGTGGATTCATGAGCAGCTTGAAGGTCACTAGCGGAATGGCGGGCGGCACCCTGTGCCTGCAATTCAACATCGATGCGACCTTTACGGGGATGATAAAGCACAGGTGCCTCCCCAGCCGTGAAAGATGGAAGGTCGGCTCGGGTGAGCATGCGGACAGGAGAGAAGCCTGGTATGACAATACGAGTAACTGTCCAAGCTGTATCCATCGAATCATCCTGCCAAGGATTCATCTGGCTAGTGACGGAGGCCATACTGGATCGCTTCTCGACATCTTTGAGAAGATTCTTGACTTCCTCCTCTAAATCAGCATCGACCACGCTGGTCAATGGCAGGAGATGATCGTTAAGGAGGTTGGCGTGATAGAGAGCGAGGTATGCCTTGTATGCGACGTGTCGGTATGCAGATTGCTTTGTGGGGTATATACGGTCAACTGAGAAAATGCGGAGTTCTGCTGGCAGCCGCCTTGGCAAAGTCACCGTGCACCCGAATGGCCCCGGATATGGAGGGGGAACGACACGATTCGCAGGGTCAAAAGAGTGCCAGCCTTCGGGCATATCAGGGGGGTCAATGTCATAAATGGGGAGGTTGACTGAATTTGGAATAACAGCGCAGAAATGATTGAGATGAGAGACCGCTAGTAGTGGGGTAAGGATAGCCCTATTCATGGATGAGCGGGATTGCTTTGTTATACGCATGTTACTCACCCTGTAGACTTCACTTTGAAAACAGGCTCATCTGGATCGGGTACCTCTTCATCACTGGAGACTGTTGGCCTGGAAGCACGATCAGCTAGGTAAAGGGCTGTCATTTGAGCCTCCAGTTTCTCGAACTCCGCTACTCTAGCGTTGTCGATACCTGACGATTCAAACATGAGAACAAAAGAGCTCCGCCTCCTGCGAGCACGGCCTCTGCTTTGGGCCCAGCTCGCCATGTTGTCAGGGATATCCCACCTGATCACATTTCCACAGGCCTGGATGTCAAGCCCCTCTTCCGCCACAGACGTGGCAACGATGAGGTTCCTGTCTCCAGACCGAAAGCCCTCAAGAATATCTGCCTGAGGTTGGTCTTTCAGAAGTGTACGAGTGATGTCAAGAAAGCTGTTGCGATAGGAGCTTTGAGAGCTACCAAGCAGGCAACCAAGTCTGAAATGAGCACTGCGAGGGTGGTTCCTCAGAACCTCCGATAATGCCAACACTCCGTCACGACGTGTGACGAAGATCAAGCCACTATAAGGCTCGTTCGACGACTCTGACCAATCTTTTTCGTAATCCAATGTATCCAAGAGGACACGGACTTTTTCCGTAATCCCGGCCTCGATATCCGTAGGATCGTAAGAGAGAGGGGTCAGCTCAATCTGAGACAAATGTTTCATCAGGTAAGTCTTCTCCTTGGGTTGCAAGGACCCGATCAACTCGTCCCATGGAGTTTGTTTATCTAGTGCTCGGGATACAACGCTTTCGATGTACCAGTCCGCCGCCCATGGACCGATGTCATAACATATGGCTTTGCCTGCGTTCGCGAGATCGTTCATTCCACTGTGCGAGTATGTCTTCTTGCTCTGGATAGCTTTTGACAGCTTCTGATCCATTCGAGTATACTCTGGGCCTCGGGCAGTTTTCGCTAGTTTCTGACGTAGCTGTATAACGAAGGGATCCTCCTCGATGTTCATAGTGGCGATGACGGCTTCCACTGCCGATAAATTTTTAGAAGTATAGCTGCGATCAGAGTATTGTGGTGTATTGTAGCGCACGTGTCGGAAAATCGGACGGTGAACATGAGTCAAAAGCTCATCCCTGTTAGCTCGAGGACTACGAATAACGCAATCGAGGTTGGCTTCCAATTTCCTGGAAAGCATATCAATTATATTCATAGTCTCCAATCCGAGGACCATACCGGAAGGCTAGGGTCGGATTGCCACCAAACATAGGGCTAGCGGTGAGACCCAAGATCATAGGACGTTCGTCCTGCTTAATTGGGACACTGGAGCCGCAGGCTGCGGGGAGGCGGGGAGGGAGGGAGAAGTAAAAATCTCGCATGATACAGCTCATGGGGTGATTTCGATCCGCGTGGTGAGCCTCATCGAATACTAGGAGGCCGATATCCAACCCCATATGAACGTAGCCGTGGCTGAGCGCGTCAAGGAGTACCTGCGGAGTGGAAACTACAACGCGATTGTTTTCCAGCACTCGTTTCCACAAGCTAATATCAGTCCATTGCTTTGGTTCAAGTGCCCCGTGAATCAGGCCAACAGGGACCTGCATGTTGTCCTTGATCACGCTGTGCTGCTGATTGCAAAGAGCCACTGTAGGCGCCACGAACCATGACACCTAGGGACGTCAGTGCAATACAACCTTTCATAACCTGAACGTACCTTTTGAGAGCCGCGTTCTATTTCATATCTCATCCTTAGGATCGCAATCAAAGTTTTTCCAGAACCCGTATCCTGAGCGATAATTATATTTTCCTTGAGACTGGCGTCCAGCATTTCTTGCTGGTAATCACGAGTCTTTGGTATCGAATCGACAATGACTTCCATATCGTTCTTCTTGGCGGATATTTCTTCCATTTTCTTCTTGACAGATAAGTCACAGGTGGAACAAAGACAAGATGTGAAAGAAGGACAGCGCGCTAAGCTGATTTGTGTCAGGTCGCATCAGAGCGCAGCACTTCCTTCGCGCCTTATCGATTATCTTTCGTGTGAGCACAAAAGGAAACCTGACCGAGGGAATCCGGTTGATGATCTTCTAGTTTGGTTAATCCACACGAGCGCTAGGAGCTTCCGGATCCCGTGTTCACAAGGGCGATCGCGACAGGCCGCGTACGTAGCAAAGTTGCAAAATTTCAAGTATGTCACAAGGACAAGGGAGCGTGAGAAAGAATTCCTCAACTGTGTTGGTCGCCCACCGGCACCCTTGAGCATCTTGGTTATTATGTCTCAACCAATTCCTCTCTCTCGTTTGAGATCACCAGCCGCATCAAGATTTCTGACCGAGGAACAATCTCCAAGAGATGTCGAAGACGTGTTCCCTACTGCCCCATTGTTTGACCAGCCTCCAGATCCTATAACTTCACCGTGGAAACGTGCCCTTTTCGACTTGCTCGAATCTCCAACATCATCTTCGTCGGCCTTTCTCGTTCACTTTGCATCCACGTCTCTCATCGTATTTTCTGCTATCGTCACAATTTTGGAGACCGTGCCAAGTTTCCACTCTATATCTCCTCGAGTATGGTTTGGTCTAGAAACAAGTCTCGTACTTCTTTTCACCGTAGAATACTCCGCGCGTTCTGTCGCATGGAGCTCCTCTTGGGTCTCATTGGCTAAATGGATGTTCTGTGCGTTGTAATATCATAATTTCCGATATATCTTCTCACGTGGATTAGCCTTCTATGGGGTCATTGATGTGCTGGCTATACTACCCTATTACATTGAGATAATGCTGCAGCAAGATACCGTGGGTGATATGTTGCTTGCTATTTTACCCAGCTGACTTTTAACAGTCTGTCTTGTTCCGCTTCTCCATTCTGCGCATGTTTCGACTATTGCGGGTCTTCAGGCCGTTCCGATACAATAGCACCATACTTCTGTAAGCATATATATATCTCGGTCTGAGGGCACATGTGATCATCATTTTATCAAGAACCATCGAGGTCATGTATCTGGCTGTTCGTAGATCACATCACGCATTGCTTGCACTTAGTTTTTTCATTGCAATGGTGTTGACCGTGTTCAGCACACTGTTGTGCGTACCCTAACACTACTCAGTTTGGGCCGTTTTCACTGAACACATTACTCAGATACTTCGCAGAGCGTGGTACTTGGGACGACAATCTAGAAACGTTCATTAATTCAGACGGTGACGCGACTCAGTTCCAAGTACGGACTACCCCTTTGACCTGTTTACCCATCTATATTTAACACCTATCTTCCCGTAGTCTATACCCGCAGCCGCTTGGTGAGCTTGCGTTTCTCGTCTTGCCACATATTTTACTAAGACATAAATAGGTTCGTGCTAGTCAGTAAGTGGTGGTCTGACACACTGCGGTGTCGCGTCCTGCTTGCTCAGTTTGTTTCATAAATAGCAATTACCACAGTGGGTTATGGAGAGATCACACCTCGCTCTGTTCTCGGGCGCTTGATCACAGTTCCTCTTCTTGCTTTTGGCTTGCTTCTTATCGCCCTCCCAAGTTTCGTTCTCGGTAGAGAATTCAGCCTAGTCTGGGAGCAGATGACCGATGACGAGGTCAGCTTGTTTCATTTCCCTGGGGAACTCAGCTAGATGTTCTGCTTCTCAGGGCATCACACGAGAACCCGGCCCTGCTGTGACTGCTTTAGGTCACCATCGACTAGAATCTCAGCCTTCAGAGCCGCTAAAGGACCTTTCCAATCGGAAGCTGGCTCAAAATCAAACCGAGCTGAGTCAGCAGATATCAGAATTACGTGTAACGGTGGAGATACAGGGCGAAATGATCCGGGAGTTGCTCGGATATCTTCGCGTGGAGGGAACAGGGAAAGGAAAGCTTAGGGAAAATGTTGTTGGGAGCGCTATGAGCTAACACATGTAGGATTTGTTGACTTGGCTGTTGTTTCCACTCTCAGCTCAATTTAGCGTCTACCTTCGGGTCACCGGGACTTGTGATATCGTCTGCCTCGTGCGTATAAGCTTGTATGCATATCGATGCCATCCTTGGGGGCTACGTACCCCTGTCCCGATTCAAATAATCGATTGCGTTTATCAAGCTTCTCATAATGTCCTGGGTGTAAGCGAAACCTCAGCCAAAGATGCTTTCAAGTTGACTGCAGCACTTGCACCACCTCCTAACGCTTACGATGTAATCGCTTATCATGTATGCCATCCTCTCCAATCTACCAGGCAATTTCTGGTCACCCAACACTGCGAAGCCAAGGTCAGCAGTAATCTTCTTAATGAATGATGATTTTATCTGAGTAAGGTCTAGTCCCTAGGTTCACAATGAGCTACGAGTGAATCCGTCTGGACCGAATTCCCAGACACCACTGCCGCGCTGAAGGCCATCGGCGCAAAGCCAAACAAACGCTCAGATGGCTCGGACATCTACACCGTCCCTGTCCTAAGCGACTCCTACACTAGCACTTTTATCACTGACTACCTCAAAATATTGTCTCCTACCTCAACGAGACATGCATTGAGATTATCTTGAGAAGCCCGTCTTCTCAAGCAACTCAGAGTCGTTGATCCACACCTTTGACACCACCTATATGGGCCTGTTCCTACCTAGCACGAATTCCATCTTCATGCGCTGCGTAGAAGTATTGAGCACTGCTAGTGCCAAGTACTTCATGGGAGCTCCGAGACAAGGGGTACAATACGGCTTGCGAATGGTACCTGAAGAGTCAGTGGGTTATGGGCGATGCTTTCTCATATGCAGACACCATTATCGCTTGTTGGCTGATGACAGTCAACGAATGTTATAGGAGGATGAATGGCTCAGGATCAGTTCTTGGGATGGGGAGAAATGGGCTCAAGTCCTCGCAGATGTCGAGCAGGAGTGTGCAAAGTGCCTCAGAATTTCTAAAGACTCGCGCGTGTAGGATATATTTCAGGGACATTTGAATTATCGGATGATAAATTTCTTCAACAGGCATTGCTAGTAGACTCAAGCCATCACCGTCACAAAGCGCGCCATCACAGTTGACGCTTGTACAATGCACAGGTGCAGGCACTGTAAAAGAACCTTCCTTATTTGTCATGGGCTGTTGGGAGTTGATCAAGCACTACTGCGTCTGGGTGTTCGAGACCTGCACGTGAACTTCCTTCCTGGTGGTTCCACAATGCCCTCTGCCTGATGCGGACTAGTATGCATCAATGATCAATAATATACTAGCGCTATACCGGTGTTCAAACGTTCATGCATGATGATCGGGGACATCGATGTGCGTTAATCAAGTTCCGATGCATTCGGTGCTTATGAATGAAGTTCAGCCTTAAAAAAGGGTTTCAAGGTTGGCCGCAGCACTTCTCAAACCCCACATCTCAGCACTCTATGATGCTGCCGCTTGTCCTGTATGACATCCTCTCCGAGCTACCGGGCACTAACTGGTCATCCAACCCCGCAAAGCCAAGGTCAATATTTTGTGCTCTGCTAGGCTTTAGTATCTGACAAAATCCACTGCGCCCCAGGTTCGTCTTGAGCCACAAGGATCTTCCATTCGTGACCCTCTGGGTCGAATACTCAGACATCCCCATCGCTATGAAGGCCATCGGTGCAAAGCCAAACAAACGCCGAGATGGCTCGGACGTTTACACCGTCCCTGTCCTCAGCGACCCCAATACTGGCGCACTTATCACCGACTCCCTTGAAATCGCTTCCTACCTCGAAAAGATATATCCCGAGAAGCCCGTCTTCCCAAACAAGTCAAAACCCCTGATACGCGCTTTCGACTTCGCCCATTCAAGCCTCCTTCGACCTGCCATGAAGTCCTTATTCCTACGCTGCACAGAAATATTAAGTCCCGCTAGTGCCAAGTTCTTCATTGAAGCTCGTTCGGTGGACGTCCCTTTGCCCTGGGATGCGAAGCATGATGAAGACTGGGAGCTCCTGGAGAAGGGGTACAATACTGCGTACGAGTGGTACCAGAAGACTGATGGGAAGTGGATCATGGGCAACACTTTTTCGTATGCAGACATTGTTGTTGCTTGTGAATTGCTGTGGTACAAACGAGTTCTGAAGGAGGATGAGTGGATCAGGATCAGTTCTTGGAATGGGGGGAAATGGGCCCAAGTCCTTGCAGATGTTGAGAAGGAGTGCAAATTAACTTAGAAGACTGCAAATACTATAGGATTTATTTCAGAGACATTTTGACAGGTAAACCAAAGCCACCATCGAGTCACAAAGGACACATGTACACAACAATGCCTTGGTCTATGTTCAACGGTCGTGTAGGTCCAAGCCTAAGCCGGCCCGCCGGGCTTGCGATACCAAAATTGCAGCGGGGCCGCGTTCTACATATGCATCATATCTCATCCTTGAAATCGCAATTACGTCTTTGAAAAACCTGTATTCTGAGCAATACGAATTTCCTTGCGACTGGTGTCGAGCATTTCTTACTGATTAGTCTTTGGTACCAAACCGACAGTGATGGCAGGTTCTTCCATATTTAAGGCTCTGTGATGACATATGTTTGGCCACGATGATCCTACTAAATCTGGTGCCGCCTATGACAGTACCGCAACTGTTGCACCACCCCGCTTCACCCCGAATTCGAGAGCTCATAGGGAGAAACAAAGAAAACTACAGGGAAAATGCGCTAATGGATGTAGGAACTGGTAACGTCACCCTCAGCTTGATTCAGCTTCAAGCTGCCGCAGGTCCGACCAGCCTTCAAGTTGGCCTGACATGGCTTAATCATTAATGTACGAAGATATGGTAGAATTCTGGCAGTACTCATCGCGGCGCGATACTCTCACGTGCACGTTCTTCATGAGGGCTTTAATTGTGTAAGTATACATCACATCGATGTGCGCTAATCATACTTGGATGATTCAGGCTGCGATTAGTACGGATGAACTTGAAGCTCAGCGCTCAGCCTTGTGCACCACAAAAGAGTTTCAACTTTCCGCCGCAGCACTTCACACCACCCACCTATGGCTCAGTACTCCACGATGTTGCCGCTTGTTCTGTATGATGTGATCTCTGATCTACCAGGCAATAACTTTTCACCCAACCCCGCGAAGTCGAGGTCAGTAGTTCATGGTATGCATGCCACTTGAAGCTTTGGTATCTGACCAGAGTCCGTTTGCCCCAGGTTCGTCTTGAGATACAAGGATATTCCATTCGTGACCATCTGGGTCGAATACTCAGACATTTCCATCGCGATGAAGGCCATCGGCGCAAAGTCAAAGAAACGCCGAGATGGCTCGGACGTCTGCACCGTCCCCGTCCTCAGCGACCCCAACACTGGCGCGCTCATCATGGACTCCCTCGAAATTGCCTCCTACCTCGAAAAGACATATCCCGAGAAGCCAATATTCCCAAATAACTCAGAATCCCTAATTTACGCATTCGACTCTGCTCACATGAACTTGATTCGACCTGTCATGAAGTCCTTATTCCTAACCTGCACAGAAATATTGAGTCCCGCCAGTGCCAAGTTCTTCATAGGAGTTCGTTCGATGGACGTCCCGTTGCCCTGGGATGTGGAACGTGATGCAGACTGGGAGTTACTCGAAAAGGGGTATAATACTGCATACGAATGGTACCAGAAGACTAACGGAAAGTGGATTATGGGCGACACCTTTTCATATGCAGACATTATCGTTGGTTGTTGGTTGCTGGCGTATAAACGAGTGCTGAAAGAGGATGAGTGGGTTAGGATCAGTTCTTGGAATGGGGGGAAATGGGCCCAAGTCCTTGCAGATGTCGAGAAGGAGTGTAAATTGGCTTAGAAGGAGACTTGCTTGTGTACACAACCAGACTCACTAGCGGTTGGCCCAGAAATCTTGTAGTTGGGATTATACTAGACGTGATTGAGTACTACGTGCTGGCTTCCTTTACATAATTGAATATGAAATGCGACGCCGAGTGTTGGCCGAGTGCGATAACAAAATTCAATTCATCCTGAGCGATGTCACGGTAATCCTTGAACCTGTGGCCTGAAGACCAACCAAGGACAGTTTTAAACTTAGCTGCCAGAAGCAATATCATTTCATGGACATTTGATGGACATAGTGGGTTTGCAGTGAGCGGTGGAAGTCGGGACTTACCCAAATTTTGTCTACTTTGCGCTAAATTTGTCAGACGTTGTTTGCAGGATAAGTGGTATTTGGCCATGGTGAATTGACCTAATGGGCTTGTTGAGGAAGTAGCAAATGGCGAATAGACAACTGCCCAAGGATAACTGGAAGAAGGCCTGCACTGAACTCGTAGGGCTGAGCCACCTGAAATGATAGTCTCGTCACCAACCTTTTTGTCTTGTGTGAGAGTGGTGGCCGGTGCAATTCACACTGTATCAGCTTCAGGCCTTGTCTGCGCATGACATGATGATGTACATGTTATATAGCAACAATTGTGCTAGCACACCAAGATCAGCTGTAATTGATTCGACACAAAGCAAAGCTAGTTAAAGGCATTTGATGATATAATTGCCGCCGTAATTTGAAGTTGGCAGCAAGCCACGTATAAATCACAGAGACTCCACAACCAGCGCTGAACTTGGGCAACAAGCTCTCGCACCAAGACGATCGTGAGTGTCCACCAGATCTGTGTAGCACTTAAAAAGATCCGGGATAGCTGGATGCTTTGAAAATTGAAAACCTATTTGACTCAGCTCCACTCCACTTCAATCCAGTTGAATTGTATGGCCACTGGCATGAACGCAGAGAGTTAGTTAAAATCTGCAAAGAAATATGATTTACGAAATCCAGACTCACAGGTCGTATGTCCATCTGGCTAAACGTCGGAAGCAGGCCTGCAGATGCTGCATCAATATTCACATTGAAAATGCTGGGGTGCATATTTTGGTGTCGAACTTGAATGACGCTCCTAAGTTCGAGACATTTTCACGTCACTGATGTGGTGCACAAAGCCAGGTGCACATAGTACACTGACCGACACAACGCATAAGTTGCCAGTGGTAAAGTCTTGACCTGGGCTTTTTGTTAGTACTGGTAATGTTAGAAAGTTACTAGTCAGCTCATACTAGCCTGTACTAGTACGAAACGGACATTGCTTTGCCAGCGAAGATCGAAGATGGGCAGCATACGGATGCGCCGAAGACGAAAGTGGCCAAATAGTTGCCGCAGTCCGTATGACCGTAAACACATCCTAGAGCTTTTCTGGGTCCTCTATTGGAAATGAGGATCCTCGCTGCGGGAACATCCCGTTGGCCACAGCTGCACCAATATTATTTATGGTGCTAACTCAAATCAATGTAAAGGAAGCCTCCACGTAAAGGTGGAAGCGAGCAGATTTGAGACTCGACATCGTGGCGATGAGTTGGCATCTGAATAACAGTTTCTACAGTGGCAGATGTAGGAGTTAATCAGAATTCGTTGTTCGGGTCACGCACCGTCCCCGTCATGCATGAAGAATTGAGATGGAAAACTTCACACAGCCTATGCAAAGAAATGTATAAGTACAACTTTCATGGGTTTAACGCTAGATTAGTCGGCCAAGTCAGCTTCAGATTTTCTATGCAGCCCATCATACTGTACGACATACCAAGCAAGGCCCCAAATAATATATGGGCCCCAAACCCTGCAAAGACCAGGCCAGTCGCGCAGTCAGAACCATTGTTGCATGCTGCTAACATGCAGACGATAGGTTTTGCCTGGAATATAAAGGTCTTCCATATACGATCGTCTGGGTAGAGTTCAAGGATATTCCCATAACTATGAAATGCGAAGTTGGCGCTTCAACTACGGAAGGGGGCAGGTACACCCTTCCGGTGATCAAGGATCCCAACACTGGGCTCGTCATCGCTGACTCGCTAGCGATCGCTGAGTACTTGGATAAGACCTATCCAGAGAAGCCGATCATACCACGCGGTGCCAACGCTCTTATGGGGCTATTCGAGCCTGCATATTGCAGGGTTGCCTACGGAAAAGCGGTGAAGCTTATCTTAACGAAGACCCTCGAAGTCATGAACGATTCAAGCAGGGAGTACTTCATTCAGACGCGCTTGGAGCTGCTCGGCGAAACGCGCTGGGAGGCTGTGTCAGAAGAGAACGTACAGCAGCAGTGGGAAGACTTCAAGAAGGGTCTTGATGAAATTGATAAATGGTACCAGAAAAGTGGCGGGAAGTGGATTATGGGGGATACCTTCTCGTTCGCGGATATGGTGGTGGCTTGCAGAACAATATGGTGGAACACCATTTTTGATGAAGAACAACTTCGAGAACTCCATTCTTGGAATGGCGGGCGATGGGCGCGTGTCTTGGCAGACGTGAATGCGCAGTGCGGTACAGATCTGTAGGAAAAGGAATGACGTTGATAGTAGCACTCGTAATCATAAGTACTAGTATGGTCAAGATAGTGGTATTGTTCAAGAAAGCCTTGGGCTCTGCGAAAGCTTGAACTCACGTGATTTCGATCATAGCAGCGCCCGCGCCCTCTGCAGTAAATCTCGCATCGTGAACTTTGCAAACCTGCTTGCATTTAGTGTTTACGTAGTACTTGCTAGTGAACTCACGCACTGTGATTACGGCCGAAATTCGCAACCAGAAGATGAAGCAGAATCCAGATCTACTGTGACTGCTAACGAGGACAAACTGTATGTTGTATGCTAAATATACCATCAGTATCATTACATATGGTAGCTGGCAAGCTGGCTTCGTCGAAACTAGCGTCCAATCATGTAATTGTATGCAACACCACACTATGCATAAAAGAATCAACTAAGCTCATCAAGTTGCTCTGGGGTAATGATATCGGTAAGGCCGAGAAAGTCGTTATCGCTCGTAGAACGCTTGGTAGAAGTAGAAGTAGAGACAGAGGTGCTGCCTGATGCGTCCGTGGCACCCTCAAGAGAAGTTATGATCTGCTGGAGGATGCTTTCAATATCAGAGGGGACGGCGCGCCTCTGGTCATGAACACGTCCCGGCTCCATGCTAACCTCGCGCTTCGTAATGTTGCTGCTGCTATCCAAGGCAGATATTATTGTCGCAACAGTGCCTCCTGCACTAACAATACCCGCCGCCTTCCCTAAGATGCTTGAGACGCTGGAAGGGATAGTGAAGCTGCGGTCTTCAAACTGAAGTGCTCCTCCGCCCGAAGCTCCATCTACATTGACTTCATCAAGGAATTGGTCCAAGTCCCGCCTAGTGCTGTTGCTGCTACCAAAGGCGTTCGCAATGGCATTAGCACCTACTCCCAAGCTAATGACATTCCCAATATCATTGAACCAGCTCGAGGCAGTGGAAGAAAGTTTGGGAATTGTGAGGCTTCGCTCTTCAACGGGAAGGATGGAGTCCGCTTCACGTTTGAGGTTAACATCGCTCAACACAGAGCCACCTGCTTGCAGAAGTGTCTGGAGCGCGGCAGTGATGTCTGCAGTGATGTCTCGCTTCCTTGCGGGGGCAAGCTCATTGAACGCTGCTTCAATAGCTTGAACGAAATCGGAGTTGGCATCACGTTTAGAATCGGGGGACAGATTTGCCTCTGGCAGGATCACTGTCCCAATGCGGGGATGGACGAAGCCGTCGAGTGCAGATGTGTCAACGAGCGAACTGTCATCCGTTGAGGCGGCATCACGTTTGGAAGCGACTCGGCGGGAACTGTAAACGTATTCAGCGGGTCTGCATGGTGATTGTCTGAGAGAGACGTACGAATAAGGAGCAGGAGCTGCAAGGCTCGGGACGGTCGAGGCTACGACAGCGAGAGCAACAATGGCAGTAAAGCGCATGATGGTCTTGAAGGTCTTGAATTAGTGGGCTCGTAAAAATTGAAAACGCGAAGTCAAAAGTTGAATGAAAGTGTACGAAATTTCAAACAATAGGCTATAGCATGGTCAAGTGTTAGCAGAAGACAATCGGATGGGATGGGGTGAACGTACTGCCTGCACCTGAGCGAGCCGTGAAAGCGAAAGAAGTAGAAGGGCTGAGGAGTTAGCAGCTGACGTCCATGCCTTTTAACCAGGAGAATCTCACAGCCAACGCATCAGAAATCCTCCCACAGGTCGTATGTGTTTCAATAGTTGGATATACTCCTTGAAACTCACCTGTGCTCCATTGGTGCCTCTGTAGAATGACGAGTTGGTATGAAGATGGTATCCGCTTCCTGCATTCTAGAACGACGATATAAGTCGTCAGATAAAAAACAATCTGATTGAATATTGAAACTTCGAAGACATTCAAGTCGGTGACCTTTTTAGAAGTAAAGGCTGACGTTGTTCTGAGCGGCCTAGCGCATACCATACAGGTCGGTATTGCTTATCGCGCAGAACGTTTGTATGCACCATCAAACGATCCAATCGAAGAAGCAAACATTATGATATAAGGGGTTGGTGAGACGATGATCGTTTCCTATCGTTACTGACTCGGGCATTGAGATCATACGTAGCGTTCGGCTGATGTTCAATGCCCGGCGCAAGCGCTGGCCAGTTAGAACGGCAGTGCTTGACCATGATACTCCATCATCCCTGATCATTTCACTCTCAAGTGATTTATGAGCGCAATCGCGGCCCGTAGATAATAGATGAAATACCAATAGACACAGCATCGAGCTTCGAGAGCTGTGTAAAAAATGGCAAGTCATTCGTGAGAGCGTCCTGGACGGCATTACTGGTATGTAGGGACGTCTCTTGGAGATCCGAACGTTCGAACGGTCACCGCCTTGACGGGTCGCCCTGTTGGTTCCAATGTGATGATTGGCCGCCAACTTGAAAGAGCCGAGTAAAACGAATGCCTTTCCGGTAAGAATTGACGCAATCATGATATTGACAATAGTATGGGTAGCTAGTTGATTGCAACATTATTGCAACAGAGAGCAGCCCGTGGACAACGCAAATTCATCCATAGTATGCTTCTCCAAGTTTGTCGTTTTTAAGAGTTGAGAACATGTTGAACGAGCAGTGGCCATACTGGGAAGTCGAAAAGGTCACACGGTGAAGTAATCAAGATGCACATGCACACGGCAAACCATTTTGGCGAATTCGGCTTGTTTCATATATATGCGTTTTCGTATCGCGCACGTTTCCTTTGTGCGACATGTATTTAGCTAGCCAACCCATCCAGAAACTGAACTGGGGATGTTGGGTTATGAGGAGCGACCATGGCCATGAATTTTCCGTTTGGTTGCCCATGTGTGCAACGAAACTCGAAATTGGTGGCCAAGGACTAGTACTACTCAGCCCGGAGCATCATGATGTGTGTTATAATGGGAGGTTTAACTTAGTCCACGGACCGACTATGTAGCTGCTTGCCAAGCCTGCTGCGCTGATCGCAAAGTCTCACTCATCACCAAGGTCATTACAAGACGACAAAATTGGGCTCCGCAACATATTAGACAACGTCTTGTACATACTAGATACCGACTTTGGCGTACTAGAACATATGTATTCAACCATTCAATCTGGAACCTGAACATCATTGACGTTCCTCAGCGATATCTAATTATCTAATCAGCTTCTCGTTGGAGTCTGGCGTTCCATCCCATCCCTCAATCCAAATTCGAATGTCCTCAAGTTGGTCGAACATTTCCTTCATAGACGTGCCCTCCTCTGCGGCACGATCACCATGTTCAGCCGGGCTGTGCCAACCTGCAAACGAGGCCGAGCGGCGAAGGCTACCCGGAGGGCAAATTGCAGTGGTTGTATGTGGAAGAACTGGTAGTTGAGGTCGTGGGGGAATTGACCTTTTTTTTGCACGACGATCCAGCATTCGAAGAAGAGGAGCGTCATCACCGTTCTTCCTTCCTCTTGCTTCGGCTACCGGGTGAAGGATCGATGGTTGACTTCTGAGAGTAACGGTCTTCTCATCGATTTTTAGTGGCATACTTTGCTGTGGCGCACTACGCAATCGTGCCAAAGGTGATTTATGAGCGCCCCGATCAAGCCCTGGCCTAATTTGTTGGTTAGGTAGAGGAGGGGAAATGGGAAGCGTATCGAGCGACATCTGGGCGGCGAATGGGGAAGTTTTCACCGCAGTCTCGACCGCTGCTTCACCTCCCTGCTTGGCCTTTCGGGCAAGAACTGCGCTCGTCACTTGGGCCAGCGTAGGGAACACCTTTTCTTGTTTGGCAGACCCATCATTCTGGCCGCCTGTATTTTGCTTGTTGCATTGATGCGTTGGATTGGCAGGTCGAAGGACGGCTGGAACATGCTTCACAATCGGAGGTTTCTCTTCTGCCTTGCGTCTGTATATGGCAGGCACCGGAGCACCGCACCTGACATACGCCTTCCGCACGACTTTTCGATAGTGAGAATCTTCTCCCCCGAGGGAGACCATGGCATCCGCACGGGCACACTCCGGAGAGCAAAAGCAGAAGTCGTGATCTTCCACCGTTAATTTTCCACAGAAACACTTCGTGATGCCCATATGGGTTGCTGAAAAGGGGTTTCGGCGAATGCCAGTGTTCATTTTGTACGGGTATTTGGTGTAGAATCGAGTGTGCAGTGATTCATGACCAACACCAGATGTAAGACCTTTATAGCCATCGAATCCTTGCTTGCTTTGATGGTGGACGGTGGCAAAGCCAAAGCCAAGTACAATGAAATACTCACGATGGATTGAAGAGACTGTGGACGCGTCCCTGGGAGCGTCCGACCGTTATTCTTGTGCAACGCAGCACTGAATGCAATTGTGGAAGAATAACCACCAGTTGAACAACAAGCAAACATAGTGCTTGATGTGAGAGGCTTGAGATCACGGGCGTGTGCGCAACAGCCCTCCGGAACGCCAAAGCCGCCATAAAGGCTTGAATGAGCCATGATGATGGCTCCTGGAATACATGCAATTGGGCTTTGACTGGGTCTTTGCTGGCCAGACAAAGCCAATGGTCATTATTTATAGCTTGAAAGGCTTAGTAGTCACATACCTTGCTTTGGTGGAGAAGTGACAAATCGAGGACCAAGCGTCCTCAACGCGCCAGCGGCTTGAAAAGTGGCGCTCAAGGTCACACGGAATTTCGATTGGACTTCAATGTATTTTGATCCCTTCCAATCATAATTAGTGCAAGTGATTGCGCATGGATTATAATCATTGTGGTTGTTCGGTGACCGCAACTTATTGTGTTGGCCAAGTGTTGGCGTTTGGCAAGTTTTTACTTGAGCGATTGACGTTTTTCATTGGCTGACTAGTGCTTGTGTGCCACGTTAGAGCGATCACACTAATACGTCCGACGTCACCTACTTCCAGGGCCTGGCAGGCTGCTCGTCTCCGGCTATCTGCCAATCTTACTTTTCTAGTGCTTCACATTTAAATTCAGCGTAGCTGGTCTACTCGTGGCTAATCTTGAGAACGATTTGAAGACGAAGATTACTCGACATTTAGATGTCTGACTCATTCGCAGACCTCTGGAACTCATCTGCCCCATCCAATCGCACATCTCCGCAGATACTTGGGGCTGTCAAACAACGACCAACCATTCCCCAACGGTCCCAGGATGCATTCTCCATTCTTTCTGCTTCTCAACCAACGTCACGCACGCATTCCCCGCAGATCACTGGTCCCACCACCCAGCCACGAAACCCTGCGCCAGCATGTGGTGCGAGAAATGTAGATGCCTTCAGTAGTCTTTTCTCTGGCTCGTCAGCGGATGGAAGAAACAGCAATACTGCCAATATGTCCATGGCTGAGCGCGCGGCAGCGGCTCAGAGAGCAAAGTTACAGCAAGCCCAGGCACCTCCCAGGGTTACTGCTGCCTTGCCATCTGCATGGGATGGCCTTGATTCTCTCGCGCGACAGTCGACACCTTCACATTCTTCACCCTCTCGTTCACCACAGGTCGACTTTGATTTCACTGCGTTTGCATCTCCTCCAGACACTGCCTTGAAATCACCAGTGGGAGATGATGATTGGAGTCCATCTGACTCTACAACTCCTCAACCACAATCTACTTCCATAAAGAAGCCTGCAGGAACGCTCTGGGATCTTGATGATTTTGATTCATCTTCCCATTCTAACCCTCCTAACCCTCCTCGGTCACGTACACCCGGTGACTTTGACTTTGGCGATCGTGAGGATGACCTTTTGGAGAACCACTCCGATGGTAGTAATGATGACATCTTGGGTGACCTGGCACGACCGGTTGATGCAGTCAAACCGTCTTCACGCGTATGTCGCACGAAAGTTTCCCTGCCGATTGCACTCATCGTTTATTGATCGGGCAGAATCAATCCACTCGTGCTACACCATCGCCTCAAGCTCCCCCATTGCAGCGCCTTTCATCAAGGCCTGTCTCACCACCTCCCCACATCGTCGGGCAAATTGTGGAAATGGGATTCTCTCCCCAACAGGCGCGTGTAGCGCTTGCAGCTACGGATACTGGTCTCGATGTACAAGCCGCTTTAGAGACTCTACTCGCAAATGGTGCTGGGAATTCTTCCACCCCACCTCCCTCGTCGCGTGACCACGAAGTTCGGCCGCCCCCACGACGCCCACCAAATCAGCGTGTCAACTCAAACCGAGACCGAGACAGGGGAGTACCTCGCAGTACTGAAACAGAAACACACCAATCTCCAGATCTTAACGTGCAAGCAGAAAAGATTATTGCACAAGCCAGCGAAATCGGTATAAGCGTTTTCAATCGCGCAAATGCTTTCTGGAAGGAGAGCAAGGAGAAAGCACAGCGGATATACGAAGAACGTGCGAATGCGGCTCGGGCTGGGCCAGTGACCCAGCCAGGAGATGGAAGGCCGCGTTGGATGTCAGACGAGGTACCCGACAGAGCTGGCGTGGAGCAACATGATAGGAGGGCGACTGGTGGGTTCAAGGATGATGATCAAAATCCTCCTCCGACTAGACCATCAAGACGACAAGATGGGCCGACCAAACAACTTTCATCACAGTCTGTCGAGTTGCCACTGCAGTCTCGACCGAACGAAGTGGATCTTTTCTCATCTGAGGCCCCTGTCTATCAGTCTCCATTCCGACGTGGTCGTCCAACGCCACAGCCTCAGCCTCCCACAGCTTCTTCCTGTCCTGCTCCTGTTCCCTCACCTCCGAGGCCACAACGCGTACCGGTCCCCGCATCGCCTTCAGCCCTCTCATCATCATCTTCACACAAAGCCGCGGGGACGTCTGCATATAAACTCGGGCAATATGCAAATGCAGAATCTGCTTACTCTCTTGCCATTGCGGCACTGCCAGCCTCACACGTCCTCCTCGTTCCGCTACACAACAATCGTGCGCTCGCAAGACTCAAGACAGGTGAGACCCGTGGTGCAATAGAGGACTGTGCAAGTGTGATAGAGATAGTTGGCGATGATAGAGGCGTTATCGAGGGGGTAGATCTGGGGGACGCCCTCGTGAAAGCTTGGCGAAGGCGTGCAGAGGCCTGTGAGGGAAGAGAGAAGTGGGAGGATGCAAGGAAAGATTGGGAATCAGTTGCGGGTGCTGCATGGGCGCCGCCGAATATACGTGCCGAGGGCGCGCGCGGAGCTGGACGGTGCAGGCGGATGCTCAATTCTAATGTCGGCGAGGACACTTCCGTACCAAAAATCAAGCCAAAGCCCAAAGCTGCCTCTATCAAGTCCGTGCCAACTCCCTCCAACTCGGAGGCGCTCAAGGCTTTGCGTGCTGCGACCAGTGCAGCTGAAGCCGAAGATAACCAGCGGCATGAACTCAAGGATTCCGTCGATGCTCGGTTGATAGCATGGAAAGGCGGCAAAGAAACTAATATCCGTGCATTGATTGCTAGCCTCGACTCTGTGTTGTGGTCAGAGCTAAGATGGCAGAAAGTGGGGATGCATGAGCTTGTGTCAAATGCTCAAGTAAAGTCTCGTTACACGCGTGCCATTGCGCGTGTGCATCCAGATAAGGTCAGTCATTATTACAACAGTTCCTGGGTCCTGTCAGATATTGGTATATACTGCCTTTACCCCTTCTATCGTTTTCTTGACCGAGATCACGAAAGCTAATCATACCTCTTGCAGCTGAACGCGCAAAATACGACTGTTGAACAGAGGATGATCGCTAATGGGGTGTTCGGTGCTTTGAATGAGGCTTGGAATGCATTTCAACAGTGATACCTATTCAATACAAGGATTCGCCCTGTAATGATGGAAGGTAATGTGGGATTACATCTCACACATGCCTTGGGCTTGGTTTTAATACGCATGCTATTTTCAATTCCCATGTTTCTGCACGAGACGTGCACGTGATGACGCGACAGTCCAGCGGAGTTGCATAAAAGTTAAAACAGAACACTAATCATGCGGATCAGGTGGGCTATTACATATAAGTCCCGATTCTCGTTTGTCTTCCCTTTTCTCATCAGCCCGTTACGCGCGACTGAGGGTGCGTCTCGTTGTTTTTTTATTTTACGCCAGCTAAGCACCAACCTGTCGACGATAGGACTAACTGTGTCTAGATATCATCAAGCTATGCAGCCTTGACCGTTCCTTTGTGTACTAAGATGGTGCCACAGCTTGCAAATATCAGGTGCATCTATAGATCCATGTGCCGTGTTAAACATCCTAACAACTCGGTTACATAGCTTGGCAGATAGGGAGTGCACATCAGAAACAACCCTAGATGACATGGATTTGAGTGGACAAGAGAGGCAAGGATGCCAGAAATCTACTGAAGGTATTCAAGCACCTCTTTCTCGTTCGTGGAGAAGAGGAGGGCATCAGAATGACGTTGCTCCACTCTTCCGTCTTCCAGACGAGATCCTCGTGGAAATTATAAAGCATGGCGCTGAGACGAAGATAAATGGGGGCGGTGACAGTTTTGAAAAGATAGTGTCGCACGTATCCATGCGATGGCGAACTATAGCCATCTCTAATCCGTCACTCTGGACCCATATCTCCGTGAGCCCGGAGGAAATTCCATCATTCCTTTTAACGCGCATTCATCGTTCTGTGGACATACCTATCGATGTCGACATATATCCTTGGCCAACACCATTCACCAGAGCTGCACCACTGTCGTTACTAGTTCAACTGAACTTTATTCTCCGGTGTGCAAATCGGTGGCGCTCACTCACTCTGCATGGATTGATGGGACCGATGTTCTCTTTTGTTTTGCTCTACTTCACGCGTTCCAGAACATATATGCCATCCCTCGAACGTGTGAGGCTATATGGTTCTGAGATGCAAGTCAAGCCTTGGTCACAGGCCCTCTTTTTCGACGAGCCTTGTGTCCCAAGGCTTTCTACCCTCGAGATTGCCAACATAAGGATACTCGCTAGCACACATTCCAGCAATTCGACAATAACCGCTCTAGTTCTCACAAAAGACACACCATCAGAGATTTCGACTTTTCACGATTTCATGGGTTTTTTCGCCTCATTTACTTTTCTTGCCTCATTGACAACCTACGGTCTCGTGGTCGACATTCCTGAGTCGCACCAGTCGCTCACTGACGATCACCAGTACCCTGCGCTTCGTACCCTAAACATCCATCGCATCGATGGCGCACGTTTTTCCTCGTTGATTGTCACTCTTGCATTGATGTTTCCTGGCATCACACACCTCAAATTGTCAGGGCCCGGGGCTGCCTCCTCATTACTCGAGGCTGTACGACAAGTATCTGCAGATCAAATATGGCCAAGCCTCCAGCAACTCGTGCTGAACACTTTTATCGGTCATGAATGGTCACAAATCCATCATTACCTTAAAACACATAGTGGTGGCGATGGCGAAGATAGGCAAAAACTAGGATGGTGAATTTACCCCACTGGCATTGCTGGTCCGTAGAGGACGAGACGCTAAAGTGATGTAGTGACGCGGATTTAACAATTGGGTCTTAATAATGTGCGCCGGAACTAGTACAGGATCAGATAGTGCACGGCGGGGAGACTGGGGGACTAACATTTTACTTCATGTACTATGATAGAAAACTGGCACATTGGATGTCATGAGTTTGTACGTACCGTGGGTACTAGCGGTTGTCTTTAAGAATGAACTTGGTCACAAGTTTTCATTGTACACTGAGCATCGTGGTATATGATAGTCGTGCACAACGTGACGAGCTCAGGGGCGTTACAACTTACCAGGAAAGAATTTCGGATTTTGCTGAGCGCTGAGTCGAAATCCCCTTGAAATCACTCACCATCGTCGCAGAAGCCTACAAGTGCTTGGTCTTGAATTAATGAGCTCGTAAAAATTGGAAATCAGCGGCGGGTCGAGGTGAGTGAAAACGCGAAGTCAAAAGTTGAATGAGAGTGTACGAAATTTCAAATAATAGGCTGTAGCATGGTCAAGTGTTAGCAGAAGACAATCGGATGGGATGGGGTGAACGTACTGCCTGCACCTGAGCGAGCCGTGAAAGCGAAAGAAGTAGAAGGGCTGAGGAGTTAGCAGCTGACGTCCATGCCTTTTAAACATGAGAGGGCCATAGCCTACGCATCAGATTGTGCATTCTCCCACATGTCATACGCCGAAGCGTTTCAGTAGTTTGATCCACTCCTTGAAACTCACCTGTGCTGCATTGATACCTCTACAGAATTTCATGATGAGCTAGCCTGGGGATGGGCACCCGCTTCCTACATTCTAGAATGACGATATATGTTGTCGTGTAAAAAACCGGAATTTAAAACACTGAAACTTCGAGGATATCGGTAACCCCAGCTATAAGCAGAGGTTGTCGTTGTTTTGAGCAGTCCACCACAATACAATTTGATATTGTTTATCGCGCAGAACATTTGTAGGCACCATCAGATGATCAAATTGAGGAAGGCAAACATTATTGTACAAGGGATTGATGAGACACGACGTCGACACTGATCGTTACCAATCGTTACTTGGGCCCGCCGAGTTTCCACATCGCATTGGGCTCGCGTTTTAGCGTACGGCGTAAACGCTGGCCCGCTGGGGTGGCAGTACGTGACCGCGATGCTCAATCATCCATTATCATTCTTCTTCTGATTAATTTGTAAGTCCGCATTTTTGACCCTCAGATCTAGTAGAGCAAATACCACTGTAGAACACAGAATCGAGAGCTGTGTTTTCAAGAATCCATTAAATTCCTCTTGATACGCAATGACCCTTGAAATCTGGACTTTTGAGTGGCCATGGTTCCGAATCATGAGAATGCGTCAAATTGAAGTACCAGCAGGTCTAAGGTTGTGAGGTGACGTCGCTTGTGCGATTTGCACTTGTTTCGACATCCCCTTTAGCTTTCAACAAGGCAAAACAACGCCAGAACGCGACAAGCTAGTACCAGAAAAACGCAACACTGTCCGCCTGAATGTTATTCTGCCGCAAAATTCCAACAGTGGCTCCCATTTACATTTCATGTAAATTACGATCTCCTGCTCTATGTCGGTTTCTCACTACGGTCATTAATACTTCTGCGAGCAAGCCATTCTACATTACTACACCAATCTTCTATCCGAATGCAGGTATCTACTCTGTTTCCTCCATACCTTCTCAACTAATGGGTCCTAGCTCCGCACATAGGCCACTTGTACTCACTCGTTACCGCTGATATATTCGCTCGCTTTACGCGTATCTCTGAGCCTGGCCGCCTGGTGCACTTCTTGACAGGAACAGACGAACATGGTTTGAAAATCCAAAAAGCCGCCAAGGACCGCGGAATAGAGCCTTCTGTACTCTGTGATGCTCTTAGTGAGCAGTTTCGTGTATGTCCAAGCTCATTCCTTCTTAAACTCGTTGACACAATGTGTTACAGAGGCTTGGTGCTCGTGCTAACATCAGTAATACGGTATTTTTACGCACGACCGAAGCAAGACATAGAGAGGCCGTGGAACACGTATGGGTGTGTAAATTCTTCATTGAATACCCAATGTTTTCAACCCATACCGTGTAGCGCGATCTCGCCGCACAAGATCTCATCTATAAGGGTACATATTCTGGATGGTACTCCATTTCTGATGAATGTTTCTATACCGACAGTCAGATCACTCATCCCCCCTCCTCTCTAACTCCAGTCTCCATTGAAACTGGTTCTGCAGTTGAGTGGTCCAGCGAGTCAAACTACAAGTTCCGTCTCTCCAGCTTCCAGAAACGTTTGCTAGACTACTACACTGCCAATCCGAAATCAATATACCCGTCGGCTCACAGAGAAAAGCTGATACAAACCCTGAAAGATGAACCTCTTGATGACCTGTCAATTTCACGACCCCGGGAGAGATTGAGTTGGGGCATTCCCGTTCCGGGTGACATGTCACATACCATGTATGTGTGGTTCGACGCACTTACAGTGTATCTCACCGGAGTTGGGTTTCCTGCTGAGCGGCAAGGATCGCTATGGCCTCCAAACATTCAGGTCATTGGGAAGGATATTGTCCGGTATGTCTTAATGCGTATCAGGCTTCATTAAAAATACCTGACACGGGAAACCAAGTTTCCATGCTTTGTACCTACCTGCTATGCTCCTCGCGATGGGAATGCCGCTCTCGCATACCCTTCTTGCACATGCACACTGGACAGCACAGCAGCGCAAGATGTCAAAGTCTATAGGCAATGTAGCGGATCCATTCGATGCCATGGACACATGGGGTGTTGACGCCGTGCGATTTTACATGGCGCGCGTCGGTGGTCGTTTCAGAGATGATGTTGGTGCGGCTATCTACCCTTTTCGTTCCTCATATATTCACCAAGGCTGTTTTTATTTTCAAGACTGGTCGCCTGAACAACTCGAGAAGCATGCGGACGAAATCCGTAGTTTGCTTGGCAACTTCTTTTTGCGTATCACGTCTAAAACAATCCAGAAACGCGTAGCGTCTGCGCCTCAGCTCACGTTTGTTCAGCTCCTTGACCAGTCCCTCGATGGTCACAACGGTGATGTGCTGTCGTCGCTACGTAACCTGAAGGGAAGAGTCGAGCAATGTATGGAGAAGTTTGAGGTGGGAGATGCGCTCGATGCAATCATCCTTGTCCTCAGGGAGGTACGCAGTCATGTTCATTTGGTGTTCAACCCTCCTGACGAGCTTCAAAGGCAAACGGTGCATTAACGCACACCGCGCCCTGGTCGGCGCAAAATCCCCCTCAGGCCGCACAAGTGTCCTATCTCCTCTCGCTTGAAGTTCTACGGGTCACTGGTATATGCTTGCAACCCTTCATTCCCGAGGCCGCACACAATCTATTGGATGCACTGGGTGTTCCGAAGCTCGAACGGAGCATGGATTTTGCAGCTGTGGGTAAGGGAAATGTTGGGGAAGTGAAAGGAGTGAAGCTTTTTGAGGGCAAGAGAGAGATAGCCAGCGGGGGTCCATAGTATATTTGCTGTGTAAGGCCTGGATCACGGGGCAGACTACCAGGTTTGTGTATGAGTGATCACACGTGCACGTTCAATGCCAGCTGCTGTTGTGCGGCCTCCACGTTTCAACAGGTCACAAACCGCTCGCATCAGTGGCAGAATTAAAATAACGTAATCACATTCTGGATCATGACGGCTTTACTAATGAAGGAAAATAAGGTATATGTACATCATGCTACGGCTGTGTTTACACACTGGGCGGCGGCGGCGCTGAGGAATTAATCAGCACACGAGGATGCATGGTGTACACCCGAAATTACTCACGGCAGCAATAATTCTCCAGGGGGTCGCAATGCTGATCTTCAGGACAGAGAATCAAGCAAGGTGAATCCACAGATGTCTGCAAGTCGATCAGCTCTAACCAACAAAAAGCATACGCATAGCGTACTTTCAGACCATCTTCACTAGTGATAGAAGGACGATAATGGTATTCTGGCTGAATGGTGCTGGAATGGATGCCGTTCAGATGCAGAGCCTTGCGTATGTCCGCAGCGATAGGCATGAAATCATGATTCCTCGAGGCCATGACGTGTACAGATGCGACGATCTTGGATTCTGAGAGCTGCCAGATGTGAAGCTCGTGCACTGATAGGACGCCGTCTACTTTCAAGATGGAGTCGCGCACGTCTTCGAGTGATACGGTGTGTGGGACTCCTTGGAGCAAGATGAACGAGGCATTCCGAACTGGGGTAGAGTAATTAGTGACTCCACTTTAGAATAAAGTTAGAGGTAGCTTACCAAGAGGTAAGGCAGATGTGAAAATAATGACAGTGATGACGAGGCTGACTGCGGGATCGAGGTAGAACCGGCCGCTCCAATTGGTGAGCCAAATGACGAGACCTGTTACAATCACACCAATGTTGCCTCGAGCATCACCCATGACGTGAAGCATGAGGGCGCGCATATTCATCGACCCATGTGAATGACCATGACTGTGACTGTGACCACTCGGAAGTGGGGGCATTGTGGAGGATTCGATTTTATCTTGCCTTTGGTCGACACGAGGAGTCTCAGTGATGTTTATTTCTACCGAACCGTCGGGAACCATCCGTATAGAACAAGATGATGAGGAGTCGTTTCGCTGGTGTGAACTAGGGGAAGCTATGGCAATATCCTGCGCGGCTTGTGAAACTGCAGCTCGTGTAGCGGCTGGGTATCCGTACATCGACGAGTAGGATCCTGCACGAGCACTAACGGTGGAGGATGAGTCCTGAACGGGAATATCGTCGGTGACGGTATGCTTTGCGTGTGACGCGTGTGCATGTCCGCTTTCTTTGTCGCCATGAGAATGACCATGCGAATGAGAGTGACCGTGTTCTGAAATATGGATGATAAATATGGTGAGGTAGTTGACAAAGTGCGACAGTACCATGGAATAAGAGAAATCCGAAAATGTTAGACGCCAGACCGCAAGCTCCGACAATAACCACAAGAAGTGGGTGCGATACATCTGGATAGCATGGTATTTGTGAAGGTATGTATGAAGTGTGTTGGACTGACCTTGAATACTGGAGAAGCGTTCCACTGCCTGCAAGCCGACGGAGAAACACAATGCAAGTAGGAAGACAGCGTTGGTTAGAGCTGCAAGAATTTCGGCCCTTTGCCAGCCATAGGAGTAACGGGAATGATCGGCGGTCTTGCCCGTCAGCTATTATATTATGTTCATTAAAGCAACAAAGAATGACTAGGTCTGGCTCAAACCTTGATAGCATACAAAGCGACGACCAAGCTCATCACATCACTGGCAATGGCATGGTCACAAAACATGTGTGGTAGACTTGAAGGTCGACACTCACTTGAGCATGTGGAAGCTATCGGCGACGAGAGCCAGAGAACCGACGACATAACCTGTTGATCCGTAAATTCAAACAACGACCAAGTGATAGCTGAATATGTGGCTCACCAACGACGAGTTCTAAAAAGAAGAATAGGATGTCAATGACGAGCAACAGCGTGATGCGAGCTGAACGAGATAATGCCATTATGATGTGCACCCTTCGTAATTGAAGCGGGCAGGAGAGAGAATGAGAGAGGGATTTAAGTACTAAAAACGAATGTCGAGCATGGGAGACCGAAGTTAACAAAGGACAAAGACTGTTGAAATTGTGATGTGATGAAATCAACGTTTTCTTGAAACGGTCCGAGTCCAAGCCACGAGTACTACGTACTTCGCGTGGCCATCTTGCAGGGATACGGGTGTTCGGCACGACGTTCAACTTGTCTAACTCATAATATAGGGCTTGAGCCAAGCCATGGGGTGCACGCGGATCATGCCATCATGCTTAAATTCTCGATGTAGAGGGCTGAACTCAAAGCCACGCAGTCTCCGCGTGAAACTCACGTTGCTTCCACTGTATCGAGGGACCAGTCAATAACAAGACTATCAGCTTGAAGGAGTTCGCCTGGCGTGAGCATAATGGGGAAGGAGAAGTTGCGAGATATTTGCTGGGACTATTAATATGCGAAAGATAAGGAGTTTCAGTGAATAAGTACTTGTAGGTGTCCACTGGTACAAGATTAAATGGATAGGACGTGTCAATACCTGTCAGCAGATGTACCGGTACCTGCTATCTGGCCTACGTGATTCCCGTAATTGAATCGTCGTTCACTGTGTGGATGCTCTCCGATCATCGTGGGTGCCGAGGACACCCCAGAGCCGGATAAGTTCATCCAAGTTGGTGTGGGTTCTTGATAACACGTCGACACCGAGGAGACGACCAAATTTCAAAGCGCAAGAAAGCAAATCTAGAGCAAATCGCCAACAGTGGTCGCCGCGGTGCCGACAGCACGGTTGAGAAATCGTGTGACTGTGACACGTGACCAATCACCGGGCCATCTGACTTTTTGAGTCACCTCCTGTCTGGATCCAGTTCTGACTCTTTCTGACTTTCACGCAACTCTGTCCTACATACTTAGAATCTCGGTTTCTTCGTCACACGTAGTTGTCAACACCTAACGATGCCCCCAGGAACTCCCTACGCCTCTTTTGCACTTCCTTATCCCATTCGCGTTGACTGTTTCACCTGCACAGATCACCTTCCAGCTCCATACAACACACCAGCATTATATCTCCTCACGCATTCCCATACCGACCACATTCTCGGCCTATCGTCAAAATCATTTGCTGCCCGGGTAGTATGTTCGCCTGATACGAAAGAGATGCTTTTGAGGCATGAGATTTTTTTGGAGCGCGCAAAGAAAGATGCAGGTGAAGTTGCAACGAAGACCTTCGCTCATCTGAGGGTCGAAGGCGGAGTGCTTAGAAGGGATTTGTTGGTGAGTGTAAGAGCTCTTTTCACGCTCGTGTCCTGATGTGATACGTCGACGTAAAGCGCGCGGTTCCGCTGAATACTCCAACTGAATTTGAGTTATCGTCGACTGAGACGGTGACTATTACCCTCATCGATGCAAATCACTGTCCGGGTGCAGTTATGTGAGTTTCGCTTCGTATGCTTTTCTCCCTACCGCTCATCCCTGCTCAATAGGTTTCTCATTGAAGGTCCTCGTGGCACGGTTCTTCACACGGGCGACGTACGCGCCGAATATTGGCTACTACAATCTCTAGCTCGAAATCCCTTTCTTCAACCATACATCCCTGATACGGAAGAAGATCTCCGTGTACTCATAGCGCGAAACAACCAAACAGCAAGCTTGACAAAAACATTAAATGCCATTTATTTGGATACGGCGTGCATGCTGAGAGGAACTGTTGTTCCCACAAAGGTGATCATTATAAATACAGTCAGATTGGTCTGTTTACAAATGCGAACAGGAAAATGCAGTCAAAGGCCTGGTCGAGCTCATTGCGCTGTTTGACAAGGACACTTACTTCTTCATAAATTCGTGGACCTGGGGATACGAGGACGTGCTCAAGGGTATCGCGCGAGCGTTCCAGTGTCAGGTAAGCAAACGTGTATTATTATGATCTTCAATGATAGATGATGAGCGATCTTTTTGTGCGTTCCGGAAACCGTTTATTCGCCCTTGCTATATGTATTTAATCATTCTGGTCCTGCCATGGCGCATATCTGCGCTTGCACGCTGCTGCTCCCTCATATGTCACCTGCCTTCTTATTTTTTCACACAAGCATGGTTCCGTTTTACTGACATGTCTACTCTTCCAGATTCATGTTGATCGATACAAACATGCGGTCTATACGCATATATCAGATCCCTTTCTTCGTACTCTTGTCACACGTGACGCGACGAGCACCCGCTTTCACGCCTGCGAACGGTTTGAGCGGTGTAGTTTCGTAGACGTACCTAGGTATGTAATTTCATCTTCTATTAGTCGATTTCGCTCACCAATGGCGTGTTTGTGATTTGCGTCGCGTCGATTCTTGTCTGTGATGGTTACTTATGGAAAAATCTGTCATAACTGTTCACCAAATGCAATGGAACCAGGTTCGACTACAAGAATGATTTAGCGCGGCGGAGCATCGAGGGAAAAAAGGTCGTATACGTCAATTCTGTGCCCATGGGGTGTGCACAATGGGAGAGCTATCGTATGGATGTACGAAGACGTCTTGTGACGGGGAAGGATGTTGATCGCTTGGTCGGTATCATGAAATTTGTCATCCTTGCTCTGTTCCTCTCCTTTGTTTGTTACAAGATGCTGATGTTGGCATTCCTATAGCTCGTACCTCTCGAACGACATTCTCCCCTACCAGAACTACTCAACCTTGTTTCCCTCTTTCGTCCGCTACGGGTGGTTCCAAATACCCTTGTGCCTGCTCTTGGCGGCCTCGATTGGACTGCGATGAACGCTATGTTCAAAGAGTGCATGGCACCGCCCATTTATGACCGTGGCGATCCAATTCCAAATGAGTTAAACTTGTCAGGAACTGTGCATTCCAGCGTCCTCGATCTTACCTCCCTCGACCTCGCCGATACAGATCCGGCCATGAAAAACCTCGTCGGCGACTCTGTTGAACTCGAAGCGCAGAAGTGGGCAGATGACGGGAGTATGCGGCGCCGGCTGGAGGTTCTCCGAGGGTGGTTAGGGCCAAAGGAGAAGGGAATCGTTGATCGAGCGCTCGGGCGTCTGCCGAATTCACGTTCTGAGCATGGAGGCTCATCCCCGTTATCGTCCCGGAACAATTCTGCACCAGAGACTCCCAAACGGATGAACAAAACCTACATGCAGGTGAAGCACTATGCGGAAGACTCGGACGACTCGAGCAATGACGATGGATCTGATGCACATGCCAGGACTGCGCGCCTGCTTTTTGCTGGGGATTACAGCGTTGGAGGGTCGATCAAGAGCTGGTTATCGTCGAGTCCGTCGCAGATACCAGCAGGCGAGGCGCAGATCATTGGTACCCACAACTTGAGTCCTGTGCGCGAACAGTCTATTGCAGCCGCAAGAGCCGAAGCTGACGTTCAGACTTCGGCATTGGAAAGCAGCGTTCAGGTCCCAGTGTCTGTACAGACTAACGACACAGCCCTCATCCCAGTTATCACGCTCTCCGCTGATCAGAGGCTCCCTACACCATCATCGTCACCTGTCATGGGTCCACGAGATGTCAAGGGAAAAGGAAAAGAGATAGAAAATCAAACAATTGCCGAGACCACCAATTCATTGCTCCCCCCTTCTTCCCCGTATGCGCCCAGGAGCTCCTCGCCCATCCCTTTTCCACGCATATCCAACTCTTTTAGCCAAATTTCCCGGCATGCGCCAACAACTCTTCCCTCCTTCGATGATCCTGGCGAGGGTAAACACCTGACTCGTGCGCAGTCCGTGATGTCTATGAATGCATGTACATCTCAATTCGCACCGTTGGAGGATGTGGTCATGGGCGAGGCAGAACTATTTTCGCTACCTGAGCTACCCGATAATAACTCCTTGAAGCCTCTTGAAGTGCGAAATGTTTTAATTCAGATGCGCGAAGACCACAGTGCAGAGTTCAGTCAGCAGAGCATTGAAACGCCGCGAAAAGCTGTCTTTTCCCAATCCTCGTCAGACGCTCCACCATCGCAGTACTCTCAACCATTTAAAAGTCTGTCTAATCATGACCTCTCTCATCATCCATCTCTCTCCCTGTCTCAGAGTCAGCACAGCGATAATGTTCGGAGAAAACGCCGCAGACTTGAAGAACTTACGATCGATGTTCCCAAGGCAGGAAACACGGGCACAATTCAAGCCTCTTCTCTCGTTTCTGCCCTCGTACGTAGAAAGACCGAAGAATCCATAGATGTTCCCCATCATGCGGCACGGTCGCACTACAGGTCGTTTAGGGTTCTATCACCAGATCCATTCCTGGAAACGACCAGTGAATTAATGTCACCGTCTCACGAGCATGAGCAGCATCCATCTGCAATCATGCCTGGAAACCTTGCACCCAGTCAGTCGGTTCCGTTAATTGTGTCCCCTCAACCAGAGAGAAGTTCTTCCCGCAGAGGCCACAAACGCCTTTCAAAGTCCTCTACCTCTGTCCTCGTTACTCCAACTTCTTCTCGCGCTATCGGATCTGCTCCGATACCTCTTGTGTTGGGCAACACTTCAACTACCAGCATCGCCTCGTCCTCCAAGATTCCACGGCCTTCCTTTGTCATCTCGGGAAAGTCTTCGAACTCTCGCTCAGTAGAACGACGCAAACGACGGGAAATAGTTGAGAAACTGTGTCTAGCTCGTCCAGATTTAGTTGATCCCTCCTACGCAGCCAAGCGAGCGAGGAGGTCGTCTCGGTTCAAAGAACTGTCGGTATCCGCCATGCAAGACATGAGCTCAAGTACAATTGGCTCGTCTCCGTCTCACCCTATCGCTGCGCAAACAAGTGGTCCGTCGCCGACTATGATTCGCCGAGAATTCCGCCCTGCATCTCGTATTTCGTCATCGGAACAAGCCACGAGCACAGCAGTTCGAAATCGCCCTGCAAAACGCTGGCGTGAGCTGTTGGATGAAGATACAGAGGACGTGTGTCAGACGATGGATTGGGAGCGAAGTCGAAGGCTTGCGCAAGATGTCACGGGTGCGCTCGCTGCGGGGCGGGAGGCGAAGGATGTACTTCCACAATTAATGTGTTTATCTGCTCCGCGAAGACATCCCGCTGGCTAATTGTCGTGGATGTATGCTTTCAGATCGTATATGTTGAATCGGCTCGCGGCGCTGCACGAACACTAATTGTACTGCTATAGTACCTACATTAACATGCATGGCACCGCACTAATTGTATTAAACTAATCAACATGGCACTGCCGTAGTCACTTCATTCTTCGCACAGATGCATTTGCGCATCTTTAACGTATTAATGGTACATAGCTCTCTCAATTGAGAGTGTAGTCGGCACAACATTGGGACGTCGGACAATACTCGAACGGACTTTTTGTCTATGTAGGTAGTAAGTCACTGTAATAGCAAAGTTCACACAGTTTGTGGTGGGCCTGGGGCCCGGCCCTGGTCGCCTTGAATTTTGATCGGCACGATCTATTAGAAAGAAAGTCGTCCTAGCTGCGGCAATACCCGAGACGCATTTGATTTCATTTTATCACGTCTCCATATAACCTGGCCCCCCACTCTATCTGTAAAGTTCCCTCAGCTCATTTCCAATCAGACTGGACTGGTATCTGGTGATCATTGCGTGAAAGACCTACTACCGTTACATCAAGTCTTTGACTTCGACTACCTTCACAGTTACAACACTACTTAATGTGGAACAAGGAGTTGTATGTGGGTCCTATCTTATCGTTCCAAAGTACTTCGGCTCTTAAGAACAACTGGGGCAATGCATCACTCGGACAAGGTCGCTGCGGGAGAAGCTCGGCTCTTTACGCAATAAGTTCTAGTGAAAATGCATAAAAACGCCCAGTACACGGACATCGGCGGCACCTCTGCAGCTTAGAGAAAAAAAAGAAAAATACCCACTACAAAGTCTACCTCGACCCTGCTTACCATTCACAAGAATGGCGAATACCCAGCCCATCATTCCAACGACCACACCGGTTCGAGCGTTCGAAGCTCATGAAGGCACTATATGCGCAGTCGCACTATTCCGCGACAGACAGCGTATGGTGACGGGCTCGAAGGACATGACGCTTCGTTTGTGGAACATGAAGAACGGGACTGTGTTGAACACCATGAAGGGACATCGCAGCTGGGTGCAATGTGTGGTAGTATCACGAGACGGGCAATTGATGGCAAGCTGTGATCACAACGGAGTGCTCATCGCTTGGAATGGAGAAACTGGGGAGCGTCTTAGACGACCCATTCAAGCCCACAATAAATGGATCTGCCGGATAGCCTTGTCTCCAGATGGAACGATGCTCGCAACTGGTTCATCGGATATGACGGCGAAAATATGGAGCACAGAAAATTGGCAACTGCAAGGAAACCCGATTGATTGTGGTAGCGAAGTCTTCTGTGTTCGGTATTCACCGTCTGGCAGACTTCTTGCCATCGCGACAATGAAGGATATCCAGATATTGGATACACGCACAAGGAAATGTATCGCACATTTCAAGGCTCATGCCCGTGCTGCAATCAAGTCGAATTCGTGGAACGTTTCACTAGCGTGGACGCCCGATAGCACACGGCTTCTCTCAGGGGGAAGTTTTAGGGATCCTACTATACGGGAGTGGGATACATTGACCTGGGATCAGGTCGGTGAACCATGGTCAGGTCATTCTCACATCATCTATGACATCGCCGTGAATTCCCGTGGGACCCTGATTGCCTCTGCATCTCATGATAATCATGTCCGCCTCTGGCGACTCTCGGATCGACAGACCATCGCCATATTCAAGCACGTCAGCTATGTCCTCCGCGTTACCTTTTCCATGGATGACAAGCACATCCTCAGCGGAGGTGACGATAAGCGTGTCTCAAAGTGGGCAATACCAGAGAACGCGTTGCCTAATTCCAGGGTAAGCCGTCGCCCTTGACTTATGTAGTATCACATGATTCGAGCACAACTCATGTAGCTCTTCACGTCAAACATGACAATTCGCGATGCATTCATGGATAGGGACTTCTCCACCGCTGAAACGCTGCTATCACAAGTGATCAATGCTGACGCCGGCGTCAACTACATTTCTTACGCCAATCGCTCATTTCTTATGGCGCAGAAATCCGACTGGGACCGCGCGCTTGAAGATGCACTTATGGTAAGATACACCATCCCATCATCTCTCCTTGAACACAAGTTAACTTGTCGCATAGTCTCTTAGTATCCAGCCCTCTTTGACGGGCTGCATCTCCAAGGGCATTGCCCTCTGTGGACAAAAGCAGATCGAGGCCGCAATGAGATCATTTGACCTCGCGTTCATATACATACTAGACGGAGATTCGAAGACCATTCATCTTCTTCTATTAATCAAGGCATGTTAGCGTTTTCTCGCATAGTCCTTGCTCCTGACCGTTTACAGGCCATTGCACTTTTTAATGCAAATCAACACGAAGACGCAATGCAGCGTGTCCAAGCGCTGGCTACTGCTTGTCTCAACACTGATGCTCTTGCCTGTCGTATGGTAGAAGTGAATATCAACTCAGTTTGTGCCTCGTCGATACTGATCATTTTCACTTTTGCACGTCAGGCGTATCTGAATATCCAACTGGGATTGAATGCCTTGGATGACGCACGTCACAGCGAAGCTGCTGATTACTTCGCTGTTGCTATCAACACCGATACTCTCTCATCCAAACAAGACACTCACTTCATATGGGAGGACTTGACAATGGTACGTTGATACGATTCGGCCTCTCATGCCTCTCATGCCCAACTGGTGCCTTATGCAGCTTTTTGGGTGGGACATCGAGTCCTTGTGGAAAACTGTAAACCAGAAACGGTGCTATGCACTCCTTCAGTCGGGCAGATTTCGAGACGCCGTCACATCGTACCATCACATGATGGATACGAGTGATGAGATCACGCAGACCAGCTGCCTTGATTGGTCCATTGGCAAGTCTTCTATAATGTCACTTATGCTGCAATTCTCACCAGTATGTCACTTAGCTTTCAAGAATGACTGTAACACGCTCTGTGTTACCAATGGAGATACTGCCCTCGCTGCGCAAGACTATGACAAAGCAATTGCTTTATACTCAGCAGCGATTGACCTTGGTTCTGTGACCAATGCTGTTTTTGCAAGCCGCTGCTCGGCGAAGATGAACAAAGGGTTATGGGAGGAAGCCCTCCTGGATGCGCAAAAGGTGCGCCGGCATCTATTTCTTGTAGCTCATGCTCATTGCAATGCATAGGTCATCGAACTCGAGCCTTCGTCCCACATTGGATATCAATTGAAGTATTTTACTTGCCATGGCGCACGGTGCTTTGGCGAAGCTATCGACGCTTTCACAAGCATGCTCTCCAAGTTGGAAGACGCTTCCGAGCCGCACATACGAGGTAAGCCAAAATTTTTACATCCGTAAAGAGACTCAACTCTCTCCCCAGACCTGCGCAAGCAGTATATGAGTGCATTCGAAGCGGCAGGTGTTATTCAAAATTCTATTAAAGTTCAACTCGAAAACGCTCCACTTCGTCTATTAGACACTACCATCGGTGTTTTATGTGACCGAGACAACCAAATAACTACGTTCAAGACAAGCACCGAGTACAAGAAACTTCTACTATTCGTAATGGAGCATCCAGACTCGCGAATGGAGCACATCGAAGAAGTGGTGGAAAAATACTTCCGTTGCGTCATGCTGTCACACAGGTGGAATGCGAAGGAGTCAAAGCTACACGAAATCCAGGGCAAGTTCGTGTACAAGTTGCATCCAGTTGGTGGTATCGTGAAGTTGCAGTCATTCTGCAAGATTGCTCGCGATGCGGGATATCGCTGGGCCTGGATGGATACATGCTGCATCGACCAGACCAACAACGTCGAGCTTCAAGAATCGATTAACTCCATGTTTGTCTGGTATCATCATTCAGCACTTACGATCATTTACCTGCCAGATGTTCCACCTTTCTCCGAGCCTGGCGCATTGGCAAAGAGTGTTTGGAACATACGAGGATGGACGTTTCAAGAACTTATGGCTTCAAGATGTATCCTCTTCTATCAGAGTGATTGGACACTATATCTTAATGATCGCTCTCCCAACCACAAGGATTCCGATAACATCATAAAGGAGTTGGCAGAGGCTACAGGCATAGACCGAGAGACCCTCGTCGATTTCCATCCAGGGACGAAAAATGTCCGAAAGACACTCCAATGGGCATCCTCGCGTACCACTACACGGCAGGAAGACATCGCTTACTCCTTATTTGGCGTCTTTTGCGTCCGCCCAGGCGTTAATTATGGGGAGAAGAAGCAGAGTGCCATTGGGCGGCTCTTGGAAACGATCATAGCGCAGTCGGGTGATATCACTGCCCTGGACTGGGTTGGAAAACCATCCGAGTTCAACAGCTGTCTGCCAGCCGACATCTCTTCATACAAAGCTCCACCGTACATATACCCATCTCTATCCACTGAAGAGCTGAACGAATCAGTCTCGTCACTACGAGACACTGGGGTTGTACAATTGGCTTCGAAATTGTACAGCAAACTTGACTCCCTTCATGCTCCCCGTTTTGTGCATCGACGTCTACATCTGTTTTGCATCGCATTCCGTGTCACCGACATCAGACGAAAGAGCCCTCAAGGCCAAGATACTTTTGTCACGTATGAAGTCAAGGCAGGCGGACTTCGAGACCTGCTGATCACCACAGAGGACAAGCTCTTGCCGGCAAGACCCGCTCAGTTCTTCCTCGTTCGTCCGTGGGATCATAGTCTTCTCGAATCGCCCGATGACGTGCACAACGGGGACAATTGGGCCCCGCCCCATTCTCCCGAAGATGTTTCGCCGGACGGGTTCTGCGGAGAGCATGGACTGGTAGATTCGGAACGAGCATTGCGATTGATTGTTCGCCTTGCCCAGCCTTTTAGCGCATTTTTGCTAAAGGGCGAGCTCCCAAAAGAATACAGGAGAGTTGCCTCAGATCGCGGTATTGTTGCACAATTGAAAGACACGACTGTGACTAGTATTCGCGACATGCAAATCAAGACACTAGAGATATTGTAGTGCAGAAAATTGAAATTTACATGGCCGGAGAGTGTCAACATTTCAGATCAGACTGGATTGATTTCACCTGGAAAGGATGTTGCAGCGCACTGTCTTGTTGAGAGTGGGCAACTCAGCAGCATGTTGTACAGTAAGAGATGAAGCAGAGATATTCTAGAATAAAACAACTTGTACAGCAATCGGCCTCCATGGACAGACGCAACGGCTGGAGCAGTCACGAGCTTCAAGTTTACGCCCAGGGACGTGTGACGCACGCTGTTGATTTTACTCTTGGTATAGTTAGGACAGTACTGCGGATGATCCGATCAATCCACATCAACGCCCGGTGACATATTCAATTACCCGCGATCCACTACAGCATTGCTTAGCCACATAAATGCTTTGACTTGTACACCAAGTACTGGCAAAGCCAATCCCGTGTTACTAGTACTCGAATATCGTGGAAACAATTCGATGTCAGGGCTCAAACCCATTGTCTTGTATGACATTCCCTGCGTCGTGCAGGGTCAACCATGGTCTGCAAAAACGATGATTACAAGGCATGTTAGAGTTCTCCTGAGGACTTCTCCTTCGTCGCTGACGCGTCATATAACATAGATATTGTCTCACCTTCAAGGGTCTACCCTTCCAAACCGTCTGGCTCGAGTGCCCGGAGATCAAGCCATTCTACGAGCAGCACTCTCTTGCACCTACCACCTTGCGTGTCATCAAGGGAACCCTAACACCCATACACACGCTCCCTGTCATCATGGATCCAAATACAAATAGGTTGATTACAGACTCATTTGTGATCGCACAGTACCTTGATGAGCAATACCCCGATACACCGAAAGTAATGCCAAACAGCACCACCGCGCTGGTGTACGTCTTTCAAACCGCGTTCCATAACACCATAATGGGCACCATCTTGTTGGCCAGTTTTAGAGGTGCTCAGAAGCTCAATCCGGTGAGCAAGGAGTATTTTATTCGAACTCGTACGGAGCAATTCGGTATTCCATGGGAGCAGTTTGTGACGCCAGAGAAGAGAGAACAACAGTGGAATGCAATGCGTGCTGCATGCGAAACTATGGATGAGTGGTATGCGACGAGCAGCGGTCAATTCATATTGGGGGATACACCGTGTTTTGCTGATTTCATGGTCGCGGGACTATACAAGTGGATACAGTATTACTTCGAAGATCAGGAGTGGGAAGAAGTGAAGAGGTGGAATGGAGGGCGATGGAAGAGATTGGTGGAGGCAACTGACAGATATCTTGATTGTTCGAAGTAGTTCTATGAAGCACGATCACATGCACTCTGGTACATGACATGCAATGACAATTGTGAATCGAAAAGTGAATCATTGATACAATGCGCATGTGTATCAATGATAGGATGCAAGTCCGCACACACTACTGCAGGTGAGTGGCCGCATCCAACCATGATGGAGGCGGGCGACGGTGAGTAACAGGGAGCTGATGGCCATCATGATTAGTAGATACTAGACTGGGCCGGTGTAAAAAGCGAAAATTGCAATGAAACGAATGCAAAGAAATTTATCGATGGCGACGCTCCAATTGCAACGTTGAAGATTTGAACGAGAATAGTTTGGAATAGTTTTGACGTGGTCCTAGAGTGGTCGAATTGGTAGAAGCGCCTAGACTCGTAACCATTCTGCCCACGTGCGTTTTTGAGATGGGAATTTTGTAGTATACGCCAGGCTGGTCACGAGCCTAAGAAGCGCCCATGTTCAATTGAACTCCCTGCTTATGTAAATACCAAAATCTGTTGGACAGGCAACTCAGAGGAATTTCACGATTCACCGTAGAGTCTACATCACACAAGTACCTCTGTTTCCTTCAAATGTATCCTTGCCGCTTCACTTGCCTCCACTCGCAAAGTTACCCCCACGTCAACGCAATTCCCCGCTCTAGCATCTAAGATGATCCTGACGCAAGCCATGTTCGATCCCTATCCTAATCTTCGGATGGCCATCAAATTTTCATTGCATCTGACATGACATGACCACTCTGCGACGGGAACAGCAGGTATATTTATAAGGATATTGTTGAGTAAGAGCACTTTTGGGGTGAACTTGAAGGGACAAATTATCACTGCCGCGGCTGGCGGAGATCATGGCAAGTCGGCCCTAGGATCTCAAAGCCTCTCAAAGCCTGCGGAGGACGGGAATCGTGAAAAACTTTCAATACCACTTACGGATAATCAGCTATGTCGAATCTCGATATTTCTGCGAACAGCACACTACCGGCGGGGAGGTCGTTGGATGATATAATGTGGAACTGACGAACTCGTGGTTGGTCGACTGGTCACCCATATCATACTAGGCGTTCCTCCACGGCTGCGAGATGACCATAGCTCACGAAACCTGAGTTTATTCGCGTTTGCCAATTGATCTAATGATCATCTACCGTTCCCTGCTCAACTTTCAAGGGTATTCGGCTCGTGCTATGACGAGAGGTCCTCTCCCTTCTCCTACCCACTTCTCGCACTCACTAATCGACTTATTGTGATGAGTGAAGACTACAGGCTAGGTTCTTCTCCAGAAGCCTGCCTGGTGAAAGCTCGGTCATTGTAGAATGGCGGAGTAATCATACAATGTAATATGATAGATCGTTTGGCGACGAGGTCGTTCAAATTGCACACGGGGAACCTGACCGGTTGACCTGCAGAACTACGACATATGGTGAACATTGATGAAGTACCACCTGACTTGGTGAGTGCGGATCTACATATAAAGAATCAACTGAGCGACTCCATGGCTTGTTTAGAGCCAAAAGCACCGCATCAGGCCCGGCCCGGAAGCTCTACCACAGCCGCAGTATCAGAATGTTCACGATTATTCCTGAAGCAGGCAGAAGTTAGCGGTGATATCTGAGGAGAACGAGTCCTCAGTGTCACCGACTTTGGCTAGCCTGCTTGACGGACCGACGGTAGAATCTCAGTCGGGCCATTTAGGCTTGCGTTGGAGGATTGCGGCCGCAGCATCATTCGTCCTTTGGTAGCTGGCTCGAGTCACTGATGTCATAGTTCCGTTAGTATTATTTATAACGACTGAGATCGCATTTGTCTTTTGGATCCCGTTTTTCGTATCGGCTCGATATAACTCACCATTTAGCACAGGGAGACCAACCCCGTGCCACTCTACCTGGCAGATTTCGTGGATACAACACATCGATGTCAGGGTTCAAACCCATTATCTTCTATGACATTCCCTGCGTCGTGCAGGGCCAACCATGGTCTCCAAATACAATGAAAACAAGGTACGTTACCCGCCTCAGGAGTTCCTCTCCGTTGTTGATATGTCATAGATATTGTCTCACCTTCAAGGGTCTGCCCTTCCAGACCGTCTGGCTCGAGTTTCCAGATATCAAGCCATTTTACGAGCAGCACTCTCTTGCGCCTACCACCTTGCTTGACATTAAGGGAACCCCAACACCCGTGGACACGCTTCCTATCATCATGGATCCAAATACGAATAGGTTGATTACAGACTCCTTTGCAATCGCACAGTACCTTGACGAGCAATACCCCGATACACCAAAAGTACTGCCAAACAGTACAGCCGCGCTGGTGTACGTCTTTCAGACCGCGTTCCGTAACGCCATAATGGGTGCCAGCTTGCTGGCCTGTTTTAGAGGTGTTCAGAAGCTCAATCCGGTGAGCAAGGAGTATTATATTCGCACTCGTGGAGAACAATTCGGCATTCCATGGGAGCAGTTTGCATCGCCTGAGAAGAGAGAGGAACAGTGGAATGCACTGCGTGCTGCGTGCGATACCATGGACGGGTGGTATGCAATGAGCAGCGGTCAATTCATATTGGGGGATACCCCGTGTTTTGCTGATTTCATGGTCGCGGGACTATACAAGTGGATACAGTATTGTTTTGAGGAGTGGGAAGAAGTGAAGATCTGGAATGGAGGGCGATGGAGGAGACTGGTGGAGGCAACTGACAGGTATCTTGATTGTTCGAAGTAGTTCCGTTGAGCGTGATACACTTGGCTTACATGACCAGACTGCAAATGACAAACAGGATGTAATAATAATTGTGACAGAATCGACAAGTGAAATAATGATACAATATGTAGGGTCATGGTGGGATGCAAGCAAGTCTGTACTACACTATTGTGGGTCCGGTTATGATGGGGGCGGGCGACGGAGAGTAACAGGGGGTTTAGGTGCGGTGGTGGTCTCTGCTGCAGGCTTCAGCCGCTTTGCCAGAGAATCGTCCGCGGCCAGATCTTCTTCTCGACTACGTTTGCTCGCTGCACCAATGATAGACACCCCTGTAGTACCGGATGTAGTTGCAGCAGAGGGTGGGGCCCCACCCCGACCTCGGATACTGATGCCTCTCCCAACGCCACGCGGTGCAGCTCTACCTCGGCCACCTCTGGGGATACCAAGTGAGACCGCACCACTGGTGGGCGGCTTGTCTCCACTAGCAGCTGCTGGTTGACCTGCTGGGGCTGGAGCTGGAGCAGCAGGCTTCACAGTTGATGCACTTGGTGTAGTTGCTGCATGAATGGGGGTCGTGGTTGGTTGTGAACTAGAAGCTGCAGCGGTAACTGGGGGTGACATCTTGGAGGTTGATGCTGTAGGAGTTTGTGGTGGCGGAGCATCGGGGATCAAACCAGCCTTTCGCCACTCCAACACTTGCGCTTCCAGATCCTTGAGCTTGGCCTGAGACCGAACAAGCTGACCATCTTTGATCTTGCTCTTCGCCTGCGATTCTAATCTACCCCGCTCGACCGCTGCATCCAATTCTGCGTTATGTCGAGCTTGGAGCTCTGCGTCATGAGCAGCGATGGCAGCGGAAATAGCGGCTTGCGTCGACTCATCGGAAGAAGAAGTGGCAGCCTCCGTCTTGGCGGCTTCGGTGGCAGCGTCAACTGCTGCCTTGAGGGCCGCCTCATGTTGGACAGTCAGCTGAGCTCGCAGAGCCTCCAGTTCTTGGGCATGCTTCTTCGAGAATTCCTCAGTGTTTACAGAAGCACCGCCGGCAGTTATTTCACTCTTGGCCTTCTCGACAGCGGCGGCGACAACGGCTGCGTGTTCCGAGTTCAACTTCTCTCTGGATTTCTGCATTTCAAAAATTCTGGCTTGGAATTTATCGTTGGATTGACGGAGGTTCCTGACGTCATCGAACGCCTTTTTCGCCAAATCGTCGACGGTCTGAAAAAAAGTCGTAAGGGTAGTTTTACACAGTCAATCTAAATGACCAACACTAGCACGCGCCAATGCCTCGTCTCGCGCCTTTACGAGCTCAAGCTTTTCCGACTCCCACGAGCGTTCAGTGTCAGAAGGTAGAGTAGAGGGTCCAGTTTTGCTCAAAGCCTCTTTCTCTTCCAGCAGCCTATCCCTTTCCTGACTGAGGGAAGCCTAGATAAATAGGGTGAGCAACAAAACTCTCACTGAGGAGAAGTGCATACAATGAGCGCAGCTTGATCTGATAAACCTTCGGCAGGCGCCTGGGCCTTCGCAGCTCTCTCATTGGCCAACGCTTGCTCCAGAGCGACCTTCTCTTGCCGTAGCGTCTCCAGCTGCGATTTCAACTGCTGCGATGCATCAGGTGCCGAAGTAGTGCGCAATGCGTCTCGTTCGGCAGTCAGGGTTTTGATTTTGCCCTCGAGCTCACTGATAGTGGCATTGAGCTGAGACTTCTCGTTGTTAAGCACCCCAAGGCTAGATTTGAACTTGTCAACATTTTTCGAGTTGCTATCTTTATGGGTTCTGAAATTAGCCTCGAGACGCGAGAGCTTGGGACTGGTCAGAATGGCGTCGTCGTTGAAAAGAAAATATATACCCGGGCTTGAATAGTGTTTGCTCGCTCTTCGCGTTCTGCAGCCAATTTCTCCACATCAGCCTTCTGGGATTTCAGTGTTTCGATTTCGTCTTTCAGCGTTTGGATCTCAGCGGGGTCAGTACGATCATACTGTCAAGCCACGTCAGCTTGAATAAAGATAAACGATCTCAAGCACTTACTTTGCTAAGCAGCTGCGCATTGCGTTCTTGCCAACGGCGGCTCTCTCCTTCAAGACGCGTGATCTGTGCATCTCTGGTTCGCAGCTCTGCCTGTGACACACGAGCCTGTTCCTTAATAGGTTCAAGCTCTGTAGACAATGCCTGCAGCTTCGCGTCGAGCTCACGAGAGCGTTTAGCATAAGTCTCGCAGTCTGCGCGAAGGGTGGCATTGCTTTCCCGAAGAATGTTGAACTGGTTGATCCTCTCCAACATCTCAGCGTGCTGAGCATCCGAAGTCGCCGCTTCCATCGCCCGTTCCCGTTCCTAAAGCCAGCGTCATTTATGATCAACGGTATTGACTATTAACGAACATACCTCGGCAAGGGTCGCCCTGGTTTCTTGCAAACTCTGAGTCAGATGCTCGATCTGAGCCTTCAAGCGGACATTCTCTTGTTTACTGAGCTCAAGCTGGAGATCAACTATCTCTTTCTCCTTGCGCAAGTAAGCCACAACAGATCTGAGCTCTGAAACCTTGGTATCCACATCGCCACCAACATCTACGTCACCAGAAGTACCCTCCGTAGCGGAGGAGTCCGCAGCCTGACGTATGCGCGTGGCTTGGGTGCTAACAGTCTCGAGATGTTGATGAAGAAGAGCATTCTGTGCGGACAGATCCTTGGATCTGTATTTGAATCAGATTTAAAACCCGATCGGCATCAAATCAGGGACCCACCGTGCGTTGAGATCAGCAATTTCCTTGTCTAAAGCCTCTTTTTGTTGCTTCCAGCTGCCCTCAGATGCTGCCAGTTTAGCTTGGGCATTAGCAGCCTCCGACAGGTTCTCCCTGGAGGTAGCTTGAGCAGCGGATAGTTGTTGCTTGAGGGTCTCGATAGTCTTGATCGACTCAGCATGAGTGACCACTTCACGCGAGTATCTATCTTCTGCGGCCTGGAAAGACTAAGAATGCGGATAACAACAGAACGATGGCAACTTACAAGCGCCCTTTCCTCCTGTTGGCGAACTTCACTCTCACGAGTGGTGCGGTCAGTCTCAGAAGTCTTCTCAGAGGTGCTCAAGTCGACGATGGTATCCTCCAAGGTCTTTTTGTCGTTAGTCCAAACCAGCCGCTCTGACTCGAATGTGCGTTGAAGTTCAGAGAACTTGTCGGCAGACCGTCGTACGTCATCCTCAACGCTGCGTAGTTTATCTTGCAGAGCCTTGTACTCCAGCTGTAAAAAGCAGCATTAGAAGCCAGGTTCGGGCAATTGGAGTGGACCCCACCTCGTTCTTCGAAATCTGCGCCTCAGTCTCAGTCTTGTATTGATCATGTGTTGCATTCAGTGCAGACAGAGCAGCCTCATTGGCCTGAGAGATCTCTTGGAATTGCTGCATGTGACTACGGGCAGCTGTAAGATCGACTTGAGCGACCTTCAAAGCAGACCTAGAATGGATCCGTTCAGTATGATGCCACAAACAGTGCTTTGACACTAACCGCAATTCCGCGACTTCCTGCTCAAGTTGCTGTTCACGTGGAAGGTCTTGCTCAGTAGTAGGAGCAGCGCCATTGGCAATTGATGGGCGACGTTCGTACACGGCAAGCTTCTCCTCGTTACCTTGTAGCTGGCGTGTTAGCTGGTCAATGCGCTCTTGGAGGTGGACTTTGCTGGTTTCTGCACCAACGAGAGACTCTCGAGCTTGAGATAGCTGTGTAGTCTGCAAAGTATAAGAACTGGTGTATTTCTGCAAAAACGGTGAAGCATACCGTCTTGTCCAGGCGGGTTTGTAGATCCTTCAAATCGATATCCTTCTGAAGCGTAACGTGGCGGACTGCATCGCGTTCCTGCGAGAGCTGAGCCTTCATGTCTTTCCTGTGGCAGTCATTAAGCCTTTCGTGACATCAAGAAGGTACATCCAGATACGCACGCCTGGTCATCCATCGCCTGAATCTGGTTCTCCAAACGCCGGCGGTCATTTTCCCCTGATCGTTCAAGGTCGCCATGCATCCTCTGCACATTGGCCATAAGGTCAGCCAGATGAGATCGTTCCACGGAAAGGGTCTTGTTCTCCTGCACCAAGCGAACTTGGACAGACTTAAATGACCATACTCAGCATCGTGTTTCTCGTAAACAAAGCAAAAAGGCACACCTCCCATATTTTTTTCTCCGCACGCAGGTTGGCATTCTCATTGCGCAACTGCTCGACACGGCCATTAGCCTCGGACAACTCCTGCTGGGCTCGGTTGCACTCAATATCAATCCGGATATACTGATCGTAGAGTTGTTGATTGCGCTTGGTCAGATTGTCGAGATCACGGGTATGTAGTGCTGCTTCGTCTTGACTCATGCGATGACGGTCTTTAATGAAATATTAAATGACCAAAAGCATCGACAAACTGTGAAAGTGCTTACCAGTGAGATATTCGATCTTGGCATTGGCCTTGGCAAGCGTAACATTGACGTGCCCGAGATCACGATGCGCTTGCTGTAACTCTTCTCGAAGCTTCACAGAATCCGTGCCCATCTCAGCTTTATAAGCCTCAAACTGAGCTTGCACGTCTTCAAGTTCCGCGGCTAGATTATTCTTGATAGGACCAGTGACACCGTTGATATCGCCGTTGACGCCCGCATGCAATCCCGAGCGCTCAGCCCGCGCAAGCATGGCTTTCAACGCATCCCGCTCCTTCATGTACGCCTGAATTGTCATATCACTGCTCTTCTTTTGTCTCTCGAGTTGTGCGGCCAGATCTTGAATTGCTTCGTGCGCCTCTCTCACAGCTTCACTCTGCTCTTGGTCAAGCGCTTCGCGATACTCACGCTCCTCCGCCTCCATTTTAGAACCGAGCTCACGCACAATCTTGAGCAGTTTCTGGTTCTGCTCTTGCAGCCCACCAATACTGCGGAAGAGTACGAGGTTGTTCGTGATGACTGCATCAATGTTTTCAGCTGGTAGGGGCTCCATTTCTTCCATCTCAATATCCGTGGGCAAGGACGGGTCTGTGCGCCTCCCAAGTTCCTTGAGCAGAGTTTGAACTTGCCGACCGAGGTCATCGAGCTGGCGTTGCAGAAGTTCATTCTCTGACTGAGACTTCTTCAACTTCTGCGAGGCTTCTTGGAATGCGTTTGAATTAGCTTCTCGCTCAGCCAGTGTGGTTGAGAGTTGTGAGGCAAGTTGTGTGGCTTCGGATTGCAGGCGGTCGTATTCTTCCCGTTGCTGTGATAGAATGGGAGCCTGGACAGACGAATTAGACTGTCATTTTTACGATATGGGAATGTAACCTACCCGTTCCTCAATCTGAGCCAACACTGCAGAGAGTGTTCTGTCCATGTGATCATACTCGGATGACTTCTTCGCAAATTCATCCTGCAAGCGAACATAGTCGGCATAGACTTCGGTGAACGTCTTGCCGGTCTTCTGTGCTCTGCTGACCATTGCGACTGTCGGGCTCAGACCAATGATACCCTCCATTCCGGCTGCGTGAGTAGGATTGCGAGCAGGGGTGGCAGGGGTTCCTGGGACAGGTGTTCCGCGGGAGGCGACAGGTAATTCACCACGGTTCATGCGCTCGAGGACTGTTTCAAGTTGATCGACCTTTCGGTCCGCTTCCTCTCGGGCCCGCTTCTCTTTCTCGACTTCAACATGCAGAGCTGCCTCGCGTCGCTCGGCGCGTTCTCCGACACCTGCCCATTCGCGTTCAATGCCTTCGACGATCTCCTTCGCCTGCTTCTCGCGCTCTTCCATAATGTTTACGAGTCTTCGCAGCCCAGACGCTTCACTATTGAACGCTGCTTCCTGTTCTGCGAGCTGTCCAGTCAGATCCTGCACGCGTGCAAGAGCCTGCGTGAGCTGGTGTGCCTGAGACGAGTGCGCGCTCTGGAGGGCTTTGAACGCGCTCTCCGATGCTGAGTGTTGTTGGGTGAGTGAGTCGTGTGCGGCTTGCAGAGTTGCAAACTCAGCATGTTTCGTGCGTCGGTACTTGGCGTGTTCTTCGATTTTGGATGATAATTCGGCGGTTGCTCTCTCAACTTCGGACTGTGCAAGTTGGACTTGCTGTGTCAGGGAGTCTATCTTGAACTAAAGGTGCGTAAGATGAAAGAGTACTAGGTTTCAGGTAAAGTATGCATGCCTTGTTAGACGTTTCTGATGAGCGAAGCTCGCGCACTTGAGTCTCTTGTGTCTGGTGTTCTTGACGTGCCTGTCGGAGGCTGTTGCGCAAGTTTTGCACCTCATCTACGAAATATAAACTATTGATGCATGAAATAAATGCAGATAACGCACCGTCGCGCTGCGTTGCATCTTCCTTCAACCTATTTACCACACCCATAAGGTCACGTTTTTCGCGTTCAGCGTCTTCAACGCGATGTTTCAATTGATCGAGTTCGGTCGAGGAACTTGACTGCGAGGTGCTAAGATTTGATATCTGTGCTTCTAGGCCACTTTTTAATGCAGCTGCGGGGAGCATAAGCTTTGGATGCATTGACAGTAGAAAAATACTTACCAAGCTGCTCCTTTTCTTGCCTCGTGACTGTGAGTTGGCTCTGAACATTTTCGAGAGAAGTCTCGAGACTTTTTGTCTTGTTCTCCGCATCTTGATAGGCCTGGTCTAGTTCCACTTCCCTCCGTTCAACCTCTGCTCTCGCCTCCTCTAGGTCTCTCTGAGTGGCATTGGTTTCGGTGACTTGTGCAAGGAGCAATCTGTACACAGACACTATTGTTTCAGGTGTTGGGGTGGCAAATGAGACTTCTGGTATTAAACTCGAAAGTGTTTCAACATCGATATCAACAGGTAGCGGGATGCTGAATAGTTGCGGATGGTTAAACTCGTCCGTTCCTTGAGTTGATGCGCCATCGTAGTCGTGCTGAGCGGCTGCGGCAGCGGCAGCCTTGCTTTTTCTCCTTGTGCCCACCATGTAATATGGAGAGACAACGACCGGAGCCTTGCAAGACCTTGAATGAATAAATTGCAGACAATGCAAGGCTGGCCTGCTGTACACTCTCACGCCACTGGACCCATAACATACCTACATTCCTTTTTGGGACATGATAGTTCTGCTCTTGAGTCTTTGCTACTACTAGTGCTACTCATCGTCAAGTGCTGATTGTCCTTCTTTGAAGTTTCATTTATCATGTCTTTCTTCAATTCAATAGGGTGAGTTCTTGGCCAGAGTCGTAGAACCATCTGACAAGCCATCCTAGTCGTTCCATGTCGCGTACACCGCGCGGACCAAAGCGTTCGCCTACGCCAACCTCTTCGACGTTCTCGTCTGACATGCCATCCCCACCCGTACCTTCATCTCCAGTCACACCTGGCACACAAAAACCTCTTTATTTGTGCAGCCCATTTGTAGAAGCAGCACTCGTCAAAGGCAACTTCAAAACCATCGTCGTTCTTCCAAAGTATGTTGACATCATGGAGTGGGTCGCTGTCAATGGTATGTCTATCGGTCTTACTTTATCGAAACGTCTCAAATGGCGCGTTAGTTTTTGACTTTTATACCAACCTCAATGAGTTTTATGGCGTCATATCGGAGTGTTGTACGCAGCAATCATGTCCGACCATGTCTGCTGGACAAAAGTACGTGTCTTCTTGTTCCGAGCACGTTAGTTCATAATGCCCTGCAGTCTTAATTACACATGGATCAATCAAGATCGCAAAAGCGTCCACCTCGCTGCGCCCACCTACATTGACTATGTCATGACATGGATTCAAAATCTTCTCGATGATGAAAATGTTTTCCCCACAAAGTCTGGTGAGTGTCTTCTTCCTTCACCTCCCTCCCTCTTTAATCGTTTGCACACAGGACACGACTTCCCTCAATCATTTCCCTCGACCGTCAAACACGTCTACCGTCAGCTCCTACGCGTATTCGCACACATCTATCACGCGCATTACCCTCAAATCCTCCACCTCCGTTCAGAGCCCCATTTCAACTCCCTCTTTGCCCATTTTCTCGCATTTGGACGAGAATATGAACTGTTGGACATCAAAGACGTGAAGGGCGCTGCTAACTCACCTGTCGGCGCTGGCATGCTTTGGGAGAAGTGGAGGGAAATGGGAATCTTGGAGGGTTAGATTGCTTGCGGGACAAGTATGCCGCGTGGTGGGTATTTTATTTTGTTGGGCAGTTTTCATTCACTCTGTTGTATAATGTTGACAATCTGAAATTACGTTCATTTTTGCCGCCGTTCTGCGCAACAAGATCGGAGCTATATTGTGGTGATATGGGCTCATGATTGATGGAGCACGTATATGTTCGACCATCAATCCACCACAAGAGATGGTTACCGCACGTTTGCTATCACACATGATGGTAGCGTTCTCTTGCCGTGCTAATAGGACCCCTGTCAGCCTAGTAACGAATGGCATACTTATGCTCCCTTGAAGTCCATAGTGGCATTCATCCTGGGAGCCATCTCACTGCAGAAATTACCCGATTGAATGTATTCATCCAATCACTCGGCGGAATCGGCAACAAGAGACGGGTCTACAGTATTGATTGTCGTCTTTTCTCACGCACTCCTTCAGGACATCGGACATGTGGCCAGACGTTCGAACTTTACGAGGCTGGGCCTGCTACCCAGCCGTGAGGGTGAATACTGCGGCGCAAACTTATCGGCACTTCAAGGTTCAAGCACCGCGTACGTGCAATATTCAGCCACACGGATCACGCTCAAGTTTGACTCGGACTTGATTCTCGCCCAAAATTATATTTGCATGTGTCCTCTTCATTCTATTCTTGCAGACTGATTACTATGTTTAGATTCAGACACAGGTTTCGGCTTCCGTGCATAATACTTGCTGACGAAAAACGACGATGCCGGGTATAAGCGCCCCGTAGTTGACTGTCCTGCGCCTGCACAGAGCCGTTCAACTTCGTGGCAGCTTGCCGCTGCTACAGAAACGGCTATAAATCTCGCAATCGATCTCACATCGCATTAAACACAACGATGAAGATATCTAGCATTCCTATACCCTCCCCGTTGAGTCTCTGGACATCCCTACGTTCGGTTGGCGCATTCAATGCCGCTTGTTCATTTGCTGCATTGTGGGCTTTTGTCAAAGTCTCAAGGGCGCTTCGCTGGCGATTGAAGACAACTCAACTGCGGGGTCCACCTCGTACCAGCTTAATATATGGCGTTTCGCACGACCTCGCCTCATCTCAGGATAGTGGTGCAATGTATGAACGTTGGGCAACGGAATATGGGGTAGCGTACACGATTCCAGGTGTCCTTGGGCAGAATAGAATCGTGCTATGCGACCCAAGAGCCATAGCGCATTTCTACGCCCGAGAGACATGGACGTATGTGCAGACGCCTCTTTCGTTAGCGCTTACAGAGAAAACAGTATGTTAACGCCTATTCTTATCCTGTCTCTTTGACATATCTTGTCAGATCGGCAGAGGACTGCTATGGTCTCGGGGTGAAGCCCATAGGAGGTATTGTTCAACTCTTGTCCTCACGCCAGCGACTGATCTACTACCCCTGCGAATTAGGCAGCGGAAGGCCCTCACGCCAGCATTCAGTAATGCGGCGATTCGGAAACTCACATCAGTGTTTTATGACTCAGCGTACAAGGTAAGGATTTGCGACGTGGGGAGTGTAGCATCTCTGAACTTGATACTTCACAGACCAAAGGTGCATGGGACGCCGATCTAGAATCGAGCAAAGATGGGAGTACTGTCATTGAAGTTCAAAACTGGTGCGTGGCTTTCAGGCATGCAAACCTTGCACCTCTAATCCACATGACTCTAAGGATGAATCACATATCGTAAGCTACATTTTTGCAATTGAAAGCTCGAAGTTGACACAATATCAGTCTGGATACGATTGGCATCGCTGGTTTCTCCCATGATTTCGGTTCGCTCAATGGAGAGCGCGCCAGCGTGACCGAAGTGTTTGATACTTTCGGAAACAACCAACAGGCTTCAGCAGTGAACCAAGTGTTCATCCTGCTTGCATCGGTGTTTCCCATCATTACCAAGATTCCTACTCGGCGGTCGAATCTGACAAAGAAACTTAGCGTGACCATGGGAGAAATATCTGACGACTTGTTGACTCGCACCCGCCGGGAGAAAGATGTAAATGTGGGCGAGAGAGACGAAGAGAAATCTATCATCGGATTGTTGAGTGCGCTCTCTGAGATATCCATCGCAGTCTCTCTATTGACACGACGATCAGTTAAATCTGAAGGCCAGGATGTAGAGCTTCATATGTCTGAGGAGGAAGTAGTGTCTCAGGTCCGTGGAGACTACATATCATAGTCATTATTTGTGAACTCACATCCTGCAGATGAAGGTGCTGCTCCTGGCGGGTTACGAGACGACATCCAGTGAGTCGATTCTTGTCCGTTGTTGTCATATTAGCTAATTCTTCGTCGACAGTCAGTCTTACAGTAGGTTTGCTGTCCGATAAAGTTTGAGCATGTTATTCATGTGATGATCAGTGGGCGCTGATCGAGCTATCGCGACACCTCGATTTACAAACCAGGCTCAGAGAGGAACTGCTTGCGTTTGGCGCTGATCCGACATACGACCAGTTAAAGGCAAACCTCCCATACTTGGATGCGGTTGTCCATGAAATTCTACGACTCCATCCTCCGTTGGGCGAGTTCACTCGTGTGGTGAGTAAGGGCGTCCGCGTGTGAACAGACACTAACATTCGGTCCACAGGCAGTGACAGATGACGTCATTCCCTTGAGCGAATCCGTGCGCATTGAGTCTGGAGAAGAAACGGACAGCATATCTATAGCGAAGGGGTCCTTGATGGTGATCCCAATCAAGGCAATCAATTGCTCTTTGGCCATCTGGGGACCTGACGCGAGAGAGTTTAAGCCTGACCGTTGGCTAGCTGAAGATGGCATCAGTGGGAAGGCTAAGGAAATTCAAGGTCATAGGCATCTGCTGACATTTGTCGACGGCCCGAGGACATGTCTTGGAAAAGATTTCGCGATTGCGGAATTCAAGGTGAGTGATGCGAATCAGCCAGTTTGACGCTACTCAGTGCGATGCAGACGGTTCTATCGGTTCTGGTGAAGAACTTTGTGTTTGAGTTGCGGGATGGACCAGATACTCAGGTCGAGATTGTGAGGGGAATTTTACCCCGTCCACGGGTCGTTGGGGAGGACGGTATTGGGGTGCCATTGAGAGTTCGTCGGTATGAATGATTGGTTGCACTGTACTAATAAATTGACCGTACCCCCCACAATTATTCGCGCCTGAAACCCTTGTACTGCATTCAAATTAGAAGATGTGTGTTTGAGCGAAATCATCACCCTTGGCAGCACTTTTTAGAGCTTGTCAAGGTCTGTTAGACCCGG